>CM068369.1:194128675-194631649 GCA_034769895.1 Magicicada septendecula | reverse complement strand
ATTTGTAGAGTACTCAAGACCTATTGTTTTTGGTGAAGATCGGTTAAGGGAAAGGGGTAGTTTACCTGTAACGTTTTATGTTTTAACAAGGGTATTTCCTATGGCAAACGATAACAGCCGCAAATTCAAACAGAATCAAAAGATTATTTGTATACAGCCCTAAATTGTAGAGTTCTCAAGACCTGTTGTTTTTGGTGAAGATCGGTTGAGGGAAAGGGGTAGTTTTACCTGCAACGTTTGTTTTAACAAGGGTATTTTCTATGGCAAACGATAACAGCCGCAAATTCAAACAGAATCAAATAATGTTTTGCATACAGCCCTGATTTGTAGAGTACTCAAGACCTATTGTTTTTGGTGAAGATCGGTTAAGGGGAAGGGGTAGTTTACCTGCAACGTTTTTTTATCAAGCGTATTTTCTATGGCAAACGATAACAGCCGCAAATTCAAACAGAATCAAGTAATTTTTTGCATACGTCCCTGAATTGTAGAGGTCTCAATGACTTTCGATTTGGTGAAGATCGGTTAAGGGGAAGGGGTAGTTACCTGCAACCTTTTACGTTTTAACAAGAGTAAAGTACTTGAAAATTTATTTAAACTTTTTGAAACAATGGTAATTGTTAAAAATAAAATAATTTTGTTGCCAGGCAATAAAATTATAATTTTTTCATTTTAATGTAATATAATATTTTTCATTTAATACAGCAATAAAAGGCAGGTAAGACACAGCCTGGCTGTTTGGCTGAAAATGATTTTAAATATAAATCTTAGAATATGGAAGTCATGTATGGTTCTCCATACCGATATTTGTTACCTGGCAACAAAATTATTTTATTTTCAACAATTACCATTGTTTCAAAAAGTTTAAATAAATTTTCAAGTACTTTACTCTTGTTAAAACGTAAAAGGTTGCAGGTAAACTACCCCTTCCCCTTAACCGATCTTCACCAAAATCTAAAGGCCTTGAGTCCTCTACAATTCACTGACATATGCAAAAAATTATTTGATTCTGTTTGAATTTGCGGCTGTTATCGTTTGCCATAGGAAATACCCTTGTTAAAACATAAACGTTACAGGTAAACTACCCCTTTCCCTTAACGATCTTCACCAAAAACAATAGGTCTTGAGAACTCTACAATTCAGGGTTGTATGCGAAACATTATTTGATTCTGTTGAATTTGCGGCTGTTATCGTTTGCCAAAAAAAAATTTCCCTTGATAAAAAAAAACCGTTGCAGGTAAACTACCCCTTTCCCTCAACCGATCTTTACCAAAAACAATAGGTCATGAGTACTCTACAAATCAGGACTGTATGCAAAAAATTATTTGATTCTGTTTGAATTTGCGGGCAGTTATCGTTTGCCATAGAAAAAAAATCTACAGACACACACACAGACACTTTTCGGAAAACGACTCTTTTTCATGTTTTGAGCGTAGTAGAATCAGAATCTGCAATAATCTCGAACACGATTTTTTTTGCCATCACCATACTTCCATTCTTTAAGGAATATGGAAGTAAAATGACTTTATTTTTGTTACCTAGCAACAAAATTATTTTATTTTCAACAATTATCATTGTTTCAAAAAGTTTAAATAAATTGTCAAGTACTTTACTCTTGTTAAAACGTAAAAGGTTTGCAGGTAAACTACCCCTTCCCCTTAACCGATCTTCACCAAAATCTAAAGGCCTTGAGTCCTCTACAATTCACTGACGTATGCAAAAAATTATTTGATTCTGTTTGAATTTGTGGCTGTTATCGTTTGTCATAGAAAATACGCTTGTTAAAAAACGTTGCAGGTAAACTACCCCTTCCCCTCAACCGATCTTCACCAAAAACAATAGGTCTTGAGTACTCTACAAATCAGGGCTGTATGCAGAAAATTATTTGATTCTGTTTGAATTTGCGGCTGTTATCGTTTGCCATAGAAAATACCCTTGTTAAAAAAACGTTGTAGGTAAACTACCCCTTTCCCTTAACCGATCTTCACCAAAAACAACAGGTCTTGAGAACTCTACAATTTAGGGCCGTATGCAAATAATCTTTTGATTCTGTTTGAATTTGCGGCTGTTATCGTTTGCCATAGAATATACCCTTGTTAAAAAAACGTTGCAGGTAAACTACCCCTATCCCTCAACCGATCTTCACTAAAAACAACAGGTCATGAGAACTCTACAATCTAGGGCTGTATGCAAATAATCTTTTGATTCTGTTTGAATTTGCGGCTGTTATCGTTTGCCATAGGAAATACCCTTGTTAAAACATAAAACGTTACAGGTAAACTACCTCTTTCCCTTAACCGATCTTCACCAAAATCAACAGATCTTGAGAACTCTACATTTCAGGGCTGTATGCGAAACATTATTTGATTCTGTTTGAATTTGCGGGCTGTTATCGTTTGCCAAACAAACAAAATTACCCTTGCTAAAAAAAAACTGTTGCAGGTAAACTACCCCTTTCCCTCAACCGATCTTCACCAAAAACAATAGGTCGCGAGTACTCTGCAAATCAGGGCTGTATGCAAAAAATTATTTGATTCTGTTTGAATTTGCGGCAGTTATCGTTTGCGATAGAAAAAAATCTACAGATAGACAGACAGACACACACACAGACACTTTTCGAAAACGACTTTTTTTTCATGTTTTGAGTGTAGTAGAATCAGAATCTGCAATAATCTCGAACACGATTTTTACTTCCATATTCCTTAGGAATGGAAGTATGGTGATGGCAAAAAAAAATCGTGTTCGAGATTATTGCAGATTCTGATTCTACTACGTTTTTGCCATCACCATACTTCCATTCCTTAAGGATTATGGAAGTAAAAAATCTACAGACACACACAGACACTTTTCGGAAAACGACTCTTTTTCATGTTTTGAGCGTAGTAGAATCAGAATCTGCAATAATCTCGAACACGATTTTTTTTGCCATCACCATACTTCCATTCCTTAAGGAATATGGAAGTAAAATGACTTTATTTTTACTTCCATATTCCTTAAGGAATGGAAGTATGGTGATGGCAAAAAAAATCGTGTTCGAGATTATTGCAGATTCTGATTCTACTACACTCAAAACATGAAAAAAGTCGTTTTCCGAAAAGTGTCTGTGTGTCTGTCTGTCTGTCTGTCTGTCTGTCTGTCTGTCTGTCTGTAGATTTTTTTTCTATGGCAAACGATAACTGCCGCAAATTCGAACAGAATCAAATAATTTTTTGCATTCAGCCCTGATTTGCAGAGTACTCGCGACCTATTGTTTTTGGTGAAGATCGGTTGAGGGAAAGGGGTAGTTTACCTACAACGGTTTTTTTTTAGCAAGGGTAATTTTGTTTGTTTGGCAACGATAACAGCCGCAAATTCAAACAGAATCAAATAATGTTTCGCATACTGCCCTGAATTGTAGAGTTCTCAAGATCTGTTGATTTTGGTGAAGATCGGTTAAGGGAAAGGGGTAGTTTACCTGTAACGTTTTATGTTTTAACAAGGGTATTTCCTATGGCAAACGATAACAGCCGCAAATTCAAACAGAATCAAAAGATTATTTGCATACAGCCCTAAATTGTAGAGTTCTCAAGACCTATTGTTTTTGGTGAAGTTCGGTTGAGGGAAAGGGGTAGTTACCTGCAACGTTTTTTTAACAAGGTATTTTCTATGGCAAACGATAACAGCCGCAAATTCAAACAGAATCAAATAATGTTTTGCATACAGCCCTGATTTGTAGAGTACTCAAGACCTATTGTTTTTGGTGAAGATCGGTTAAGGGAAAGGGGTAGTTTACCTGTACAAGGGTATTTCCTATGGCAAACGATAACAGCCGCAAATTCAAACAGAATCAAAAGATTATTTGTATACAGCCCTAAATTGTAGAGTTCTCAAGACCTGTTGTTTTTGGTGAAGATCGGTTGAGGGAAAGGGGTAGTTTACCTGCAACGTTTTTTTAACAAGGGGTATTTTCTATGGCAAACGATAACAGCCGCAAATTCAAACAGAATCAAATAATGTTTTGCATACAGCCCTGATTTGTAGAGTACTCAAGACCTATTGTTTTTGGTGAAGATCGGTTAAGGGGAAGGGGTAGTTTACCTGCAACGTTTTTTTATCAAGCGTATTTTCTATGGCAAACGATAACAGCCGCAAATTCAAACAGAATCAAGTAATTTTTTGCATACGTCCCTGAATTGTAGAGGTCTCAATGACTTTCGATTTTGGTGAAGATCGGTTAAGGGGAAGGGGTAGTTTACCTGCAACCTTTTACGTTTTAAACAAGAGTAAAGTACTTGAAAATTTATTTAAACTTTTTGAAACAATGGTAATTGTTAAAAATAAAATAATTTTGTTGCCAGGCAATAAAATTATAATTTTTTCATTTTAATGTAATATAATATTTTTCATTTAATACAGCAATAAAAAGGCAGGTAAGACACAGCCTGGCTGTTTGGCTGAAAATGATTTTAAATATAAATCTTAGAATATGGAAGTCATGTATGGTTCTCCATACCGATATTTGTTACCTGGCAACAAAATTATTTTATTTTCAACAATTACCATTGTTTCAAAAAGTTTAAATAAATTTTCAAGTACTTTACTCTTGTTAAAACGTAAAAGGTTGCAGGTAAACTACCCCTTCCCCTTAACCGATCTTCCACCAAAATCTAAAGGCCTTGAGTCCTCTACAATTCACTGACATATGCAAAAAATTATTTGATTCTGTTTGAATTTGCGGCTGTTATCGTTTGCCATAGGAAATACCCTTGTTAAAACATAAAACGTTACAGGTAAACTACCCCTTTCCCTTAACCGATCTTCACCAAAAACAATAGGTCTTGAGAACTCTACAATTCAGGGTTGTATGCGAAACATTATTTGATTCTGTTTGAATTTGCGGCTGTTATCGTTTGCCAAAAAAAAAATTTCCCTTGATAAAAAAAAAACCGTTTGCAGGTAAACTACCCCTTTCCCTCAACCGATCTTTACCAAAAACAATAGGTCATGAGTACTCTACAAATCAGGACTGTTATGCAAAAAATTATTTGATTCTGTTTGAATTTGCGGCAGTTATCGTTTGCCATAGAAAAAAAATCTACAGACACACACACAGACACTTTTCGGAGGAAAACGACTCTTTTTCATGTTTTGAGCGTAGTAGAATCAGAATCTGCAATAATCTCGAACACGATTTTTTTTTGCCATCACCATACTTCCATTCTTTAAGGAATATGGAAGTAAAATGACTTTATTTTTGTTACCTAGCAACAAAATTATTTTATTTTCAACAATTATCATTGTTTCAAAAAGTTTAAATAAATTGTCAAGTACTTTACTCTTGTTAAAACGTAAAAGGTTGCAGGTAAACTACCCCTTCCCCTTAACCGATCTTCACCAAAATCTAAAGGCCTTGAGTCCTCTACAATTCACTGACGTATGCAAAAAAATTATTTGATTCTGTTTGAATTTGTGGCTGTTATCGTTTGTCATAGAAAATACGCTTGTTAAAAAACGTTGCAGGTAAACTACCCCTTCCCCTCAACCGATCTTCACCAAAAACAATAGGTCTTGAGTACTCTACAAATCAGGGCTGTATGCAGAAAATTATTTGATTCTGTTTGAATTTGCGGCTGTTATCGTTTGCCATAGAAAATACCCTTGTTAAAAAAACGTTGTAGGTAAACTACCCCTTTCCCTTAACCGATCTTCACCAAAAACAACAGGTCTTGAGAACTCTACAATTTTAGGGCCGTATGCAAATAATCTTTTGATTCTGTTTGAATTTGCGGCTGTTATCGTTTGCCATAGAATATACCCTTGTTAAAAAAACGTTGCAGGTAAACTACCCCTATCCCTCAACCGATCTTCACTAAAAACAACAGGTCTTGAGAACTCTACAATCTAGGGCTGTATGCAAATAATCTTTTGATTCTGTTTGAATTTGCGGCTGTTATCGTTTGCCATAGGAAATACCCTTGTTAAAACATAAAACGTTACAGGTAAACTACCTCTTTCCCTTAACCGATCTTCACCAAAATCAACAGATCTTGAGAACTCTACATTTCAGGGCTGTATGCGAAACATTATTTGATTCTGTTTGAATTTGCGGCTGTTATCGTTTGCCAAACAAACAAAATTACCCTTGCTAAAAAAAAACTGTTGCAGGGTAAACTACCCCTTTCCCTCAACCGATCTTCACCAAAAACAATAGGTCGCGAGTACTCTGCAAATCAGGGCTGTATGCAAAAAATTATTTGATTCTGTTTGAATTTGCGGCAGTTATCGTTTGCGATAGAAAAAAATCTACAGATAGACAGACAGACACACACACAGACACTTTTCGGAAAACGACTTTTTTTCATGTTTTGAGTGTAGTAGAATCAGAATCTGCAATAATCTCGAACACGATTTTTACTTCCATATTCCTTAAGGAATGGAAGTATGGTGATGGCAAAAAAAATCGTGTTCGAGATTATTGCAGATTCTGATTCTACTACGTTTTTGCCATCACCATACTTCCATTCCTTAAGGATTATGGAAGTAAAAAATCTACAGACACACACAGACACACACACAGACACTTTTCGGAAAACGACTCTTTTTCATGTTTTGAGCGTAGTATAGAATCAGAATCTGCAATAATCTCGAACACGATTTTTTTTGCCATCACCATACTTCCATTCCTTAAGGAATATGGAAGTAAAATGACTTTATTTTTACTTCCATATTCCTTAAGGAATGGAAGTATGGTGATGGCAAAAAAAATCGTGTTCGATATTATTGCAGATTCTGATTCTACTACACTCAAAACATGAAAAAAAGTCGTTTTCCGAAAAGTGTCTGTGTGTCTGTCTGTCTGTCTGTGTGTCTGTCTGTCTGTAGATTTTTTTTCTATGGCAAACGATAACTGCCGCAAATTCGAACAGAATCAAATAATTTTTTGCATGCAGCTCTGATTTGCAGAGTACTCGCGACCTATTGTTTTTGGTGAAGATCGGTTGAGGGAAAGGGGTAGTTTACCTACAACGGTTTTTTTTTTTAGCAAGGGTAATTTTGTTTGTTTGGCAAACGATAACAGCCGCAAATTCAAACAGAATCAAATAATGTTTCGCATACAGCCCTGAATTGT
Source organism: Magicicada septendecula (assembly GCA_034769895.1). Lineage (NCBI taxonomy): Eukaryota > Metazoa > Arthropoda > Insecta > Hemiptera > Cicadidae > Magicicada > Magicicada septendecula. The sequence goes on along the minus strand of CM068369.1, from coordinate 194,624,544 downwards.
AGAGTTCTCAAGATCTGTTGATTTTGGTGAAGATCGGTTAAGGGAAAGGGGTAGTTTACCTGTAACGTTTTATGATTTAACAAGGGTATTTCCTATGGCAAACGATAACAGCCGCAAATTCAAACAGAATCAAAAGATTATTTGCATACAGCCCTAAATTGTAGAGTTCTCAAGACCTATTGTTTTTGGTGAAGTTCGGTTGAGGGAAAGGGGTAGTTTACCTGCAACGTTTTTTTAACAAGGGTATTTTCTATGGCAAACGATAACAGCCGCAAATTCAAACAGAATCACATAATGTTTTGCATACAGCCCTGATTTGTAGAGTACTCAAGACCTATTGTTTTTGGTGAAGATCGGTTAAGGGAAAGGGGTAGTTTACCTGTAACGTTTTATGTTTTAACAAGGGTATTTCCTATGGCAAACGATAACAGCCGCAAATTCAAACAGAATCAAAAGATTATTTGCATACAGCCCTAAATTGTAGAGTTCTCAAGACCTGTTGTTTTTGGTGAAGATCGGTTGAGGGAAAGGGGTAGTTTACCTGCAACGTTTTTTTAACAAGGGTATTTTCTATGGCAAACGATAACAGCCGCAAATTCAAACAGAATCAAATAATTTTTTGCATGCAGCCCTGATTTGCAGAGTACTCGCGACCTATTGTTTTTGGTGAAGATCGGTTGAGGGAAAGGGGTAGTTTACCTACAACGGTTTTTTTTTTAGCAAGGGTAATTTTGTTTGTTTGGCAAACGATAACAGCCGCAAATTCAAACAGAATCAAATAATGTTTCGCATACAGCCCTGAATTGTAGAGTTCTCAAGATCTGTTGATTTTGGTGAAGATCGGTTAAGGGAAAGGGGTAGTTTACCTGTAACGTTTTATGTTTTAACAAGGGCATTTCCTATGGCAAACGATAACAGCCGCAAATTCAAACAGAATCAAAAGATTATTTGCATACAGCCCTAAATTGTAGAGTTCTCAAGACCTATTGTTTTTTGTGAAGTTCGGTTGAGGGAAAGGGGTAGTTTACCTGCAACGTTTTTTTAACAAGGGTATTTTCTATGGCAAACGATAACAGCCGCAAATTCAAACAGAATCAAATAATGTTTTGCATACAGCCCTGATTTGTAGAGTACTCAAGACCTATTGTTTTTGGTGAAGATCGGTTAAGGGAAAGGGGTAGTTTACCTGTAACGTTTTATGTTTTAACAAGGGTATTTCCTATGGCAAACGATAACAGCCGCAAATTCAAACAGAATCAAAAGATTATTTGTATACAGCCCTAAATTGTAGAGTTCTCAAGACCTGTTGTTTTTGGTGAAGATCGGTTGAGGGAAAGGGGTAGTTTACCTGCAACGTTTTTTTAACAAGGGTATTTTCTATGGCAAACGATAACAGCCGCAAATTCAAACAGAATCAAATAATGTTTTGCATACAGCCCTGATTTGTAGAGTACTCAAGACCTATTGTTTTTGGTGAAGATCGGTTAAGGGGAAGGGGTAGTTTACCTGCAACGTTTTTTTATCAAGCGTATTTTCTATGGCAAACGATAACAGCCGCAAATTCAAACAGAATCAAGTAATTTTTTGCATACGTCCTGAATTGTAGAGGTCTCAATGACTTTCGATTTTGGTGAAGATCGGTTAAGGGGAAGGGGTAGTTTACCTGCAACCTTTTACGTGTTAACAAGAGTAAAGTACTTGAAAATTTATTTAAACTTTTTGAAACAATGGTAATTGTTAAAAATAAAATAATTTTGTTGCCAGGCAATAAAATTATAATTTTTTCATTTTAATGTAATATAATATTTTTCATTTAATACAGCAATAAAAAGGCAGGTAAGACACAGCCTGGCTGTTTGGCTGAAAATGATTTTAAATATAAATCTTAGAATATGGAAGTCATGTATGGTTCTCCATACCGATATTTGTTACCTGGCAACAAAATTATTTTATTTTCAACAATTACCATTGTTTCAAAAAGTTTAAATAAATTTTCAAGTACTTTACTCTTGTTAAAACGTAAAAGGTTGCAGGTAAACTACCCCTTCCCCTTAACCGATCTTCACCAAAATCTAAAGGCCTTGAGTCCTCTACAATTCACTGACATATGCAAAAAATTATTTGATTCTGTTTGAATTTGCGGCTGTTATCGTTTGCCATAGGAAATACCCTTGTTAAAACATAAAACGTTACAGGTAAACTACCCCTTTCCCTTAACCGATCTTCACCAAAAACAATAGGTCTTGAGAACTCTACAATTCAGGGTTGTATGCGAAACATTATTTGATTCTGTTTGAATTTGCGGCTGTTATCGTTTGCCAAAAAAAAAATTTCCCTTGATAAAAAAAAACCGTTGCAGGTAAACTACCCCTTTCCCTCAACCGATCTTTACCAAAAACAATAGGTCATGAGTACTCTACAAATCAGGACTGTATGCAAAAAATTATTTGATTCTGTTTGAATTTGCGGCAGTTATCGTTTGCCATAGAAAAAAAATCTACAGACACACACACAGACACTTTTCGGAAAACGACTCTTTTTTCATGTTTTGAGCGTAGTAGAATCAGAATCTGCAATAATCTCGAACACGATTTTTTTTGCCATCACCATACTTCCATTCTTTAAGGAATATGGAAGTAAAATGACTTTATTTTTGTTACCTGGCAACAAAATTATTTTATTTTCAACAATTATCATTGTTTCAAAAAGTTTAAATAAATTGTCAAGTACTTTACTCTTGTTAAAACGTAAAAGGTTGCAGGTAAACTACCCCTTCCCCTTAACCGATCTTCACCAAAATCTAAAAGCCTTGAGTCCTCTACAATTCACTGACGTATGCAAAAAATTATTTGATTCTGTTTGAATTTGTGGCTGTTATCGTTTGTCATAGAAAATACGCTTGTTAAAAAACGTTGCAGGTAAACTACCCCTTCCCCTCAACCGATCTTCACCAAAAACAATAGGTCTTGAGTACTCTACAAATCAGGGCTGTATGCAGAAAATTATTTGATTCTGTTTGAATTTGCGGCTGTTATCGTTTGCCATAGAAAATACCCTTGTTAAAAAAACGTTGTAGGTAAACTACCCCTTTCCCTTAACCGATCTTCACCAAAAACAATAGGTCTTGAGAACTCTACAATTTAGGGCCGTATGCAAATAATCTTTTGATTCTGTTTGAATTTGCGGCTGTTATCGTTTGCCATAGAATATACCCTTGTTAAAAAAACGTTGCAGGTAAACTACCCCTTTCCCTCAACCTATCTTCACTAAAAACAATAGGTCATGAGAACTCTACAATCTAGGGCTGTATGCAAATAATCTTTTGATTCTGTTTGAATTTGCGGCTGTTATCGTTTGCCATAGGAAATACCCTTGTTAAAACATAAAACGTTACAGGTAAACTACCTCTTTCCCTTAACCGATCTTCACCAAAATCAACAGATCTTGAGAACTCTACATTTCAGGGCTGTATGCGAAACATTATTTGATTCTGTTTGAATTTGCGGCTGTTATCGTTTGCCAAACAAACAAAATTACCCTTGCTAAAAAAAAACTGTTGCAGGTAAACTACCCCTTTCCCTCAACCGATCTTCACCAAAAACAATAGGTCGCGAGTACTCTGCAAATCAGGGCTGTATGCAAAAAATTATTTGATTCTGTTTGAATTTGCGGCAGTTATCGTTTGCCATAGAAAAAAATCTACAGACAGACAGACAGACACACACACAGACACTTTTCGGAAAACGACTTTTTTTCATGTTTTGAGTGTAGTAGAATCAGAATCTGCAATAATCTCGAACACGATTTTTACTTCCATATTCCTTAAGGAATGGAAGTATGGTGATGGCAAAAAAAATCGTGTTCGAGATTATTGCAGATTCTGATTCTACTACGTTTTTGCCATCACCATACTTCCATTCCTTAAGGATTATGGAAGTAAAAAATCTACAGACACACACAGACACTTTTCGGAAAACGACTCTTTTTCATGTTTTGAGCGTAGTAGAATCAGAATCTGCAATAATCTCGAACACGATTTTTTTTGCCATCACCATACTTCCATTCCTTAAGGAATATGGAAGTAAAATGACTTTATTTTTACTTCCATATTCCTTAAGGAATGGAAGTATGGTGATGGCAAAAAAAATCGTGTTCGAGATTATTGCAGATTCTGATTCTACTACACTCAAAACATGAAAAAAGTCGTTTTCCGAAAAGTGTCTGTGTGTCTGTCTGTCTGTCTGTCTGTCTGTCTGTCTGTCTGTCTGTAGATTTTTTTTCTATGGCAAACGATAACTGCCGCAAATTCGAACAGAATCAAATAATTTTTTGCATTCAGCCCTGATTTGCAGAGTACTCGCGACCTATTGTTTTTGGTGAAGATCGGTTGAGGGAAAGGGGTAGTTTACCTACAACGGTTTTTTTTTTAGCAAGGGTAATTTTGTTTGTTTGGCAAACGATAACAGCCGCAAATTCAAACAGAATCAAATAATGTTTCGCATACTGCCCTGAATTGTAGAGTTCTCAAGATCTGTTGATTTTGGTGAAGATCGGTTAAGGGAAAGGGGTAGTTTACCTGTAACGTTTTATGTTTTAACAAGGGTATTTCCTATGGCAAACGATAACAGCCGCAAATTCAAACAGAATCAAAAGATTATTTGCATACAGCCCTAAATTGTAGAGTTCTCAAGACCTATTGTTTTTGGTGAAGTTCGGTTGAGGGAAAGGGGTAGTTTACCTGCAACGTTTTTTTAACAAGGGTATTTTCTATGGCAAACGATAACAGCCGCAAATTCAAACAGAATCAAATAATGTTTTGCATACAGCCCTGATTTGTAGAGTACTCAAGACCTATTGTTTTTGGTGAAGATCGGTTAAGGGAAAGGGGTAGTTTACCTGTAACGTTTTATGTTTTAACAAGGGTATTTCCTATGGCAAACGATAACAGCCGCAAATTCAAACAGAATCAAAAGATTATTTGCATACAGCCCTAAATTGTAGAGTTCTCAAGACCTGTTGTTTTTGGTGAAGATCGGTTGAGGGAAAGGGGTAGTTTACCTGCAACGTTTTTTTAACAAGGGTATTTTCTATGGCAAACGATAACAGCCGCAAATTCAAACAGAATCAAATAATTTTTTGCATGCAGCCCTGATTTGCAGAGTACTCGCGACCTATTGTTTTTGGTGAAGATCGGTTGAGGGAAAGGGGTAGTTTACCTACAACGGTTTTTTTTTTAGCAAGGGTAATTTTGTTTGTTTGGCAAACGATAACAGCCGCAAATTCAAACAGAATCAAATAATGTTTCGCATACAGCCCTGAATTGTAGAGTTCTCAAGATCTGTTGATTTTGGTGAAGATCGGTTAAGGGAAAGGGGTAGTTTACCTGTAACGTTTTATGTTTTAACAAGGGCATTTCCTATGGCAAACGATAACAGCCGCAAATTCAAACAGAATCAAAAGATTATTTGCATACAGCCCTAAATTGTAGAGTTCTCAAGACCTATTGTTTTTGGTGAAGTTCGGTTGAGGGAAAGGGGTAGTTTACCTGCAACGTTTTTTTAACAAGGGTATTTTCTATGGCAAACGATAACAGCCGCAAATTCAAACAGAATCAAATAATGTTTTGCATACAGCCCTGATTTGTAGAGTACTCAAGACCTATTGTTTTTGGTGAAGATCGGTTAAGGGAAAGGGGTAGTTTACCTGTAACGTTTTATGTTTTAACAAGGGTATTTCCTATGGCAAACGATAACAGCCGCAAATTCAAACAGAATCAAAAGATTATTTGTATACAGCCCTAAATTGTAGAGTTCTCAAGACCTGTTGTTTTTGGTGAAGATCGGTTGAGGGAAAGGGGTAGTTTACCTGCAACGTTTTTTTAACAAGGGTATTTTCTATGGCAAACGATAACAGCCGCAAATTCAAACAGAATCAAATAATGTTTTGCATACAGCCCTGATTTGTAGAGTACTCAAGACCTATTGTTTTTGGTGAAGATCGGTTAAGGGGAAGGGGTAGTTTACGTGCAACGTTTTTTTATCAAGCGTATTTTCTATGGCAAACGATAACAGCCGCAAATTCAAACAGAATCAAGTAATTTTTTGCATACGTCCCTGAATTGTAGAGGTCTCAATGACTTTCGATTTTGGTGAAGATCGGTTAAGGGGAAGGGGTAGTTTACCTGCAACCTTTTACGTGTTAACAAGAGTAAAGTACTTGAAAATTTATTTAAACTTTTTGAAACAATGGTAATTGTTAAAAATAAAATAATTTTGTTGCCAGGCAATAAAATTATAATTTTTTCATTTTAATGTAATATAATATTTTTCATTTAATACAGCAATAAAAAGGCAGGTAAGACACAGCCTGGCTGTTTGGCTGAAAATGATTTTAAATATAAATCTTAGAATATGGAAGTCATGTATGGTTCTCCATACCGATATTTGTTACCTGGCAACAAAATTATTTTATTTTCAACAATTACCATTGTTTCAAAAAGTTTAAATAAATTTTCAAGTACTTTACTCTTGTTAAAACGTAAAAGGTTGCAGGTAAACTACCCCTTCCCCTTAACCGATCTTCACCAAAATCTAAAGGCCTTGCGTCCTCTACAATTCACTGACATATGCAAAAAATTATTTGATTCTGTTTGAATTTGCGGCTGTTATCGTTTGCCATAGGAAATACCCTTGTTAAAACATAAAATGTTACAGGTAAACTACCCCTTTCCCTTAACCGATCTTCACCAAAAACAATAGGTCTTGAGAACTCTACAATTCAGGGCTGTATGCGAAACATTATTTGATTCTGTTTGAATTTGCGGCTGTTATCGTTTGCCAAAAAAAAAAAAAAATTTCCCTTGATAAAAAAAACCGTTGCAGGTAAACTACCCCTTTCCCTCAACCGATCTTCACCAAAAACAATAGGTCGTGAGTACTCTACAAATCAGGCCTGTATGCAAAAAATTATTTGATTCTGTTTGAATTTGCGGCAGTTATCGTTTGCCATGGAAAACAAATCTACAGACAGACAGACAGACAGACACACACACAGACACTTTTCGGAAAACGACTTTTTTTCATGTTTTGAGTGTAGTAGAATCAGAATCTGCAATAATCTCGAACACGATTTTTTTTGCCATCACCATACTTCCATTCCTTAAGGAATATGGAAGTAAAAAATATCTCCACTTATATATTACATCAATATATCAATCAATACTCTACATATATTTCCCATAGCTACTGTGTCACCCTTACATCTCAAATTCTTCATTACATTACTTCATAACAATATTATTCTCTCTATTACCACTTTAAACTCAACATGGACTTATTTACATGTCCTAACAAAATATTCATCACCCAAAATCTACCTTTTACTATCTTTTACACATCATTTAAAATTCTTAACTATATCAAATTACTTCCAACATTTAAATCAAAATCTTTTACTACATTAAAATCATTATATTCAAACACTAGTTACCTTGGAAATTAACAAACAATTTATAAGTGACATTCTACAGCGGATCAGCTGATTTTCTTAGCAAGGTGAATGACCTTACCATAAACACATTTCAAAATTAGACAAATTATACATTTTATCAATCCTTATCTCTAACACAATAAAATAATACATTTATAAGACAGAATAAACACAGTATAATAAACATACAAACACCTATTTATCAAATCATAATACAATTATTTAATTAGTGCAATAGCGAGTTATCATCTTTAGGTTACAAAATTTTAATTCGTTGCTCCCCTGAGCAACCACCCAGCCACACACACTATTGTTTTTTTCTGTTGGACTGTTGCGCCCATGTGCTTCCACAAGGACGGCATTGGTGGAGGAATTTGTCATCTCCGTGTCCTTGCTTCAGCGTTACATTTGAAAGATTTAGACATCAACATATCTTTTGTTACATAATTACACACCCTTAATGCAGGTCTACCACCTGGCCTTGCTGTTCCTACTTGAACAGAGTGGCAGCCGCTGTTCCATAGTTCCCGGGATTTCCCCTAATTTCACCCCCCATCAATTTCTAATATAAACCAATTTCGAGCCAGCTATGGTCAAGGTTCTTAATTTATGGCCATAGCTGACCGCTAGCCAAAACCACGATTAGTGCTGGTAAGGCAGTAATCGCCCGAAAAGTCGGGGAAATCAACTCTACCTTTAGGCATGTTAGCATCATCATTTAACTGCACGGCACGGCAATTTATCAGTATACAATATAAAATTGTAAAAAGGGGTGTGCCGTGCATTTTACGCCATTTTGGCCTCCGATGGAGGTAACACTATCTGTTACCCCCAACACTTTCCGCTATCTACTGTGGCACATGCCACCACAGCGATAGCACACTAATAACTAAACTAAATCTTTCTACAATAGCAGTCCCTACATTCCATTATTATATCACTTCTATAAACACCACTCTACCCCCCCAAAATTACCCACATATCTTGTATGACAACAAGTTCTAATTTATTTTTTACACACTTCTTCATGTCCCAACTTTCACTGGTACTACAAACTTTACAATTATACTAGGTCACTTATTTACTAAAATTTATATAAATTTAAAATTATAAACATTCCAAACTATTTTTTGGTATCAATTTACACTGGTTGCAGGTCTTTGGTTGCAGACCTCAACGAAAGGTCTTTCTACTTTAATATACTTCATTTCCCCTTCAACTTTATAAGTGACTACTTTAGACTTTTGACACAAATCGCAAACTCTTAATACTCTTCTAACTCTCTTCTCCATATTTTTAAAAACACAAGATTCTTTTAACACATTTGTACATTTTCTCGCACCAAAATGACCATATCTTATGTGGCAATCCCAAATAATTCTATCTACTAAATCATCAGGTATCATTAACCTCCAATCCCGTTCACCCCCTTCTACTTTCTTAAACAGAATTCCCTTATGTATCTGGAAATGTGTATTATACTCTGAACCATTAACATCTGCTTCTAAACTAGCTATTATCTTACCTAATTTATTTTCTGATCTTTGTATATCCTTAATTTCCCTTAATTCCTCCCCAAAAATTCTATCTTCCCTCGTTAATCGGAAAATTTCTATTTCTTTCAGATCTCTACCTGTCTTATTATCTATAGTATCTACCCTGGACACAGTGTCCGGTACTTTATTATCTGACCCCTTAATATATTCCCAGGAAAAATTGTACTCTTGGAGAGCCAACACCCACCTGGTTATCCGGCTGTGTGTTAGCTTGCACGTGTTCAGGAATGACAGCGCTTTATGGTCCATCCTGATGATGGTGTTACTGCCCAGCAGATATGTCCGGAACTTTTTTACTGCAAATACTATACTGAGGAGCTCCTTCTCTGTGGTTGTATAGTTGCGTTCTGATGCCAACAACGTCCGGCTGGCGAAAGCAATTGTAAGGTGTTCTCTCGCCTCGTCCTCTTGATACAGTTCGGCTCCGAGTGCTATATTGCTAGCGTCTGTCTGTAAATAAAAATTATTATTGAAATTTGGGTGGTTCATTAAAATCATATCGGCAAACTTATTCTTAATTTTGCAAAACGCTTCTCTTTCATTTTCCCCCCATTTCCATTGTTTGTTCTTCTGCAGCACGGCACTAAGTCTTGCCGTTGTCTGAGCGTAGTTTCGCTGGAACTTCCTGTAAAAATTACACAGACCAAGAAAACTTTGTAATTGCTTTATGTTCTTTGGCTCCGGGAACGTCAGGATGGATTCTACTTTGTCCGGATTAGCCTGTATTCCTCTAGGTGTTATGATGAAGCCTAGAAAATTTATTTCGGTCTGCAAAAATTTGGATTTATCCCAATTAACTGTTAAACCTCCCTGGTATAATTTCTCCAACACATACCCTAAATGTTCTACATGCTCCTCAAATGTTCTGGAAGCTATCAGAATGTCATCCACATATATAGTCAAAAAATCTAAATTATGAGGTTGCAAAATTTCATCAAGACACTTAATAAAACTAGCTACACTGGTGTTCAATCCAAACGGCAAGCGAGTAAACTGATAATTTTTTCCATTAAATAAAAATGCAGTATACTTGCGACTATTTTGGGCTAGCGGTACCTGCCAGTAACCTGCCGTCAGGTCTAACAACGTCATATATTTCACCCCACTGAACTTCTGAAAAATTTCCTCAATCGCCTCAGGGGACTCTCTATCAGGAATAATAATTTGATTTATTTTTCTCGCATCAAGGCATAATCTAACTTTCCCGTCTTTCTTTATGACTACCACTAGAGGGTTGGAATAGGTTGATACCGACCTCTCTATAATACCGCCCTCTAACATTCTATCCAATTCTAACTGCACTGCTCCCCTTTTTGAATATGGTACCGGATAACTACGTTGTACATATGGCGCATGCTCCCTTACCTTTAGTTCACACTCATAACCTTTTGCCCTTCCTGGTTCCCCGGCAAACACTCCCCTATAATCCTCGACTACCCGCCACAACGCTTTACGTTGCGAACTCCCCATTGTGCCACCCTCACCACAAAATTTAACCGCTATATCTACCCATATTCTCTCCTCACGCTCTTCACTCACTCTCTCTCTACACATATTCACTCTTGTTTCTATAATTCCCTAACCTACTCGGTTTTGTATCATCTTTACACCCGTAACTCTAACCTTATCTAACACCCTCTTAAAATCTACCCTGACTGGTTCATGCCCCTTATTAAATTCTACTATTCTCTGGTTAAAATCAATTACTGCTTTATTTCTCTCCAAAAAATCATTTCCCAGAATTATATCTAAATTCAAACCCTTAACTACTAGAAAAGTATTCTCAAATTCTATTTCATTAATGTATATGTTTAATTGTACTTGTTTAGTGACTCGTTTACTTCGTACCCCAGTTACCCCCACTACTGTTACTCCCGCAACTGGTAATATTCTTATTTACCCTTTGTAATTCACCCAATACATTCTCTGAAACTACCGATATCTCACTACCTGTATCAATCAATGTTTTATAGTCCTTACCTTCTATGGTTATAAATACCTCCGTCAGTCCGGTTTTGGTTTCTGTCATTTCTGCAGTGTCCTCCTCTAGTAACTCCTCCGCCATGTCTCTGATAATTATGTTGCTGCGGTAGTTATACTCCTCTTGGACCCCCAGGTTCTCCTCCGACAATGGATCCCCATTGTCTCTTCTAGTTTCCCGTGGATGGTGCTACTGCTTGGCTGTATCCACCTCTGCCTCTGTTTCCACTTCCGTTTCCCCTCGGTGCTCCTCTAGCGTTCTCGCCTCCTCTCTGCGGTTGATTTTGTGGCTGATATGTTCGCTCACTGCGTTGACATTGTCTTGGTTTGTGACATCTAAAACATGTGGTTCTTATTGAATAATTATCTATATTACAGTCGACGCATCTCCAACCCTCGCCTCGATTATCATTATTTCCCCCTCGTGCCCCACGGTGAAAATTTGGTATTCCCCGGGATTGATTATAATTACCATTCATATGTGTTATTGGTGCGTTTATTCACCTACTCATATCACGTTCCCGTATATTTTGAAAAATATCCAATATTTTCTCTAGTTCTGTAACCTCTAGAATCTCGCGGGTCATAGCGTAATCTGTATTTCTCTGGGCAAATGCTTACTTATGTGGCGGACGAATGATCGAAACGGTAACGGTGGCTCTAAATATTTGGCCTCATTGTATAATCGCATTACATATATGGTTACGTTGCCCCCTTGGGTCCCAAAATTACCTGGTCCCATAATTTTACTCCGTAATATTTCTTGTTCTTCCTCCGACCAATATTTTTCTCTAAATGCCGTCTCGAACCTCTGATAATTTACCCACTCTACTTTATGTACCTCCGCCCATACCGCGGAATTCCCTCTAAAACACTTCATTATTTTTAGTAACTGTACTTCCCAACTACTTCGACAAAACTGATTGAATTCTTTGACTCTATTTAAAAACTGCATAGGGTGTACCCCCCTATTTTCACAATTAAATAATTCTAAATCAATATCACTATTCTAATCACTATTTGTTCAGTAACACTACTAAGTTTTTTATTTATGGCTACATTCAATTCATCTTTCACATTGACTATACTCTGCTCCATTAATACAAATTTATCTTGGATTTCGTTGTCCATGACGTGTCCGTTACTTAACTAAATATCACTATAATATTGACGACTCAGAACACAAAGTTTTTTATAAGTAAAAACGTAAAGTTTTACCTTACAGCCTAAACCGGCTTTCACCTATAGAAGGCTTCATCAGAGGCTGTCGTTAGTAGCGCTGCTCGTCTTGTTGTTGGCGACGAGAAAGTGTTTCGAAAGATTGAAGCTGTGTGTGTGTGGTGAGATGTGTTCGAATAATGCGTGCGATTTGAATTGTGTCTGTTCGTTTAGGATGTCGTTTTTATTTGTTTTTGTGTGTTTGTATATTTCTAATTGTTCTAGAGTGTCTAGTTTTCGGCCTTTTGTGTGTACGTGTAGTATGTTCATGTTATTGTCGATGTTTTTATATGTGTGGTTTGCTTCAGTGAGGTGGTTTGCGAAGGTAGATTCTGTAGTGGTGTGGAGTGCTTTTGTGTGTTCAATGTATCTCTGTTTGAAGCTACGTCCTGTCTGGCCTATGTAGAATTTACTGCAATTTGAACAATTTAGTTTATATACACCGGGTAGATCGAATTTGTTTTGTGCTTTGGGCATGCGTTTTGATAGTGTGTGTTCTGTTTTGTTAGTAGTTTTGTAAGCGATTCTGTATCCTGCTTTTTTGAATTTGTGGGCAATTTTTTCTGTTTGTTTGTTGATGTATGTTAGTGTTATGAATTTGTTGTTTTCTGTCTTTGTCTTTGCAGAATCTAACGGTTATGACAGAACAATAGTCAGTAAACTCCTACACAAAACACAAAACAAACAACAGACAAAGACAGAAAACAACAAATTCATAACACTAACATACATCAACAAACAAACAGAAAAAATTGCCCACAAATTCAAAAAAGCAGGATACAGAATCGCTTACAAAACTACTAACAAAACAGAACACACACTATCAAAACGCATGCCCAAAGCACAAAACAAATTCGATCTACCCGGTGTATATAAACTAAATTGTTCAAATTGCAGTAAATTCTACATAGGCCAGACAGGACGTAGCTTCAAACAGAGATACATTGAACACACAAAAGCACTCCACACCACTACAGAATCTACCTTCGCAAACCACCTCATTGAAGCAAACCACACATATAAAAACATCGACAATAACATGAACATACTACACGTACACACAAAAGGCCGAAAACTAGACACTCTAGAACAATTAGAAATATACAAACACACAAAAACAAATAAAAACGACATCCTAAACGAACAGACACAATTCAAATCGCACGCATTATTCGAACACATCTCACCACACACACACAGCTTCAATCTTTCGAAACACTTTCTCGTCGCCAACAACAAGACGAGCAGCGCTACTAACGACAGCCTCTGATGAAGCCTTCTATAGGTGAAAGCCGGTTTAGGCTGTAAGGTAAAACTTTACGTTTTTACTTATAAAAAACTTTGTGTTCCGAGTCGTCAATATTATAGTGATATTTACAAATTTATCATTATTTAGACATTCACATTGTTTATTATTTTTATCTATAGTATTTACTGTATTTTGTATAGCTTGTATCTCTGTTTTGCAATTACTTTCGATTTCATTGATTTTGACATTGGTACTAGTTTCGTATGTTTCAATCTTCTCAACTACACAATTAAACTTGTACTCACTAACAGCATTACATTTAGTCATCTTACATTCAAAATTTTCGGTTACCTCCTTGTGAAGTTAATTAAACTATTAAAATATATAAATACATAAATTTTATTCCACCTACCTGCAAAGTTATCTGGGTCCAGGATTCTCACACGAACGTAAGATGTTAGCGTGGTTTATAGGTTCTTGTAATAATTTAATCTACTCATTATTTGAAGAGAATTCATAATTTTTATTTTTCAACTTTTAGCAACTCTGTTAAATCTTTACTCCAAAATTAGAAAACATGAATATAGCATAATAATTTCTTGTTCTGTTATTCATTCCTTGACTACAAGTACTACTTGACCTTATTCTAACAGCTTACCTTATACTAAGACATAGACAGCCCAGCCTGCCAAACATTCTCTCTCTCACATTTATTTAAAACCATCCCCCGATTTATTAATTCACAAAAATCCTTAACATTGTGAAATACCCCACTGCCGGCAACGTGGTTCACTCGAGCTCGCTATTTCGCATTTGAAGATTGATTGTGTGTCCGTAAATCGATGTGAATGTTCTTCCACTAAATAATCTCGCCACTGTCACATTATTTTAAATGATAGTTCAACTTTTACTTGAAAATTATGAAATTTTTAAAAAGGAGCCCCTTGGGGCTGTACCTGCGTAGGTACGGTCTGTAATCGGACTGCCAAGAACGGCTTAGCGTTCACTGCTAACTAGATTGCGTCTTTTTAGGTGGAAAACAAGGCCTTGTAGTTCTTCGTCGCTTGTTGTGTTCCATTTAACCCATGCAGTTGATTGTGTGTTGGCTGTAGATGATATTTGTTCCGCACTGGCTGATGTCACGAAAGAGGTGGGACTTAGAATCACATCCGTCAGCAAGGAACATGTGCTAGTACGGTTTTTTGGTCCCTAGCCATTTTTAGTTTTCCAAGTCGGCGTCGGTCCGCACACCTGGTTGTTGGGTGCGATCGGGCGCACGACCACACACTCGCAAAGTTCTAGGAAATGACGCTTAGTACATTCCTTCCTACAGATTGCACAATAGTTAAGGCGTATTGTGTCTTTGTTAGAACACTGTTTCAATTCACCACGTGGCCTGGTCACAGTTGGAAATTATGTTTATAAATATGTTTAACAAAACCCCAAAAAATTTTAATAAAATAATATCCCCTGTATTTGTCACGTTACAATACCCCCCCCCCCAATGAGAGATCTTCTGCCAAAACAGAAGAAATCTCATTGCTAAAACCCCTAAGAGGACCGGTGAGGAACTGGTGCCAACAACCCCCTTTAGCTCTTATACTTCATGGGTAAACAACCCCCCTGGCTCGGCGACTATGGACGCATCTGAACGAGATCACTGGACTTCTCTGTACGAGATCCCAACACCGTAATGTATTTTATCATTTTTATGTTATGAAATTTAAATTCGTTGCTCGCCTGAGCAACCCCCCAATCCACACACATTATTGTATTTTATGTTGGACTTTGGCGCCCATTTGCCTACACAAGGACTGCATAGTTGGAGGAATTGAACATCTCCTTGTCCTTGCTTCGGCGTTACATTTTAAAGAGTTTAGGTATCGACATACCTGCGGTTTATAGTTACAAGCCCTTAAAACGGGTCTACCACCTGGCTATGCTGTCCCTACTCGGACAGAGTGGCAGCCGCTGTTCCATAGTTCCGGAATTTCCCCTAGTTTCACCCCCCTATTAATTTCTAATATCAACCAATTTCAAGCCAGCTATGGTCAAGGGACTTGATTATGGCCATAGCTGACCGCTAGCCAAAACCACGATTAGTGGTGGTAAGGCAGTAATCGCCCGAAAAATCGGGGAAATCAAACTTTACTTTCATGCCTGTTCTACTCGTCATTATTCTGCACGGCATGAAAGTCTATCATTGTACAAAAATGAAATTGTACAGAAAAGGTGTGCCGCACATTTTCGCCATTTCGGCCTCCGATGGAGGTAACACTCACTGTTACCCCCAACCCATTCCACTATCTACTGGGGCACAGGCCACCCCAGCAATAGCAAATTAATAGCTAACTTAAAATTTTATATAAAACATTATAAGATGACATTTTTCATTAACCATTTTATCCATCATCATTTAAATCATTCATCACTTTCTAAACATTAGATTCCTTAAAATTTTCAAATTTACTATTAACATTCATTTTACATCATATCTCAGTTATTATTACTTTTTAAATTCTTATCTCAAGTTATTTTCATTATTGCAGTTAAAATTCTTTCAATTGAGTTAAACATCTGTAAACATTTTATTCTATTTGATTTGTATTCTAAGATTTTTTATACTTACAGTCCAATATTCACATACTGACATACACCAAATATATACACCATACATACCAATACTTTCACGTAACCTCTGAAACATTTAATCACAGTGTTATTTCAAATCACACAATTTAACAATTAATTACCAAATTCACACCTCATAAAATAATTTAAATTCATTAGAAAATTCAATTATATAACCTTTGAATCAATCAAAAATATTTAAACATTTCAAATTAGTTTGATTAAATTAATTATTGAAAATACAAGTTCCATTGCCATCAAAACAATTACAATTCGCTAATGACTGTCTTTAAAATTAATTTGTTATTTATTTAGATTGCAAAATATTAATATTATTATTACAATAATTACCTACGTACACATTTTTTACCTAACATTTTACAGTACACACAATTGAATTCACTACACTTATTTACAATTCTTCATCATTGATTACTCAGTTATATCACACTTCAATGTCCAAGGTTGCGAGGTCAAAAACCATAAACAATATACAGTGGAAATCGGTTAACACGAAATGACGGGGACCAGTTATTTTTTTCGTGTAAACCGAATTTCTCGTTAAGCGAACAAAAAGTGTACTGTAGATTATTTATTGTACTGTCTAGTAAAATGCAACAAATACAACCTTTTATTTATCCTCATGGTTTATTATTGTTAATTTTTCTTAAAATTATTATTAGCTGTTCTAAATTTAGTCCTATGATTTAGGTTTTCTTATAGACTACTGTATGTCTTTCAACTTTACCGTAGTTTTCGTGTTTATCTTTATTTAAAATAATCCGTTATTTTCTTTTGCACACAATTTTGCACTATTTTATTTTCAACAAATTGTTCTAATTTATCAACGTGTTCAAACATTTCACCTTCCGAGTTGGCTTCAAAATATCGACGAACACGGCTCAGCAATGAAAGCATATCGGTAGCGGTAGGAACATTTTCACGTGTCAAGTTCGTCGTCACTATCATCACCTTCACAGTTGTCAACTTGCACTGTTTCCACGATATCGGTATCTGTTAATACGGCAGCCGTAGTTACGTTCTCGTCGACAGTCACGTACTCATTTAGAGAAATTGAAACATTTAATACAGATGACACACGATTAAACATTTCAGATAGTGTAGGATCAATTTCATTTTCTTTGGGTTGTTCAGTTTCTGAATTCAAAATGAATCGAGCATGAGCGAAACAATTTTGAATTGTTGTAGGCGTCACGAGGTTCCACGCTGTTCTTAACAAGTTACAAGCATCCAGAACATTTACACAGAAATCTTTTTTCCCCTCAATAGTGGCCAAGTATTTCCGCAGAAGTAACTTTCTGTACTGAAATTTTAAATTTTGAATAATACCTTGATCACAAGGTTGTAGGACACTAGTCGTGTTCGGTGGTAGAAAAACAAGTTTAATTGCCATCAATTTTAGGTCACATGGGTGGGCAGGACAGTTGTCAATAATTAACACAATTTTCCTCTTCTGAGAAGTGAAATGTTTTTCTAACGAAACCAGCCATTCGGTAAAAATTTTAGACGTCATCCACGCTCGTTTGTTAGCTCTATATTCTACTGGCAACTTTTTAACATTTTTAAAACAGTGCAGCTTTAAACGTTTTCCTATAACAAGTAACGGAAGTCTTTCTGACCCATCAGCATTGCACCTACCATCACTGTCACTCTCTCTTTGGACTTTTTACCACCAGAGCACTGCTCCCCTTTGAATGAAAGTGTTTTATCGTGCATACAACAGAAAAATAGTCCTGTTTCATCGGCGTTGAAAATATCCTTACGTGGATAGTCTTTTAAAATTGCAGGCAGCGTAGATTGCAACCACGATGATGTCATTTCTTGTGACACCTGTCTTGATTCGCCACGGATGTTTTTAAAGGTTATGCCATTTCGTTTCTTAAACCTTTCTAGCCAGCCAGGATTTGCAGTGAAATTTAAGTTCATCTGTTCAGCAAAAACGTTTGCTTTCTCCATCAGTAGTGGTCCAGAAATAGGAGCATCTTGTGATCTTGCTTGCTTAAACCAAACAAGAAGAGCAGCCTCTAAGTTTTCGTGGTTTGACTTACGGAAACGTTTTCTGCCTGGTTCAAACTTGCCCGACTCATACAGTTCTAAAGTTTTATCTCTATTTTTTATAATCGTGGATAATGTCAAGTTTGGTATACCGAATGTTTTACAGATTTCTGTTTTAGTTCGAATACCCTCATTAACAGCTTGGAGGAGTTAAACTTTTTTTTCTAAAGAGAGGGCACTTTGTTTACGCACTTTCTTCTCCATTTTACTTCCGGACTGCAAAAATGAAATTTACGAAAGCGTAACTTCACTTAACACGTACACGTCACACGCTTAATGTCACTTAACTGGGTGTAAAAGACTAAGAAGTTTGTACAGTAAAAAGTTAATCCTCACAACTGAGTAAATTTTTTACAATAAAATGTTATCGGTACCGTACCGCAAACTTTACCACCGCTGTACACGCACAGAATACAACTGAACTGAACTCACCACACCCTATAGAATAGGTACAGTCTGGCAACTTCATCTGAGTCCCCGGACGAAATTCGAAGCTGAAGAGCCTCCCTTCGCCCTTCCAGTCCACACGTTACTCGAGCCACTCTATTTGTTGCCGCACGAGCCAATAGGAGCTCGTTTCGTGTGCAGCGCTGTCAGATACTACAATATGTTCATTCCATTCCAAGTCGTCCCACGGTAAAGGTCCGTAAGGCGAGCATTGTGGCTGTAACTGGCATGTCTGTAACTCACTGTTGACTTGGCAACAGCGCTTTCGTATTGCCTTCTCTCTCACCCCAAAGTAGGGTTACTCCATCCCCACAGACGCGGAGCTAGCGCTGCCAGCCAGGGCTTCAGAAAGAGTTGCCAAGCTGTAGTTAATGTAAGCGATAACGGTTTATTTGCGGTCAATGAACACCACATTTGGTGCTGAAGGAGAGGCTATGGTTTCTCGTAAACAACGGTACACTGTACACAGTACGTACTGTAAATAGAACTTGGTACTGAAGACAAAACAAAACAGGTAGACAAAAACTATGGTCACTACCTGCTCTTTCTCTTTTAGAGATGAAGAATGGATTCCGTTAGATCGAAAACAAGCTTTTGGGCGTACTTGTGTGGCTTTATTTTGTATGCAGTTACTTAAAACCCAGCCAAAAAAATATTATTTTTAACAAAAATTTTTCGTGTTAACCGATATTTTTCAGGTAAACCTTTCGTGTTAACCGTACAAATAATACACTGTACATAACAAACGGCGATCGGTACCCGAGTGGTATTTCGTGTTAACCGATATTTTGTGGTAACCGTTTTCGCGTTAAACGATTTCCACTGTATTTAAAATTGTCCATTGATTGTTTTATAATTTACCCTCCATCGTCAAAAATTAATCTTTGTTTCAAATAGCACTTTTCAATTTTATTGACACACATATGGCTATTTTGTGTGTCATAACCATACAAATCAAATTCATTCGTTTTATCACAATAATCGTGAACCAAGTCAACATTAAGTATTTCTGTCAAGTCTCCCTTAGTAATAATATTCAATATCGGGTTAGTTATTTTTTCATCATCAATTAAATTATTCTTGTTTAAATACACTTCTAACATTTCTTTCCACTCACCATAATCTCTCTTTAATTCATACAATTCCGTCTCTCTCTCAACACACCATTCTCTATCTAAATTTCTCTCATCATAACACCATCTCATACTTATAAAATCATTTCACACAGAGGGTATAAACTTATACAAAACTGGGAAACAAAAATCATCTATTAACACGGGACTCTTGCCCTTCAAAAACAACACTTGTGAACACCCTGGTTCATCATAAATCTGGGGAAAATTTACCCTCTGCCCCCCTTCTACCACTTACTATCTTTCCACTTTCTCTCTGACTCATAAACACACGTTAACATTCCATTATTACATTCTACAACTTCATCAGTACTCTCACTATTTATTTTCAGCGTATCCCTCTCTGATACTACCTCTTCAATTGTTCACTATTCTCAATATTATTTTTATTATTTTCTACATCATCATTATCATTTGTTAACTTATTCTCTGGTACCACATTTTTATACCTCTCATTATAATTTTCATTTGTATTACTCTTGTTTGGATTCATCACATTCACTCCCATTCTCTCAATACTCTGTTCTAATTTATTCAAACTATTTTTTTTTATTTCATTAGTATTTTCAAGACGTTTATTCCTTTCTTGTATATCATTTTTTCATTCATCAAATTTCACACTAATACTGCTGAAACTGAATATTCTGTTCTTTAATTTCTTTAAAATTAATATCATTTTTAATATTTTGCTGTTCACATTTTATTCTCTGTTCCTTCAAGTCATTAGTTAATTGGTCAAATTGGGTATCATTAATATTGAAACGACAATTTATTTTATCAAAATGACTCTCAAATTTTTCGTCAGTTGCATCAAAACGTTTACTTAGGAGGTTAAATAAGTCACTCATGGACATCTCTTTTTCTTTTGTTTTAATCGTTACGGGAGTTAAAATCGCTTCCGGCGTACTAATTACAGATTCTTCTACACTACGGTCATCTATTGATAGTGACTCTGTTTGAATACCTGAGTCGGTATTTATTTGACTCTCGGTTTGACTGTCAGCGAAGCTGACTTCATTATTATCTGCCATCTCTTATTCGTTATGATTGCTATTTATTAATTTACTCTAATTAATGTCCTTTATTATAATATAATTTTGATCTTGTCAGTTGTGTGTAACTGACGTACTTTTATTTCATTACACTAACCTTAAACACACGCTTGCATCTTATTTGTAGGTGCGGTTTTTACTTTAAATTTTTTACTCATAAAAACTGTCCCTGTTCGGGCGCCATTGTGAAGTTAATTAAACTATTAAAATATATAAATACATAAATTTTATTCCACCTACCTGCAAAGTTATCTGGGTCCAGGATTCTCGCACGAACGTAAGATGTTAGCGTGGTTTATAGGTTCTTGTAATAATTTAATCTACTCATTATTTGAAGAGAATTCATAATTTTTATTTTTCAACTTTTAGCAACTCTGTTAAATCTTTACTCCAAAATTATAAAACATGAATATAGCATAATAATTTCTTGTTGTGTTATTCATTCCTTGACTACAAGTACTACTTGACCTTATTCTAACAGCTTACCTTATACTAAGACATAGACAGCCCAGCCTGCCAAACATTCTCTCTCTCACATTTATTTAAAACCCTCCCCTGATTTATTAATTCACAAAAACCCTTAACATTGTGAAATACCCCACTGCCGGCAACGTGGTTCACTCGAGCTCGCTATTTCGCATTTGAAGATTGATTGTGTGTCCGTAAATCGATGTGAATGTTCTTCCACTAAATAATCTCGCCACTGTCACATTATTTTAAATGATAGTTCAACTTTTACTTGAAAATTATGAAATTTTTAAAAAGGAGCCCCTTGGGGCTGTACCTGCGTAGGTACGGTCTGTAATCGGACTGCCAAGAACGGCTTAGCGTTCACCGCTAACTAGATTGCGTCTTTTTAGGTGGAAAACAAGGCCTTGTAGTTCTTCGTCGCTTGTTGTGTTCCATTTAACCCATGCAGTTGATTGTGTGTTGGCTGTAGATGATATTTGTTCCGCACTGGCTGATGTCACGAAAGAGGTGGGACTTAGAATCACATCCGTCAGCAAGGAACATGTGCTAGTACGGTTTTTTGGTCCCTAGCCATTTTTAGTTTTCCAAGTCGGCGTCGGTCCGCGCGCCTGGTTGTTGGGTGCGATCGGGCGCACGACCACACACTCGCAAAGTTCTAGGAAATGACGCTTAGTACATTCCTTCCTACAGATTGCACAATAGTTAAGGCGTATTGTGCCTTTGTTAGAACACTGTTTCAATTCACCACGTGGCCTGGTCACAGTTCGAAATTATGTTTATAAATATGTTTAACAAAACCCCAAAAAATTTTAATAAAATAATATCCCCTGTATTTGTCACGTTACATCCTGTATTTGTTTATCGATTTTTTCAACCACACTACTCTCTATTTCATCAATTCTATTATTTATACTATTTAATGAGTGACCACTTTTTCGTTTAATTTAAATTTCAGTTCGTTAAAATTACTTTCGCATTTCATTTTTACCTCATTAAGGTCACATTTAAGTACGTCAAATTTACAGTTAAATTCACTTTTAATCTCATTCAATTTTATATCGTTATTGTCAAAACGACTATTTATACCATCAAATTTGGTGTCAAAATTACTATTTTGCTCTAAAATTAATTGCAACATATTCATTACATCATTATTAAATTGACTGTTACATTTTGTTGAGATTGGGGTTAATTGCACGCCCGAATCTTCAGTTACATTGCTTTGATCTGTTACATGTATTTCTATTTTATCTTGACTCGCACTTGGAGTCGGATGTACCTCAAAATTGCTCATAATGTTTGATTCATAAAAATTTTCGACATTAGTCATTTCATTTATTTCACTTTCATTATTTCCTGCCATATCTGTAAGTTTATTAATCTAGATTTTCTTACATAAAAATATCTACTACTTAACTCTTAACCTCTGAACATTGATGTACTATTTTATGTGCTGCGTAATTTTTACGTAGTTACTTAACCTTCAAATCAAACTTGCATTTTACTTGTAGGTGTGGTTTTTATATTTAAATTTTAATTGATAAAAACAGTCCCTGCTTCGGAAGCGCCAGTTGTGATAATCTAATTAACTACAAATACAAATAAATAAATAAAATTATTTATTATTTCACTTACCTTAAAATCTTTTTTCAGCCCAGAGTTACGTCACACGAACGTTGGGATGCAAGCATGATTGTAGGGTTATGTCAATAACTGACGCAACTCGCATTTTGTGAAGAGATTAAAACATTTCTTAATATATAATTATTTCATTTTTTGTATTGTTCTCTAATCATGACATATTCTTACCCAAAATTCAAAACAAATTAAAAGTTCCTTAAATATTAATGGAACATCTTATATTAACACATTTAAATATTCATCTTATACTTACATAAAACAGCCCAGTCTGCCCCCGCAGAGACATGGGCGAGATGAGTGGTTTGATAAGGAGTGTGAAGAGGCAACTGACTTCAAAAACAAGACATACAAATTTATGATCCAAAGGAAATGCACTAGGGCTGTTCAAGAGGAATACAGGAAGGCCAGGCGGAGGGAAAAGAAGATTCATAGAGGAAAAAAGAGGGAGTATATGATGAGACAGATGGAAAAGATAGAGGAATATAAGAGTAAAAGGCTGAGCCGAGATATGTACAGGAAGGTGAATGATATGAGACAGGAATTTCAGCCTAGAACAAATGCCTGTAGGGATAATAATGGTGGCCTTGTGAGTGATAATGCTGGCGTGATCAGGAGATGGACAGAACACTTCGAAGAGTTGCTAGGCTCAGTTGGGGAGGCTTCGATGGAGGCATCTGAGAATGAAGAGGAGGTAGGAGAATTCGAGGATGATAGAGAGGAGTTGGTGCCATCCTATGACGAGGTGTATGAAGCTCTAGAAAAGCTTAAAAATAACAAGGCAGCAGGTTCCGATGGTTTACCAGGGGAACTATTAAAGAGCGCAGGAGGAGATTTCATAAAGGAATTTGCCCATCTTATAGAGCGAATATGGCTGGAGGAGGTAATGCCTGATGAGTGGAACAATGGGGTGGTGTGTTTAATACATAAAAAGGGTGATCCGCTTATATGTAAAAATTATAGGGGCATCTCTCTACTTAATACAGCATATAAGGTATTGTCCAACATCATATTTTCTAGGCTGCTTCCCTACGCTGAGGAAAACATAAAAGAATATCAGTGTGGATTCACTAGGAATAGGTCAACAACAGACCAAATATTTACACTAAGGCAAATCCTGGAAAAAACGTTGGAATATGGAGTGCCCACTCACCATCTCTTTGTGGATTTCCAGTCGGCATATGATTCAATCAACCGGAAAATGCTATATAGAGCTATGAAGGAGTTGCATATACCATCTAAGTTGGTGCGTATGGTTGGAGTAGTTATGTCCAATTCTAAGTGCCAAATCAGAATACAATCAAATCTATCTAACTCCTTAAAAACATTGAATGGGTTGAAACAAGGAGATGCCTTAGCATGTCTGTTGTTCAACATAGCTCTAGAAAAGGTCATCAGGGATTCAGGAATTCAAACTAGCGGACACATATTTCACAAGGAGGTACAGCTTCTGGCCTATGCCGATGACATTGACGTCATAAGTAGGTCTGAATCTGGCTTAAAGGAAGCCTTTCAGGAACTGGAGTTGTCCGCTAAGGCTATGGGCTTGGTTATAAACCAAAGCAAAACCAAATATATGGTTGTAGGTGCCAATACTCGTACCCTGTCCCTGCGCATTAACGATTATGAATTTGAAAAGGTTCAGGGTTTTCCATATCTCGGGTCATATGTGGACTCTGGAAATGACTCCTCTAGAGATATTGAAAGACGAATATTATCTGCTAATAGGTGTTACTACGGACTGGTGAAACATTTTAAATCAAAATTAATAACTAAAGATACAAAAGCCTCCCTATACAAGACCTTGATTAGACCAGTCCTGATGTACGGCTCGGAATGCTGGGTGTTAAAAAAACTAGATGAGCAGAGACTATCCGTTTTTGAGAGGAGGGTACTGAGGAGAATCTATGGCCCTGTGAGGGAAAACAACATTTGGAGGCGACTGCATAATCGAGAGTTGTACGAAAGGTTTAAAGATCTTCCGATCGTGCAACTCATACAAATTAACAGATTGCGTTGGGCTGGTCATGTGCAGAGAATGGCGGAGGATAGAATCCCAAAAAGAGTGATGAATTATTTGCCGATGGGAAGGAGAAGGAGGGGAAGACCGCGTACAAGATGGCTGGACCAGGTTGGTAAGGAGGCAGTGAGGCTGGGTGCAGCAAACTGGTGGACATTGGCTGGGAGTAGAGACCAGTGGGGAAGATTTCTTTTGGAGGCCAGGGCCCGGACTGGGCTGTAGCGCCGAGGATGTATGTATGTATGTATGTATGTTACATTTTGTTGAGATTGGGGTTAATTGCACGCCCGAATCTTCAGTTACATTGCTTTGATCTGTTACATGTATTTCTATTTTATCTTGACTCGCACTTGGAGTCGGATGTACCTCAAAATTGCTCATAATGTTTGATTCATAAAAATTTTCGACATTAGTCATTTCATTTATTTCACTTTCATTATTTCCTGCCATATCTGTAAGTTTATTAATCTAGATTTTCTTACATAAAAATATCTACTACTTAACTCT
Source organism: Magicicada septendecula (assembly GCA_034769895.1). Taxonomy (NCBI): domain Eukaryota; kingdom Metazoa; phylum Arthropoda; class Insecta; order Hemiptera; family Cicadidae; genus Magicicada; species Magicicada septendecula. The sequence goes on along the minus strand of CM068369.1, from coordinate 194,599,078 downwards.
TAACCTCTGAACATTGATGTACTATTTTATGTGCTGCGTAATTTTTACGTAGTTACTTAACCTTCAAATCAAACTTGCATTTTACTTGTAGGTGTGGTTTTTATATTTAAATTTTAATTGATAAAAACAGTCCCTGCTTCGGAAGCGCCAGTTGTGATAATCTAATTAACTACAAATACAAATAAATAAATAAAATTATTTATTATTTCACTTACCTTAAAATCTTTTTTCAGCCCAGAGTTACGTCACACGAACGTTGGGATGCAAGCATGATTGTAGGGTTATGTCAATAACTGACGCAACTCGCATTTTGTGAAGAGATTAAAACATTTCTTAATATATAATTATTTCATTTTTTGTATTGTTCTCTAATCATGACATATTCTTACCCCCCTGCCGGCCACGTGGAGTCTCCTCAACCTTGTGATGCATCACTTATAAAACTCGATCAGTATGTCCGAAAATAATTTAAGATGTCATTTTTCGAAAACTCTACTCACTTCCATATTTTGACAAAGCGGCACTCACTTTTATTTGATGTTTAAATGTTATTGTTGAGCCCTGTTTTGCGGGCTGCCTGCACAGGCGAGCTTCAGTGAGAGACTGGTAGCGTCTATAAGTCCCCTCTCTACTAGATTTTTGGCCATACAAGGCGGAAAGCAATGCCTTGTACTTTGTAGTCATAGCGGTGACACATTCAACACATGGGTTTTTCGTGTTTTTGACGTCGACGATATTCAGTGTGCACTGGTCGACGTCACAAATGTAGGCCGGACTAAGTTTCGTTTCCGCCGTTTTGAGACCATGTGCGAACAAAATTCATCTCTAAGCCATCTTGCGCCTTTGGCTTAGCGTGGGTATGCGCGCCGCCGAGGTTAGTGCGTTTGGACGCAGGTGTCACACAGCCGCAAAGTTCTAAGAATTGTGTCACCCGCACATTCCTTTACAATTGTTTCACCACAGTTCCTTTGTTCGAAACTACGCTTCTACTCAAACACATGGCTGTCCCCACAGATGAAAAATGAATTTAAAATCTTTAATAAAATAACACCCAAATTTAATAAAATAGAAAGCCCCCTTTTCTGCCCCGTTACACTCTCATCATTTCTACTATTACTTACGTTATCACTTTTTGATACCCCATTTTCAAATACATCTTTATTATTATTATTCAACTTTATTTCACTATCATCACTATTATTTCCACTTGTATTAACCTCACTTACCTTGTCATCTGTCACCTGATTATTATTCGTAATTATCTCCCCATTATAACTATCACTTGTCTTTTTTCCACACTTTCATTTTCTCAATACTTTGTTTTTGTGAATCTCTTAACGTATTCCACTTTTCGTCCCTTTCGTCACACCGTTTATTAATATTATCAATTTTCCTAGATATTTCTCGTAAAACATTCATTATATCATCATTATTATAGCTATCATTTATATTAGCATCAGTTACCTTATTATCTGTTACCTGATTGTCTTTGTTCTCGTTTAATTGATCTGTCTCTCTACCATTTTCTACCACCACTACACTATCATCATTATAATCATTATTCAACATCGTATTCTCTAACACTACCACTTCAACTATGTTGCCATTATTATTCGTTATATCACTACCACTGTTACTTTCACTTACCTTCATATTAATTGCCTGATTTATTTTACTTTCTTCATTCTCCTTTAATTTATCTGTATCTCGTTGACACTCTTCTGTTTGTTCTCTCAACTCGCTAGTTCGTTTAATAGTGTCATCACTATGCTTTTCCATTTCAGCAAATATTCCCTCTTCTTGTTCTTCCATTTGTCTCAGATTATCATCCAGTTTATGCCACTCATCATCCGTCATTCTGTTCACAATGCTTCTGAACTCATCCTCCCATGCCTCCCATTAGAAACCTATTTCAGTTTCTTGTGCCTCAGCCATGTTAAAAAAATTTTTTTATATAATACCCTTTATATAAAAACCACCACACCCCTTCTATTACACTCTAATTATATATACCAAATCAAAATACCCAACACGTAAAATCATTATCACTATGTAAAAGTGAACATATACTAATCTAGTACGTTACACTACAAAACATAACCACACTTATACGCAACGTATATATTTACGACAATTATTCAAAATTCATGCCGTTTACCACAACCTGTCTTGTACTTCAAATGAGGCCTAAACCCATATGAATAACTTCATATAAGTTGACCAGGCAGGGTTCGCCAATTGTAAAGGTATAACATTTTGAAAAATATAATTCCCAATCTTATCACGTGTCTACTTACCCCGATTCTGACGTCTCTTCACTTCACACTCACCTGAACTCACCCAGAAGATCCAAATTACTTATTACAGGTCGCCACCAACATCTTTAAAGGCAAATGTGGAAACCTTATGATACTTCATCCCTGAATTTAATAACTTACCAGGTTCGTTTTAGGCGAGATTTTCCATATAGGATAGGTTATGTTAAACTGGCATAATAACTTACTTACACATGTTTATAGTAACTTCACTGATATTTTATTTATTTCAAAAATTAAACTCTGTTACTTATTTTATTACTGACATCAAAAATATAAAACGTATAATACTATTATCAAATATTTATATTGGCCAACATTTTAATGGACAGACCAGTACTTATACTTTTTATTTTCCCCGTTTTCCCACGCACACTCTCATGCTCTTTACATTTCTCTTTCACCCCCCATTTACTTATTGCGCTCTCTGATAGTTATTGTTTTTAACTTTACTTCGACCCCAAAATAGTTACATTTCTGTTTCACTTATCTGCACATGCTATCCGCCATTACTCGCCCTCACTTTCACTTCCGTCGCCACTAACACTTTTCTAATTCTTCACTTTAAGAATTCATTTTTTAACATCACTCTCACTCTCTTTACATTTTTACCAGTTTCGGTAGGTCTCGGCTACTGTGTTTGCTTTGACCTACCGAAATGCCGAGGCTAGGATTATAACTTTTGTTACCATTGCTGGGTTGTGTTGAACGGCTCTGTACTATTTGAAGTGTGTTGCTGAACTGGGCGAGCGTCACTCACAACTCTATACTATACTCGACTCCGTGCGTTGACCACGTGCTCTCAACTCGTTCTTTCATTGGCTGTGGAATATTCCAGAATATTACAACGTACCGGAAAGCATTTCACGTTGTAGCCACGAGGTAATTTCTGCATCACACAAATACGCGCTTTGCTGATGAAACACAGCTATCCTTTGTTACAGTTCCAACCGTACCTTGTCGTACCTGGTACGGCTAAGCCATAGGGTGTTTATTAATAATTTTTAGTACAAGTTGATCAACAAATTTTACATATTTTGCCCCGTTACAATTTCCTTTTTTGACAATAAGTTGTACCTTAAACATCCTAAATGGACATAGGCAATGTCTATTATTAATACAGTACAACCTGTCATATCCGGACTAATATGGCGACCGGCCGATCCGGATATGGAAAAATCCGGATATCACAAGGTCATTTATAAATAGCTAGAGGGCCAGAAATAATGAACGCGTTTGTTGTTGAATGTTTTTTTTAGACGTTTCTATTGGTTTAGCATTTGTATTTGTACACTGTACTCTTTAAAATACAAAAAGTAAAATTGGTTAAAAAGTTTTACTTACAGTACGCCTACATCAGTTTTTGAAAAAGTTTGTGATTTTCGGCTGCTTCACACACACTGCACACGTTTTTTGGAATCCATGTCTCTCAACCTTCTTAAAAGCATCACTTCAGTTTCACTTGTTTCATCTTGATGTTGAACATAACTGGTCAGAGATTCGATGGTCTTGAATGCCTCAGATTGACTCATTATAGGCTTGTTGTCATCCTCTTCGAGTTCAGAGATTTTCTCATCGCTATTGCACACCATTTCTATAATGTCACTGTCTGTAATTTCATTGACTTCATCTTCACTGAACCACTTCTTGACTTCATCGTCATTGATTTCTTCACATCCAGGCAGGTTTTTTACAAGCTCTGCAATCTGACTCTCTTCTTCATTGCAAACAGTTTCATTGATTTCTTCTGGTTTCTCCCCAGTCCATTTTTCAGTTGCTTCGTGATCTAACAGCTTCCTCCATGACCTAACCAGTGTATATGGTTTTATTTCATCCCATGCTTGGGATAAAACACACATTTTATGTCACCATTTTTCAGTTCATCTTCACTTGGGTGTGAGGGTGCATTGTCTAGTAGGAGCACTGCTTTTCTTGGCAAATTATTTTTCGCTAAATGTTTTTCAACTTGTGGCACAAACTGCTTGTGAAACCAATCACTAAATATTTCACAGTTCATCCATGCGCTGCGTTGGTTTCTGTAGCAAACTGGCAGATAAGACAAATCTTTAAAGTTCTTGAAAGCCCTCGGCTTTTTGGATTTTCCAATAAATCCCAGTGGAAGTTTGTGAACTCCTGTAGCAACAATAAAAAATAACAACGATAAAATACAGTAACAACAGTTAACAATAACGATAACAACGGCAATCACTTCTGACATACAGTTTAGAAACTCACTTGCAAAACAAACTGTCACTTTAAAATGCAAACACAGACTGCGGGTAGCAAGTGGCAGGCAGACGGCAGCCGAGGTTGAGAATAAAGGAATGGGTTTCCGGGAAAGAGCCATTGACCAAGTCAAGGCCACAGCCCCGCTCAGAATAGATTAGGCGCGCAAACAACATTCCAGCTGCAACTTTCACTTTTTCATCCCTAACCATTCGCTAACCAAAATTGAAAAATTAGTTTGGAGATACGTCCGGATATGGGAGGATCCGGATATCACAGGTCCGGATGTGACAGGTTGTACTGTATTGCGTGTAAACTACCTCCAGTTTCAAAATCCTTCATTCAGAGTCAAAATTCATTCACTTTTCTTCTTGTACCCTAACTTCTAGGTACTCTGAGTACTCTCAGCATAATGTACAGATATTTTTTTCCAAACAGCATTAATATTGAATATTTTATATTTAATTTTAATTTATTAAATATCTTAAATTGAGAAAGGTAGATTACGAAGGAGTTTGGTATGGCCTACTCATTTTACAATCGTAATATGCTTACAGTTTATAAACAATTTATCATTTTCTATTAAATTTGTTAGTATGAGAAAAATAGGTTCTTTTCCACTCTGTGTAACTGATTTTTGCTCTACATATTTATATAAGTTAAAAATATCTAGGTTTCCTCTACAAAATATCAAAGGAAAAGACAGTAGCAAATAAAAAGGATATGAGAGAATATAAAATTTGAATAACATTCTTTTTTTAGGTAAATCTGTAAGAATGAATAAATAATACTGTCGATAATTTCTATATTACTAAATGAGAATCTGCTGAGATATGTAATACATTCAATATTCGGAACATGTAATTAATTATATATTTAGGTTTTTTCTTAACCACACATATTCTTACATACAATCAACTCTTGATTTAATTGTTATTTTTTATTGCCAACAACCATATTCAGTATTCTTTTAATAAATATTTCAGTCAGGTGTGTAACGTGTAATCAATTGTTACCATTCTATAATTTCAGTAGTAGGTAATAAATTATCACATAATGCTATATTATACAGTAACAGACATAGTCTATTTCATGTTTCTTTTATAAGTATTTTCAATATATTGTGTCTCAAAATATTACTCATACCATCATCACCAACAAGTCTGTAAAATGTAAAATTTGTATGTTTTCAAACACTGAAACATTTGTATTATTGCCCATTTCATGTTTACCTTTATATGATGTTAGCAAGGTCAGCATAAAAATGTCTTACCAGCCAATATGATGATATGGCTGACTTATATGTGATAAATATTGCAAAGTTATTCTATCAGTGGACAGTAGGACTAACTCTAACTCATTGTCACTTTCAGTATTGATGCAGACAGTGGTAATTTCATGATGCGATATACAAATAACCAAGCAATATTTACACAATTGGTGCTTGTAGAAGACAAATAATCAAACCCAAGACTTCTGTGTGTACTCACGTGTGTATGTGTAGAGGGGGGGGGACCTGTTGTATTTTCGATGATATTGATTTTCCAGATATTACTGCATCCTTACATCTATGTTTCAACATATGCTCTGATGTCTGATGTTAGCAACAAGACTACAGATCACAGTATTGGATTTGAGCCATATCCACCATCATTAACACTCCACAAGCACAATTAGGAAAGCTACAGATACAGAAATTACCATACCATGGAAAATGATTTTGCAGTCACTACTAACACATTAACAGCACTAACCATGGACCTGCCACCAGCAGCTGTGCTTACAGCAAACCAGCCACAGTCTTGAATCATCACATGTGCCAGGCGCATAAGCACATGTAACAGAAACAGACACATTCCTGAAGAAGACATCAGAGTAGATGTGAAAATATAAAGCGAAGTATGATGAGGCAAGGATACAATCACATCTGAAAAACGAAGAACACTGTGTGTGTGTGTGTGTGTGTGTGTGTGTGTGTGTGTGTGTGTGTGTGTGTGTGTGTGTGTGTGTGTGTGTGTGTGTGTGTGTGTGTGTGTGTGTGTGTGTGTGTGTGTGTGAATTTTACTTTGTCTAATTATATGTGTTATAGGAACATTATTTCATTGGTGACTCATTCAGTTTCCTTAAGTAAGTTAAGGAAATTATGAAAAAAAAAGAATGGCCATTAATACCAAAAGAGTTAACAGTGTTGGTAATGATGGTATATCAATATTAGCACCATGCTCGACTTTCCTCTATATGACTTTTGGCTGTCTGTTCTGTTCTGTTCTGTGCATGCTACAACTCCTTCTGGCCAAACTCTCAATGTTTTATAATATCAGACCAAGGTATCTCTCACAATAATATTTATATTCACTGTAATACGCATGAAATTAGATAATCACTGTAGGTTTGAAAATTAGATATTTAAAAATTGTAGACACACAGTAGAGAACATGTTTTATGTGGTGGTAGCTCTAAACTGTGTGTTATTTGTTTTCTCATAGTATTTAGTGCTCATTTTTGTCTATTCTTTGACAATTAATATTGTACTGTAGACTTATAAAATTTAACTGAACTTTTTTGAGACTTTATGTTGTTATGAAGTAAAAATCATATTTTTGTTATTTTATTATAATGACATTGCATACTAATTAAGTAGCACCATATCTTTTAGATTATAATTATAATCTAATTATAATTAGATCAGTACTGTGGTCTCTAATATGCCACATCTGCATTAGACAAAGCTCAATCAGCACTGATGATGGCCGTCAATGGCACGGCTAAAATGTTTACTAATTTGTGTAGCAAAGGACCACAGCCAAACAGCTTGGAATCTGAAGATCTTTACAACAGTTCACTTACTTGTTTTGAAAATAGCACTGTCAATCCAAAATCTTCCCAGTTGCAAAAGTCATTCTGCAAAATGTTTTTTAAAATGCAAAAGATGAATTTGTAGCAGAATTCTTAGACAAATCACGGTTGTTTGTGATGATATTGTGACTTGACAAAATTTATAAAGTGGCGTCATGAATTCTCAGAAAAAGAACTGAGTTTCAGAATTCACAACAAAATTGCGGTAAGCCATCTTTGACTGATGACAAATTTATTAACAGAATTGAAGAAAGCATTTGTACATAACAGCATTTGAGGATAAGAGAATTGCATGACTTTCTTCCTGAAGTGTCCGAAAACAGGAATCATGAAATTGGGAGGACAAAATTGCACTAAAAATGTGCGATGTTGTGTCCCCAGAATGTTAACGTGTGATCACAAGAAAAAAATGATTCATACTCTCATTCCTCACACATTAGGGAGAGGAAGAAGACATGTTCCTGGACTCTGTTACCATCATCATAAATTCATCAGTCCAAAAATTGGTTACCTGTGTCTCTCTATTTATTTCTACGTTGTACCAAGTTCTTCACCTCCCTGTTGCTCTTTCTGTGGACATATTGCTTTACTTGCATTGTGTACTCTAAACGTGGCCTCCTACTGGAATTTTCATCCTCAGCAGAATCTTCAGTGATATTTTTTATTAGGCAAAGTTTTATAAACTTGAGTTGGCAGAAAAGTTTCAGATATAGGCAACCAATGACAAATCATCAATAATAAGTGGGGTGTGTTTGACATGGACACATGGTGGTATCTTGTATGTGCTCTTCAGTTTATGGAGATGTGGGTAGAAAGATTTCTTGACTGTAAGAATTGGCCATGAAATAAAAGTATGAATGGGTTAGATGTTTCTGATATGCCCATTATTTCATTACATGTGATATGCGCTGAGCACCGTTACAATAATTTGAGTGAGTGATTCTGAGGGTTGTTCTAGCCCTCATTAGTTGATAGAAGACAGAAGTCTTCCATCCATTCCTAAAGTCAACCTAGTCTTAAGCTGTATATATTGTATTAATACTGTTAGAATCAATTAAAGAGAAATAGTGTTGTGTGTTTTGTATGTATGTATGTTTCAATGTTTACAGCTTATGAAGAAAATAAACATTAAAACTATATGAGAAATTTTAATTGTATGTTGACTAGAAATATTGTGTTCACATAAAATGAAAACAAATAAATAATAACATACCACAACCCTCACATAGACATACTGTAAACCCGAAAACATGTTTATATTTTTAATATTGAGTTATTTAACAGTTTTACTTCCATGTTCCTTAAGGAAATGGAAGTATGGTGATGGCAAAAAAAATCGTGTTCGAGATTATTGCAGATTCTGATTGTACTACACTCAAAACATGAAAAAAAGTCGTTTTTCAGAAAGTGTCTGTGTGTGTGTCTGTCTGTCTGTCTTCTGTAGATTTTTTTCTATGGCAAACGATAACTGCCACAAATTCAAACAGAATCAAATAATTTTTGCGTACAGCCCTGATTTGTAGATTACTCACGACCTATTGTTTTTGGTGAAGATCGGTTGAGGGAAAGGGGTAGTTTACCTGCAACGGTTTTTTTTTATCAAGGGTAATTTTTTTTTTGGCAAACGATAACAGCCGCAAATTCAAACAGAATCAAATAATGTTTCGCATACAGCTCTGAATTGTAGAGTTCTCAAGACCTATTGTTTTTGGTGAAGATCGGTTAAGGGAAAGGGGTAGTTTACCGGCAACGTTTTATGTTTTAACAAGGGTATTTTCTATGGCAAACGATAACAGCCGCAAATTCAAACAGAATCAAAAGATTATTTGCATACAGCCCTAAATTGTACAGTTCTCAGACCTATTGTTTTTGGTGAAGATCGGTTAAGGGAAAGGGGTAGTTTACCTGCAACGTTTTATGTTTTAACAAGGGTATGTTCTATGGCAAACGATAACAGCCGCAAATTCAAACAGAATCAAATAATTTTTTGCATACAGCCCTGATTTGTAGAGTACTCAAGACCTATTGTTTTTGGTGAAGCTCAGTTAAGGGGAAGGGGTAGTTTACCTGCAACGTTTTTTTATCAAGGGTAATTTTCTATGGCAAATGATAACAGCCGCAAATTCAAACAGAATCAAATAATTTTTTGCATACGTCCCTGAATTGTAGAGATCTCAAGGACTTTTGATTTTGGTGAAGATCGGTTAAGGGGAAGGGGTAGTTTACCTGCAACCTTTTACATTTTAACAACAGTAAAGTACTTGAAAATTCATTTAAACTTTTTCAAACAATGGTAATTGTTAAAAATAAAATAATTTTGTTGCCAGGCAATAAAATTATAATTTTTTCATTTTAGTGTAAATCATGTATGAGTGAAAATATATCGTTCGTGGCAGGCAACATATCTCAATTATGTAATGTTTACGTTTCCATTTTATTATTATGAATACTGCAATAAAAAGCAAGGGAAGACACACACACACACACACACACACACACACACACACATAAAATTCGGGTTATTTCTGGCCTCACTCATGTTTATTTTCTTACATTTGCACGCTTTTTAAATGGAAAGTGCCGAAACCCACACCAACATAACGCGTGCAAGCCAAAAAAGTGTCCAGCGTGGATAGCGATTTGCTTCCTGTGGATCGCTGGGCAGTGTAACTGCACGTGTTTACAGAGGAGCGATTCATAGACAGAATTTTCGTCTTTAGGGAATGAACCCTCTGCAAGATGTTGAGGGTCCATGAGTGACTTCGGAGCGCTCCTTCTTTTGCGCGTGTTTGTTCTGTGAAACGTACACTGTAGATTCGCAGCTTTACTCTAAGCAACGCTCAATAAGCAATGTTGAAAATTTTTGTCCATGGTGTACCCTCATACACACTAAACCTGCTCTGATGTTTTAATTATGGACATCATAACTTTGGAAACTTGAGCACTACTTAATGGAGATCAAACATTAACTTATACAAGCCATTAATTTTATGCATATTTTTTATATATATGTGTACGTTATCGGCAACAAAGAAGTAGTTTTTGTTAAAATTCCTTCCTGGGATGTTTGGCCGTAGTCCAATGTTTTCTACAAAACCAGACGTTTCAGCAATGCCATCGACTTCCATCATCAGTGAAAATCGAGTGCGATAACGTGAGGTGGTATACGTTAGTGACCACAGTACTGTGGTTAAGGCTGAAGCAGTAAGTAGAAAGAAGTAGTTTCTATGGTAATATTTCATTTCAAAAATGATTTTAAATATAAATCTTAGAACATGGAAGTTATGCATGGTTCTCCATACTGATATTTAGTATTTCTTATCTACATTTTTAATGCTGGAAGTTTACATGTCTCTGATCCAGCCAAGTAAAGTGAACATTGGCATTTAGAATATCAGGTGTGCACATCTGTTATTAGTTCTGTTTGCAAAATAGTATGTAGTCATATTGTACTAAATACTTATAATCATCAGTGTTGTTATGAGAACAGCTGACCACAAATGTACAGTACAAAAGGATTATGGGGAGAGGATTATGTAATCGTAAGAGACAAATTGTGTTTGCCACAATTTCTGTAGTGTAATCTAATTAAGATGCTGCCCACATTAAAGAATTAATAATAGAATATTTACATGTTACTAGAACAGTTTCACAATAAATTAAAAAATTCTGTCTTCAGAGTGGGACGTAGGACACCTGATGCTATTAGATTCAAATTGTTAGTGCAGAAGACAATATATAAACATATAAAAAATTCTGTAATCTCAGTAGAAGTTTTAGGCTCAGACATGCTGTAGTGTTCTAAAATTTTGCACATGTTTGTAAATTAAATTTGTATTATTTATTCAACCAGAGAGTTACTTCACATTTTAGCAATAAACAGAAATGACAGGACATTCTGCAGACATCTTTTTTATTTATCCTATCATAAATCTAACTTATATAATAAAAGTAATTATTATAGTGAAATTATGATATACTTAAAAAGGAACCCAACAGTTTTTTCGCAGTTTCCAACAATTTAAACAGTTGGCCTGTGCAATTTCTGTTTTATTTAAAATAGTATGTAATATTAATGTTTAATAATATATATTAAATGTATTTAAATATTCTAATAGCCTAATACACTAATATTCATAATAATACAGTATTTAATATTAGAAATTAATATTTAAAATAGTTATGTATACACTCTGTACCTTTGTTTTCTATTACTTTACAATGGGAAAACGTAAAACATTACAGTATGAATCTCTGTTCTGCCATGATCATCAGTTTTGTTGTAACACAGCAGTAAAATTTCCTTTCATATTAGTGTTGTGAATGAATAGGTGCTAGGTAACAAATTACTGTTAACGGATTAATCCTGTATTCTTAAAACAGAGCATTTTTGCAGATTATTATTTTATCAGTACAAAATTTTAAAAATCTTAGTTTCTTATTTTAATTAAAGAGTTCTTTTTCACATCATTTATAAATAACTTTATATAAATAACATCTATAAATAAAATATATATTATAACTAGACATTGTTCGGTCGGTTTAGAATTATTATTATGAAGATTTAATTTATAGTTCAAGTTGTTTCAAAAAAGATTTAAATGCTGAAAAATGTTTAAGTTCTTTTTTCGAAGCACTGGTTGGTTTAGATTTTAATTACCACTTACTTACCGATGTCAATCTTCTAATGTAGATCTTCTCTTTCTGTAATATATTGAAAACAGCACAACACAATTCATATAATATTTACCACTTGTTTGTATGTTAAAATTGTGTAAATAAAGTTAATCTGTAAATAAGACTGTTTTGAAATTATTCAAAATCTTGGCTGCTTACTTGCCTTACTGCCAATCTGTGAAATAAATGCTCTGTTGTGTTGTTATTATAGTCTACCTTTAAATAATGGACTGACTCGATTATATATTAAATGGTAATTTATTAACAATGTAATTCAATTAAAGTTCAATTTAAAACACTCACAAAAGTTTTTTAAAACATTAAAACAATTCAAAATCATTACAGATATTCTTAAAACTCAGGGCTGGTAACACTGATTTCTATGTTGTGATTCTCTAACATGATTTGGTTAGATTTCTTATTTATAATTAATAAAATCGTGAGTTCTTTGAGTATACAAGATACTTACTACAAAAAATGCTTAAATACGATAATGACGTATTGTGGAGAGTGGTTACATAAAATAGAAAAAGGTCAATTATAATTGTAAACAATTGTACAAGACACGCTTACATTTAAATTTGCAGGTTATGGTATCGCATGTGCAATACTATTATTATTTCTGTATATTGGAATAAAATTCCGTTAATGGTTATAAAAATTAAAATATAATGACTGATTTATAATTTCAGTGCAATTAAAAATAGTTATGCTTTCTTGAATTGAAAGCATTGCACTGTATCAATTGTGTACATTTCAACAACAGGTAGGTTAGAATGAAAATTTTTCTAAGTTAATTGATAAAAATATCTGAATTAAGTTCATAAAATCTCATCGTTATACATAATATTAGTTAATGACATATTTATTAATAATTAACTTTATTGACAGTTCTCAAATATTATTAAGAATCAAATTGTCTTTCGTTATCATTAAAGTCAAATCAGAATCTATGTTCAAATACATTTGTGTTAATTAATTAGTAGTTTTTCATTTTGATTCTTTTTAAAATTTATAATATTTTATTTAAAAAAATATTATTGAGAACTTTTATTCAATAGTACGTTAATTCATAATTATTAGTTATGTTAGTCACGTGTGATCGCATTTGACTAACGTAGTATCAACACAAAAATTATTGTTTCAAAATCATTCAAAATTCAGTTAAATATTGTTAATTCAATATACTTCCTTATTATCACTTTTCATTGCTGGGATTATACACTAGCAATGATAATACACTAAGTCTGGTAGCACTATTTACACTTCACACGTTTTGGAGGTTATGATGTTAGGTTAGTTATCTCTCTACTGGGGGGGGGGATGCACACATTGTTATAAATATACTATCAGCGGAGAAACGTTCTGTTGGCGTCGATGTCCAGTTTTTTGGCGAAGCCACGCTTAGCTCCTTTGGCCGGCGTCTGCTTGGAATCAGCGTCTCTAATTGGCTGAAAGTCGTTTAATCTTGTCCCCATATGCCACAAGAAATTAATAATTTTTATTTCTCAGCGTCTGTTTTTGGTGTTGAGAGTATAAAAAGAAAGCCATCAATTCTTTTGTAATTGACTGAATAATTATGATTGCTCATAACCTTCTTAATGTACCTCCGATTCGAAAACTAATAGTATCATGTTATTTCGGCTGTTTTGCTCTTTATTTTGAGTCCACACAAGCACTATTTTCGTTCATGATTAAACTATTTAGACTTTCGTTGATGCACTTTTAGTGTTTCTTATTTAAACATAAGTGTTTTACTTTTATTGTATCACATGATACATGTATCGCTTATTGATTATGTTTCAAGTCATTTTTTCTCATTAATTATTTCTTAAATGCTAAATATTTACAAAATTCAATAATACACTTTTCAGGCGAGTAGGCCTTAAATGTCAATTTTTATTAATGTTATTTCTTATTATTTACAATATATATTTCACTCTCACACAATTCTATTGTGTTTAGTTTATACCTCAAACGATTCTACACATTTGGTGCAGTTTTGTAGTTACTAACATATCTTAGTTTATTTACAATAAATGGTTGTATCACACCATGTCAGGTGTTCCTGTCATTTTGACACTCTTATTTTACAAATAGTTTTGTATTATGGATGTATTTTCTTCCATTAACTGGTATTTAATGTTCGTTTACATCTTAGTTTGGATATTTAGTATTCCCTGCTGGGCTAATTACTCACAAGTTTCTGTTGGACTGTTACTTTCATCTAGCTTCATCTGACGTGTACTATGGTTTTTCATGATTATTACATAAATTTATGCATTTACTGTTTGTTCAGTGTTCTCAAAGAAGTATTGAGTATTCTTGAAACTACTGTTATACTATTTTCCTCTTTCTGATTAGTTTTAATGGAGAGTTATTTATGTAATTCTGTCAGTTACTCTGTGGTTTGGTATTTTGGCTGCTATTTGTTTATAAAATTTAAAGTATATTGTTGTGTTTTCTAGTTCATATTGGGTTTATTCTACTCATTATTTATTCTAGTTTGGTTGTTGCATTATGTAAATACTTTTATCAGTGTTTTTCTAATCGTTATGATTCTTTGCTGCAAATTCTGCTCAGTTGGGGTTATGTGTATATCACTGTATTACAACAATGCCTATATGTGTTAGTTTGGTTTCTTGTGTATTTTCTTACATATTTACCATAATTGGTATTTGCTGCATCTTAGACGCTCTCGAAGCAATCTTAAGTTAGTCTTAGAACGCTAGTTGTTGAGTTAGCTGGTGAGAAATGAAATAACTAAGTGGACTGTATATGTTGTTTGGAGTTAATCATTTATTGAAAATTATTAGAAAATAGTTGCTGGCACGTGCAGTTTAGCGCGGCATAAATACCTGAGAATTAAGATAGAATTAAATATTGAAAGCCATAATCGTACGTAGAAGCTGAGATCGCCTTAGAATTAAATATTGAAAGCCATAATCATACGTAGAAGCCGAGATCGCCTAAGTAATTATCGCATGATGGTCATGCTAAAATTTTGAAATATTTGAAAACTTTATGTAGCCGCGGCTGGCGAACTGAGGCGAGTTGCCCGTCTGGAGTCTTGCAAATAACTAACTAAATTTGACTGCTGCGCGCTTGGATACAAGCCGGCAGCAGATCAGCGGGGGGAGAAAATGACGTCACTGCACGGACCGCAATGCGGATTTTACAGTACAAAGTTTAAATAAGTACAAAGTTTAACCATACTGCCCGCACAAAATCGGGCGATTTTGCAACTTAAGTCAATGTGCGAATAGTATATAATAATTGACATTACATGACACCAAAATTCAACAATACATAACAAAGACATAATAATTGACATGCATAACAATAGAGCAATGACACCAAAAGAAATCCAATAGTACATAACAATATGATTGACATACCAAATTCATGTAAGGATACATAATACATAATGATTTACGTTACACAGTAATAGAATAATGATACTAAAAATTCCATAACACATAATAACATAATAATGATGCATAATAATACAATAATCAGACAGACATAATAGTTGACAGTACATAACAATATAATGATAATCCCAAAAAATTCAATAATATATGACAGATGATAGTACAATGATAAAGACATAATACCTTACATGCATAATATCAGAATAATGCTCACCAAAAATTCAAAAATATATAACAGTAGAACAATACAATAATAAAAGACATAATAATTCATAGGCATAAATTAGAATAATAATCCCCAAAAATTCAAAATTCAAAAATATATAACAGTAGAATTATTTTATATTGTATTCATTTTGCAAGTAAGCATGCACAATTCTTTTACTTAAAATTATGACATACATGTCATATCTGGGCTTGCATTCAGCATCTAGCTTGTTCATACATTATTATATTGTAAGTTCCTGAAACTTCAGGAATAGCATGACTAGGTCAATACATGCCGCCCTGCTCAATATACAATAGAACATGTAACTGCAACATGTTCAACAACAATTTTGTTCATGTAATGAACTTTCTGTACAGGTCCACGGGCCTCAATTAATTTTAGTAACCATCTATGACATACATAGGGTTACCAGCGATCGGTCCATCATGTGATGAGCTTCCGATCATGCATTAAACATTGTATAATTATGTATTTTTCTTTCATGTTTTATAATGTTATATACTGAACACACTTGTGTCAGTAATATTAGTCAAACCAGATTTATTCATATATAAAACAGCTGTTCGCCAACCTTGGCCTACAACCGCCTATCTCTAGGCTTATCTTATGCATGCTTATCTCTAAACTAGTGACGGACTGCCGTTATCTAATCTCATAACTCAAGGTACAACTCAGCCTTGAAGCTAACTACCATTATAAGAAACTGTACTCTTTTAAATTAAATTGTAAATGTATCATAATTTAAGAAAAAATGTGTTAAAAAATCAGTTTGATTTTGATGGGCAGCTTATGTATGGTAGCGCGATGATTTCGTTTTCTAGGTTGGCTAATCTGCTTACAACCTCGCCTCAGTCTTTGCGTGTTTGTACTTTGCACAGTGCGTAGCAAACGCTCGCGGCGGTCGTTCCGAGCCGAGCCCAGCTTTTCGCTGTCAATTATTTGTCGACATTCAATGTAGGCTTTAGGCCTTACATTCTCGCTTATGGCCGACTAGGCCCGATTCATGCTTATCTAAATTTATAATATTTCGCAACACGCAGTATCAGCCAACTTGATTTCAACAAATACATCTGTAATGTAACTAAGTCAGACATTAAAATTTATTCAAATACAGTCCACCTCTTATCATTTTCTTCCTGCAGAATCAATGCATTTATCACATATCACTTTCAACTAATATGGAAGACCAGCCGACAGAATTTTTTAACTCAAGAAGCTTACATTTAGCCCACTTGGGCCCAATTCATTAATTTTCTTGTCCACACTTGCTGGATCATTATTCTCATTTAACATTTTTTGGTCCACGCGGACCGGATACTAAACATTTTTTGGTCACTCCGGCCCTGGATTTTCCATTCAACATTTTTTACCAATACTTCTGGCCAGCACGGGCGAATTAGCACGTCAGCTAATACGACCGTGGCGTGATTTGCATCGTCATTTTGCTCGTCATCTTCAGACAACATATTAGCAAGTGCCTGCCAGCTACAGTGCTTACTCAAAGTGGTCATCTCTGCCAGCTGTTTACCATCTTCACCAAGGAGCCGACGCTGCAGGACATCAACAGTAAGGTATCGCCAACAACAGTAAAAAGGTGCGTAAAATGTCTGAAGAAGGCCTCAAGGTGCTGACCAGAAAGAGAGGCGGTTTAAAGTCCGCGATAGTGCGGATACAATCCGCGGTAAATTCATTCGATATAACTTTAAGCACAAAACATTTTCTAACTGTAAGACTGGAAAGTCTCAAAAGCTTGGCCTCGAAGTACGACGAGGTACAGTCTGAGATAGAGCTTATCAGTAAAGACACGAGCGTTGCTCAGGCAGACCGAGTTGAGGTTGAAGAAATTATATACTCAACTGAGGCAAACATTTTACAACTACTTGACACTTTTAATACTCAGACTGTGCCTCCCGTATTATCGACGCCCATGCAATTAAAGCCGATAAGTTTGCCCTGCTTCTCAGGCAACATACTTGAGTGGCAACATTTTTATTCAATTTTCACTGATTTAGTGCATTCAAGATCTGATTTAACACCAGTGCAAAAACTGCATTATTTGCATTCCTCTGTGAAGTGTGAACCATTGGATTTAATTAAATCATTACCTATTTGTAAAGAAAATTATGCAATAGCGTTGAACTTGCTGTCCGAAAGGTATAACAACCCATTTATATTAGCTAGTACAAAACCTACTTCAGGTTAAGTCCACAATAAAGGACTCGGTCCAAAGTTTGGCGGAGTTTACGAATACAATAACGTCTTCCGTTAATTCACTGGCAGCAATGAAGCTGTCAGTGAATTCATTTGAATTTATCACCATACAGTTGCTCTCCACCAAACTTGACCCTATTACTTTAAAACTTTGGAAGGAGTCAATAGACCCTGACAACTTGCCTAGCTTTCAAGACTTTACGCATTTTTTAAACTTACGCAGACAGCTGTTAGAAAATACAATGCCTATTGAACCCGGACAGCAATTCAACAAACTTAATGTAAAACCTAACAATAAATTTGAGAAGTGTAGCTTAAGAAATACTGCTGGCAGCAATACCTTTAAGAGCTATCACGCAGCGGCAAATCATTATTCATGCGTGTGTTGTAAATCTGACCACCCGCTTTACATATGTAATAATTTTCGTATATTAAGTGCCGCTGAGCGGGGGCAATTGGTTGCAAATCATAAATGTTGTATCAACTGCCTTAGAGCAGGTCATCTGATAGCTAACTGTAAGAGTAAACAGGTCTGTAAAATTTGTTCAAAAAGACACCACACATTGCTGCACGCAAATTACGTGCCGAAATCAACAGCTGCCAGCAGCAGTTATTGCTCACTTAAATTACAGTGCAAAAACAATGTTCTTTTATCCACAGCGGTTGTATCTGTCGTTGATCAGGCTGGCAACAGGCATAGAGCTAGAGTGCTTCTAGACGCCGGGTCACAGATCAATTTCTGTACAAAATCATTTGCAAAAAGGTTACACCTTAAATTAACCAAATCTAATATTCCAATCACAGGAATAAACAACACAGCGTGTTGCGCAACTGATATTGCTTCTATACGTATTATTTCTCGCTATCAGAGACATAGTTTCGAGGCGAAATGTGTCGTCTTATCTACTTTAACTCACAATCTGCCTTCAACCTCGTTTGATATCAACCAGTTCCACATTCCAAACAAAATTTTTCTGGCCGATCCAGAGTTTAATATATCTTCACAGATCGACATACTATTAGGGGCACAATTTTATCTGGATTTGATATTAGCCAATAAATACACACGTGGACCCAATTTCCCTATCATTCAGGAAACAAAACTGGGTTACATTTTGGCTGGCAATCTGCCCAAGCACTGCCACACCGAGGGTCCTGCTGTTTCGTTCCTGGCAAGGAACAATGACAGTCAGATTCTGCAATCTCTCGAGAGATTTTGGGAAGCAGAAACTATCCCTGATGATACCCCTGATAGCGAGTCGGCTTGCGAAGAGCATTTTGTGCGCTCTACTCAGCTCAACCACGAGGGTAGATTTATAGTCTCACTCCCAGTCAAGTCTGATAATCCCCACTTGGGGGAATCTTACACAAGTGCCGAATCAAGATTTTTAAGCTTAGAGCGTCGATTTAGGCGCGATTCCAAGCTCGCTCGCGACTACGCGGACTTTATCAAGGAATACATGGATCTTGGGCACATGACACTCATTGATCATGGCGCTATCAATTTAGGAGTGTCAAATATTTACTACTTGCCTCACCATGCCGTGTTTAAACAGTCTAGCTTGACCACAAAACTGCGCGTTGTTTTTGATGGTTCGTCCAAGACTACTAATGGCCTTTCGTTAAATGACATATTATTAGTAGGCCCCACTGTTCAACAAGACCTTTTTTCCATTCTTTTGCGTTTCCGCATACATAAGTATGTTCTTATTGCCGACATCGAAAAGATGTATCGTCAGATTCGCGTAGCTGAGGGGGATTGTCACTATCAACGCATTTTGTGGCGTGACTCTCCCCTCGAACCACTTAAACATTTCGCGCTGCGAACAGTAACCTACGGCACGGCTAGCGCCTCTTTTTTGGCCACTCGTTGCCTTCTACAAATTGCTAGAGACAATCAGGCTTCCTTTCCCCAAGCGGCTTTAGCCATAACCAACGATTTTTATGTCGACGATCTACTTACCGGTTCGGACACTATCCCCAATCTAACCAAGCTGAAATCCGATCTAGGTGCGTTACTTGGTCAATATGGTTTCACGTTGCACAAATGGGCATCAAATGAACCCACAGCGGTCGCAAATCATCACAACTTTTCACGACCCCTAAATAAACAGGACAATGTGCGTACCCTAGGCATTCTTTGGAACAACACTGCCGATTCATTTTTGTTTGACATTAAACTATCTCCGGTTGATTCTAGCATATCCAAGAGAAAAATTCTTTCAATTATTGCTGGAATATATGATCCTCTTGGCTTAATCGGTCCAGTTGTCTTTTTGTATAAACATTTCATGCAGCGACTGTGGCTTTGTAAGCTTGGTTGGGATGAACCGATTTCCGGTCAGTCACTTTCGGATTGGCATTCTTTGTGTAACAAATTGGTCCTCATTGGTAAAATAGTAGTCCCGCGATCCATTCGTTGCAAGCGTGAGGCGGCTACAGTTCAGTTGCATGGTTTTTCGGATGCCTCAGAGAGAGGGTTTGGCTGTTGCATATATATCAGAGTCATTTATCAAGATTCTACTGCCTCCTGTCGCCTCTTGTGTTCCAAATCTCGCGTGGCTCCACTACGCCAGGTGTCATTACCTCGCATCGAGCTCTGCGCTTGCTTGTTATTGTCGCGACTCGTATCTAAGGTTATTCCTGCTCTTTATTCGTTTATTGATAATGTGTATTTGTATTCTGATTCCATGGTGGCTCTTTACTGGATTCATGCGCAGTCTACGCGTTGGAAAACATACGTCGCTAATCGGGTTGCTGAAATTCAGCGTCGTACGCAAACTTATACCTGGCATCACATTGATTCGCGACGCAATCCTGCTGATATTATATCCAGGGGGTGTTTCCCTGACGTTTTGCGCGATTGCTCGCTTTGGTGGCACGGTCCTAGCTGTCTGTCTCAATCGTCAGAGTCTGATCCCTTCCCATCCTTCGTACCGGCCACTCCGTCGTCTTCTGAAGTCACCGCGGAAGAGAAAAATACACATAACCTGTCGCTAATGTCTACCCTGGCTGTTGACTTATCGTTGGACTTTTCCTCGTTGCACCGGCTGACACGTGTATACGCTTACTGTTTTCGGTTCATCAGAAATATTAGGCACTCATCTGCGGACAAACTTTCGGGCGATCTGACCCCTGTAGAAATTCATCAGTCTCTCAACTTCTTCATAAAACAATCTCAGTCGATCCACTTCCCAACCGAAATTAGTTGTCTTCGGAACGGATCTTCTGTTTCCATTAGGAGCAAGTTGGCTTCTCTCGACCCGTTTCTTGACGACTCTGGAGTGATATGTGTGGGCGGACGATTGCAGCATTCCCAATTACCCTACGATTCGAAACATCCTATTGTATTACCCCCATCGGCGCATATTACACGCCTTATCATCGAACGCGAACATATTCGTTTACTTCACGCTGGTGCTCAACTCGTGCATCATTCACTGCGTCAGCGTTGGTGGATTGTTAATGCCCGGCTAGTCATCCGTTCCATTATTCGCAAGTGTCTCAAGTGTATCAGGTTTAGTGCCACACAGCAGGTTCAGAGACTTGGTATTTTACCATCCCCTAGAGTCACTCCTTCTAGGCCATTCTTATTTTGCGCGGTTGATTATGGTGGTCCCTTCATGATTCGTCATGGCGGGCAGAGGTCGAGAACTCTTACTAAGGCATATGTATCTTTGTTTGTTTGCTTAGCGACTAGGGCTATTCACTTGGAATTGGTGTCCGACCTTACGGCCAGCGCATTTATAGCCGCTTTACGTCGTTTCATGGCACATCGGGGTATACCCAGTCAACTGTACTCCGACAATGGCACAAACTTCAGGAAGGCCCGCACCATCTTACATGATATTTACAACTTTTGGCGCAATAAGGATGCCATTTCTTCGATTAAGTCATTCACATCCTCTCAGGGGATATCATGGTCATTTATTCCGCCCTCCTCACCGCATTTCGGTGGCCTTTGGGAGAGCGGCATAAAGAGTTTGAAATTTCATCTCCGCCGTGTGGTAGGCAAATCTATACTAAACTTCGAAGAGTTCACGACCGTTTTGTCTCAGATAGAGGCATGTCTGAACTCTCGACCTTTATTTGCTATCTCTTCGGATGTTAACGACCCGGTGCCACTTACACCGGGCCATTTTTTGATTTGCGCGCCCTTAACGGCGATTCCGGACCCAGACCTTTCTCACGTTCCTGTTTCTCGTCTTGGGCGTTGGCAACTCCTTCAGAAGTTTGTCCAGGGCATTTGGAAGGCGTGGTCTCACGATTATTTGCAACAGCGTCACAAGTGGAAGTTTGCCAAAGATAGTGTTTCCATTGGTGACTTAGTTTTGCTTATTGAGGATAATTTGCCTCCATTAGCCTGGAAATTTGGCGTAATCATCGCCACATTTCCCGGCCCAGATAACTTGGTTCGTGTCGTGGACATTCGCATGCCTACGGGTGTTTTGCGGAGACCCATACATAAATTATGTCTGTTGCCAGCGCGAGACGAGGTTTGACATTATGATTACTTAGCAGAATGCTACCTTTATTCAGCCATTGGCTTATTACTTATTACGACCAGTTGGTCAACATAATTGTGATGAATTATCACAATCTTTTTCTTATCAATTTTGCGCCATCGCATGCTTTTAATTTTCATGTTTTGGTGGTCTCATTTTAAAATTGTAAGGGAGACGAACAATAACGTAAGGGCGTTTATTTCCTTGTTTTATTTTGAGGACACATAAGTCAAATGTTCCAACTTGTTAAGTTATAACCGCTCGTTTTAGCATAAGCCTAATTATTTTTGAGTCAGCAACTGTCTGTTTGCTCAAGCAAGTATTAGTTTAGTTAATATGCAAGGCTTTATTATTATTTGTATTTTCGTATCTGGAACATTTGATTCATGCCTCATGTCTTCCTCACTATTGTGTACAACTTTGGTTATTTCTAAATTTATTTTCAATTGTTTCTGTAATCACAGTATTGTATGTTATTTAAATTATTGTTATTGTATTCACATAAATTGTTTCTATGTAAAAACTATTGTTAGCGTCTGCCGTATGTAACTGCCACGTCTAGGTTTATTTCATATTGTATTTTATATTTTATACATTTTGCAAGTAAGCATGCACAATTCTTTTATTTAAAATTATGACATACATGTCATATCTGGGCTTGCATTCAGCATCTAGCTTGTTCATACATTATTATATTGTAAGTTCCTGAAACTTCAGGAATAGCATGACTAGGTCAATACATGCCGCCCTGCTCAATATACAATAGAACATGTAACTGCAACATGTTCAACAACAATTTTGTTCATGTAATGAACTTTCTGTACAGGTCCACGGGCCTCAATTAATTTTAGTAACCATCTATGACATGCATAGGGTTACCAGCGATCGGTCCATCATGTGATGAGCTTCCGATCATGCATTAAACATTGTATAATTATGTATTTTTCTTTCATGTTTTATAATGTTATATACTGAACACACTTGTGTCAGTAATATTAGTCAAACCAGATTTATTCATATATAAAACAGCTGTTCGCCAACCTTGGCCTACAACCGCCTATCTCTAGGCTTATCTTATGCATGCTTATCTCTAAACTAGTGACGGACTGCCGTTATCTAATCTCATAACTCAAGGTACAACTCAGCCTTGAAGCTAACTACCATTATAAGAAACTGTACTCTTTTAAATTAAATTGTAAATGTATCATAATTTAAGAAAAAATGTGTTAAAAAATCAGTTTGATTTTGACGGGCAACTTATGTACGGTAGCGCGATGATTTCGTTTTCTAGGTTGGCTAATCTGCTTACAACCTCGCCTTAATCTTTGCGTGTTTGTACTTTGCACAGTGCGTAGCAAACGCTCGCGGCGGTCGTTCCGAGCCGAGCCCAGCTTTTCGCTGTCAATTATTTGTCGACATTCAATGTAGGCTTTAGGCCTTACATTCTCGCTTATGGCCGACTAGGCCCGATTCATGCTTATCTAAATTTATAATATTTCGCAACACGCAGTATCAGCCAACTTGATTTCAACAAATACATCTGTAATGTAACTAAGTCAGACATTAAAATTTATTCAAATACAGTCCACCTCTTATCATTTTCTTCCTGCAGAATCAATGCATTTATCACATATCACTTTCAACTAATATGGAAGACCAGCCGACAGAATTTTTTAACTCAAGAAGCTTACATTTAGCCCACTTGGGCCCAATTCATTAATTTTCTTGTCCACACTTGCTGGATCATTATTCTCATTTAACAATACAATAGTAAAAGACATAATAATTGATATGCATAATATTAGAATAATAATCCCCAAAAAATTCAAAAATATATAACCATAGAATAATACAATAGTAAAAGACATAATAATTGATATGCATAATATTAGAATAATAATCCCCAAAAATTCAAAAATATATAACCATAGAATAATACAATAGTAAAAGACATAATAATTGATATAATAAGCATAACAATGTAAAGCATGTGATCGCCCGGGGAATGTCCCGGGCATGAA
Organism: Magicicada septendecula; assembly: GCA_034769895.1. Lineage (NCBI taxonomy): Eukaryota > Metazoa > Arthropoda > Insecta > Hemiptera > Cicadidae > Magicicada > Magicicada septendecula. The sequence goes on along the minus strand of CM068369.1, from coordinate 194,574,604 downwards.
GCACGATAATGCGATAAAGTTCACATCACTGATACATGTCGCATGAACGCTCATGCGATTAGTCTGAGGCCACTGGAAGTGGACATAATTTATGAATGGGCCGACGTAGGATACCGTTTGCAGTGCGAACGTCCGCGACGCGCACTATTGAATCCTGACCCGAATAGACTTGAGTGACTACCCTGCGTTTCCACTACAGTGGGGGGGAATTGTCATCCAAAATAAGGACAAGTCCGGGAGCCAAATTTTTTGACGGGATGCGCCATTTGTTGCGTTGTTGCACCTGGTGCAAATAATCCTTCGACCACCTTTTCCATATAGACTGGGTGAATCTCTGGAGCAGCTGCCATCTTCCCAGACGACCAATATTGACTTTGGAGTAGGGAGTAGTCAGGTTCCGGGAGTGCAGTGAGCGGAGAACCAACCAGGAAGTGCGCTGTAGTTAAAGGTTCGGGGTCCCTAGAGTCATTTGATAGGGCAAACAAGGGGCGTGAGTTAAGGCAGGACTCTATTTGAGTTAGGATAGTGTAATACTCCTCAAACGTAAGAATGGTTCCGCCGACAACACGCCGCAAATGAAACTTGACGCTCTTGACTCCACTTTCCCACAGGCCACTGAAATGAGGTGCTGAGGGGGGAATAAAGGACCATTTGATGCCTTGGGCATTGGTAAAATCCTGGGTGGTCTGTTCAAATCCATTAGATTGAAAAAGTTTGTATAATTCGTGAAGTGTACTACTAGCACAATGAAAATTTGTACCATTGTCGGAGAATATCTGATCAGGGATACCTCTATGAGCTATAAACCGTTTTAAGGCTGCTATGAAAGCGTCTGAGGTAAGATCTGAGACTAGTTCAAGGTGAATGGCCTTAGTGGCCATGCATATAAATAGAGCAATATAAGCCTTTGACGTCGATTTGGAACGCTGCCCGCCATGACGTGTAAATACGGGACTGGCATAGTCGACTGCAGATGGCTTAGCAGGAGTAACCCGGGAAGAGGGTAATTGTCCTAATAATTGCCTTGAACCCCTAGCACGGAATCGAAAGCAAGTGATACATTTGTGTATTACTGATCGTATATAAGATTTATCATTAATTATCCAATATTTCTGCTGTAGAGAGTACTGAGTCAATTGTACCCCAGCGTGTAGTAGACAAAGATGCTCGCCTTCTATGATCAATTTGCTGAGATGAGAATGTGGGTGGAGTATGATTTGGTGTTTGCTGGGAGTGCTGAAGGCGTCCGCCCATGCGTAATATCCCCGCATTGTCCAAAAAGGGGTTAAGTGAAAGAATTTTACTATTATTAGGGATACAGCGTTGTGCCTCAAGTTCCTTAATTTCGATGCTAAAGTGCGATCGCTGGGACTGGCGAATAAAAACCAAAAGTGTACCTTGTAACTCATGGGAAGTTAAAAAGGAAGTGTCTCTATCAGCTATGGGGAGCCTAGAGTTCCAAATGAATCGATGGCAATACGAAAATACACGAAGGAGTTTTGAAAGCGAAGAGTAGTTTTCAAAATAACTAGACGTAGATGAAGCGACAATCAATGAGTTTTGGACCTGCTTACGTTGTTCCTGCTCAAGATCGGGATGAGTGCAGGGTGAATGGGCATCGAAGGCACTGGTGGGCCATGATGATGACTCATGGGACAACCAGGATGGACCATACCACCATTGTGGGTGACCGTGTAAAACCCGAGGGAGACAACCACGCGATAGAATGTCGGCAGGGTTGTCATGTGACAAGACATGATGCAAGGTACCCTTTGCAGTGAGACGCTGTATTTCCGCAACGCGGTTGGCGACAAATACCTTCCATCTGGAAGACTGCTGGTGGATGCAGTAAGGCGATTATCGAGTCAGAGTAAAAATATAAGTCATCGAATTTGTAACTCACGGCATTTATAACCTTGGAAACCAACTGAGCCAACAAGAAACAGGCACAAAGTTCAAGTCTGGGTAATGTTACCTGCTTCAAGGGAGCAACTCTAGATTTAGAGCATAACAAGTTTGATGAGATGCCGCGGTTTGAATACACCGTGTGCACATAAATACAACACACGTAACCCTTTGCTGATGCGTTGGCAAACCCATGGAGCTGAAATGAAATGATTTGTGAATTATTTAAACTCTTTACAGACCTTGGAATTTTAAAGTAAGTGTCGGAAATCAGCTGAGAATAAAGCTCTACCCACTGATTAGATAGTGAGTCTGATAAGGGGTCGTCCCAACTTGCACCGGTTAACCACAATATCTGCATGAAATGCTTACACCAAAATGTAACCGGGCCAATGAGTCCCAAAGGGTCGTAAATTCCTGTGATAACTGATAATACCTTACTCTTGTTGAATACCTCCACTTTGACACGTCTTTGGAAACTATATACGAAACTATCTTCGTCAATGTCCCATTGAATACCCAAAGTACGCACAGTTTGATTTTTGCTAAAGTCGAGGGAAGAATTGGCGTGTGAAGCTATAATGGTTTGATCATTGGAAAACCACTTGTGCAAAGTAAAACCGTATTGGTGTAATAAATCTGTGATGTCGGATTTCATTTTAGATAGGATGTGCGGCTTATCTGAACCGGTCATGAGATCGTCCACATAGAAATCATTTGCGATAGCTGAACAAGCAATAGGGTGTTGAGTTTTGTTTTCCTGGGCTATTTGTGCCAGACATCTTGTGGCAAGAAATGACGCACTTGCAGTCCCATAGGTGACTGTCCTCAAGGCATAATGTTGAAGTTCCCTATGGGGGGTGTCGCGCCAGACAATTCGTTGCAAATTAGAATCCTTGGGATTAACTAAAATTTGACGATACATCTTCTCAATGTCCGAAATGAGGACATATCGGTGAGTGCGAAACCGAGACATAATTGAAAAAAGATCATGCTGGACCGTGGGACCAACCATCAATGTGTCGTTCAAAGATAAATTATTTGTTGTTTTGGCAGAGCCGTCGAAAACAACTCGCAATTTGGTGGTTATACTACAGCCCGTAAACACCGAATGGTGTGGTAAATAAAAAGTGTCTGACTTGTTAACTGACAAATCGTAATTCATGCATGAATGCGCTATAGCCTTTATGAAGGGCAGGGTTCTGCTTGAACTTGAGTTCCAGTGACTGAAATCTGCGAATAGCTCCAGGAAGAGAATCACCCGAATGAGAATTGTATGCCCTGTGAGGTAGGAATACCACAAATCTACCATCATTTTTGCGGAAAGTGTTAGCGACAAAATGACTTTCACATTCCGAGTCCTCAATGGAGGGAGCACGAGCAGCAACATCCTCTAAATTCCAGAAGTCCTTTAGTTGCGAGGAAATGGCATTATTATCCTCGCATGCTATGAATGACGAGACAGGCTTTGTCATGTCGACATTAAAGGGCAAGTTACCCGCAAGAATGGATCCCAATTTTGTCTCCTGTATTATGGGAAAGTGTGGGCTGCGAATGAATTTGACAGGTTCAATTAATTGTAAATAGTACTGGGCACCAAGTAATACATCGATTTGCGAAGAAAAGTTCAGTTGCGGGTCAGCTAGGAATATGCCTTTTGGTATATTTAGGGATGAGATATCAAACGATTCCGCAGGAAGAGTCTTCGTAATACTGGGAAGCACAGCGCAATGCACATTCAAACTAAAATTTTTATAACGAGAATGCAACCTTACCCTAGTACTGAAGTCAGCTTGAGATAAGTAATTGTTTATACCAGTGATGGGTAATTGAGATTTAGTTAGATTTAGACCCATGCGACGTGCAAAACTCATGGTGCAGAAGTTAGCTTGCGATCCTGAGTCCAATAGGGTGCTTCCTACCGGCATGGTCAGTTGTCATGCGTACAGCGGTGGATAATAGAATGGATTTGTTTGTTTGCAGTTTCAGTGAAAATTGATTGTTCCTACTCGAAGCGTTATTGCCTGATATGTGGATCATTGTGTGGTGGCGTTTAGTGCATGTCCTGCAAGCAAATTTGGAAGGACAGTGTGCGAGATCATGGCCTGGACGTATGCAATTTAAGCAAATTTTATGTTTAATTAAAATATTTTTTCGTTCAAGGGGAGATATAGCCACGAATTGTGGGCATTCAGAGAGGCGGTGTTTACCACGACAGCTGACAAATGTTATTGCCGATATGAGAATGGAATGTTGACCTAGTAAGATCGGCCGGTTTAATAGCTTTGCGATAGGGAGTCTTATCGCTAACTTGTATTCTATTTACTGAACTGGTCGAGGCACCAACGTTCTGCATTAATTGCCTTCTACTATTTAAAAATTTAATAAAATTATTAAAATTAGGAAATCGCTCGTCGGACAGGCTTTCCTTCCATAGCCTGCATGTCTGGTTATCGAGTTTTTGTGTTAAATATTGAACGAAAATGATTTCAAAGGTATTTACCGGTAAATTTAATGAATTTAAAGCATTTTTATTCGCGGTGATCTCGTCAATGAATTTGGAAATTCCAACCATGGACTCTTGTTGAATGGACTTCATGCCCAAGACATCCCTATATGATAGGTCGAGACAATTAATTTGCTGTCATACCTGGCCCTCAATAGATCAATGGCTACCGCATAATTGTCATGGGTTATTGGGAGAGATTTTATTACATTTAAAGCTTCGTCTCTTAATGAAGAGTGTAAATAGTGTAATTTATGAATGTCCGTCAGGTCAGTTCTGACGTGTACTAGTTCCAAAAACATATTATAATAATGCTGCCAATCAATAATGTTGCCTGAGAAGCAGGGCAATTTAATTGGCTCTAACTGTATAGGGGGGTTTTAATTGGCGTAACTTCAGCTTGAATCAATGGTTTTTGTTCACCTCCTCTACTTGTTCTAATAAATGGTGTAGCTTGCACTCAATATTACAGAGATCATCCTCTGTTTGAACCCTGTCACTGACTGATATGAAATCGGAATCATTAGCCTCAATCTGGGTCTGAATTTCATCATACTTCGTGGACAATTCCATCAAGTGGTGGAGTTTAATTTTTAAGGCATGGTGATCGCTTATGTCTGGATCGAAATTGTCAGCGAATGTATTTACACGGGAGATAGAGGCCTTAATTGTGCCCCGTTTCTTAATTAACGCCTTCACATCAGCCATGACTGAAATGCAAAATGTGATTCGAAAACGATAGCTAAATATAGAGCAGGTGAACAATTGTTGTAATTTGTATAATTTACTAAATCCTGATATGGTGCGGGAGCCAGTGATCGGTATGCAGCTCAGTCTATTGCCTATTATAATAGGTACTTATTTTCTTTAAAAAAATAGTTATGGAAGTTATTGAAAATATGAATCATTCAAAGTGACAATATACACACAGCCTTATCACATCACTTAAGTTTCTTAATGAATTATTGTACAGCTGCGTAAATGAAAATTTAGGTAAAAATACAAGTTTATGGCCACTTGACACTTATATCTGTTTATGCAAAAATTATTAATGATTTTATACTAAATACTACCAAATCTATGCTAAAATATTACTGACTCTGCTATACATAAAAACTACAAATGAAAAATTATAGGAAATGCAAGTTCATAGTCACGTGGATTGTGAATCCTGGCGTGTTCAAGATGGCTCCAATCCTGTTGTTGCCTTGGTGATCCTGTTCGGCAGGCCTTAGGTGTTGGCGTAACTCTTGTTTCTGCTGGTCGGGTAACGCCTGAAGTTGCAGCTCTCCGTATAACTCTGAAGTTCTGGAATTTCGGTGCTGTACGACATTGTGGGTGACCGTGTAAAACCCGAGGGAGACAACCACGCGATAGAATGTCGGCAGGGTTGTCATGTGACAAGACATGATGCAAGGTACCCTTTGCAGTGAGACGCTGTATTTCCGCAACGCGGTTGGCGACAAATACCTTCCATCTGGAAGACTGCTGGTGGATGCAGTAAGGCGATTATCGAGTCAGAGTAAAAATATAAGTCATCGAATTTGTAACTCACGGCATTTATAACCTTGGAAACCAACTGAGCCAACAAGAAACAGGCGCAAAGTTCAAGTCTGGGTAATGTTACCTGCTTCAAGGGAGCAACTCTAGATTTAGAGCATAACAAGTTTGATGAGATGCCGCGGTTTGAATACACCGTGTGCACATAAATACAACACACGTAACCCTTTGCTGACGCGTTGGCAAACCCATGGAGCTGAAATGAAATGATTTGTGAATTATTTAAACTCTTTACAGACCTTGGAATTTTAAAGTAAGTGTCGGAAATCAGCTGAGAATAAAGCTCTACCCACTGATTAGATAGTGAGTCTGATAAGGGGTCGTCCCAACTTGCACCGGTTAACCACAATATCTGCATGAAATGCTTACACCAAAATGTAACCGGGCCAATGAGTCCCAAAGGGTCGTAAATTCCTGTGATAACTGATAATACCTTACTCTTGTTGAATACCTCCACTTTGACACGTCTTTGGAAACTATATACGAAACTATCTTCGTCAATGTCCCATTGAATACCCAAAGTACGCACAGTTTGATTTTTGCTAAAGTCGAGGGAAGAATTGGCGTGTGAAGCTATAATGGTTTGATCATTGGAAAACCACTTGTGCAAAGTAAAACCGTATTGGTGTAATAAATCTGTGATGTCGGATTTCATTTTAGATAGGATGTGCGGCTTATCTGAACCGGTCATGAGATCGTCCACATAGAAATCATTTGCGATAGCTGAACAAGCAATAGGGTGTTGAGTTTTGTTTTCCTGGGCTATTTGTGCCAGACATCTTGTGGCAAGAAATGACGCACTTGCAGTCCCATAGGTGACTGTCCTCAAGGCATAATGTTGAAGTTCCCTATGGGGGGCGTCGCGCCAGACAATTCGTTGCAAATTAGAATCCTTGGGATTAACTAAAATTTGACGGTACATCTTCTCAATGTCCGAAATGAGGACATATCGGTGAGTGCGAAACCGAGACATAATTGAAAAAAGATCATGCTGGACCGTGGGACCAACCATCAATGTGTCATTCAAAGATAAATTATTTGTTGTTTTGGCAGAGCCGTCGAAAACAACTCACAATTTGGTGGTTATACTAGAGCCCGTAAACACCGAATGGTGCGGTAAATAAAAAGTGTCTGACTTGTTAACTGACAAATCGTAATTCATGCATGAATGCGCTATAGCCTTTATGAAGGGCAGGGTTCTGCTTGAACTTGAGTTCCAGTGACTGAAATCTGCGAATAGCTCCAGGAAGAGAATCACCCGAATGAGAATTGTATGCCCTGTGAGGTAGGAATACCACAAATCTACCATCATTTTTGCGGAAAGTGTTAGCGACAAAATGACTTTCACATTCCGAGTCCTCAATGGAGGGAGCACGAGCAGCAACGTCCTCTAAATTCCAGAAGTCCTTTAGTTGCGAGGAAATGGCATTATTATCCTCGCATGCTATGAATGACGAGACAGGCTTTGTCATGTCGACATTAAAGGGCAAGTTACCCGCAAGAATGGATCCCAATTTTGTCTCCTGTATTATGGGAAAGTGTGGGCTGCGAATGAATTTGACAGGTTCAATTAATTGTAAATAGTACTGGGCACCAAGTAATACATCGATTTGCGAAGAAAAGTTCAGTTGCGGGTCAGCTAGGAATATGCCTTTTGGTATATTTAGGGATGAGATATCAAACGATTCCGCAGGAAGAGTCTTCGTAATACTGGGAAGCACAGCGCAATGCACATTCAAACTAAAATTTTTATAACGAGAATGCAACCTTACCCTAGTACTGAAGTCAGCTTGAGATAAGTAATTGTTTATACCAGTGATGGGTAATTGAGATTTAGTTAGATTTAGACCCATGCGACGTGCAAAACTCATGGTGCAGAAGTTAGCTTGCGAGCCTGAGTCCAATAGGGTGCTTCCTACCGGCATGGTCAGTTGTCATGCATACAGCGGTGGATAATAGAATGGATTTGTTTGTTTGCAGTTTCAGTGAAAATTGATTGTTCCTACTCGAAGCGTTATTGCCTGATATGTGGATCATTGTGTGGTGGCGTTTAGTGCATGTCCTGCAAGCAAATTTGGAAGGACAGTGTGCGAGATCATGGCCTGGACGTATGCAATTTAAGCAAATTTTATGTTTAATTAAAATATTTTTTCGTTCAAGGGGAGATATAGCCACGAATTGTGGGCATTCAGAGAGGCGGTGTTTACCACGACAGCTGACAAATGTTATTGCCGATATGAGAATGGAATGTTGACCTAGTAAGATCGGCCGGTTTAATAGCTTTGCGATAGGGAGTCTTATCGCTAACTTGTATTCTATTTACTGAACTGGTCGAGGCACCAACGTTCTGCATTAATTGCCTTCTACTATTTAAAAATTTAATAAAATTATTAAAATTAGGAAATCGCTCGTCGGACAGGCTTTCCTTCCATAGCCTGCATGTCTGGTTATCGAGTTTTTGTGTTAAATATTGAACGAAAATGATTTCAAAGGTATTTACCGGTAAATTTAATGAATTTAAAGCATTTTTATTCGCGGTGATCTCGTCAATGAATTTGGAAATTCCAACCATGGACTCTTGTTGAATGGACTTCATGCCCAAGACATTCCCTATATGATAGGTCGAGACAATTAATTTGCTGTCATACCTGGCCCTCAATAGATCAATGGCTACCGCATAATTGTCATGGGTTATTGGGAGAGATTTTATTACATTTAAAGCTTCGTCTCTTAATGAAGAGTGTAAATAGTGTAATTTCTGAATGTCCGTCAGGTCAGTTCTGACGTGTACTAGTTCCAAAAACATATTATAATAATGCTGCCAATCAATAATGTTGCCTGAGAAGCAGGGCAATTTAATTGGCTCTAACTGTATAGGGGGGGTTTTAATTGGCGTAACTTCAGCTTGAATCAATGGTTTTTGTTCACCTCCTCTACTTGTTCTAATAAATGGTGTAGCTTGCACTCAATATTACAGAGATCATCCTCTGTTTGAACCCTGTCACTGACTGATATGAAATCGGAAGCATTAGCCTCAATCTGGGTCTGAATTTCATCATACTTCGTGGACAATTCCATCAAGTGGCGGAGTTTAATTTTTAAGGCATGGTGATCGCTTATGTCTGGATCGAAATTGTCAGCGAATGTATTTACACGGGAGATAGAGGCCTTAATTGTGCCCCGTTTCTTAATTAACGCCTTCACATCAGCCATGACTGAAATGCAAAATGTGATTCGAAAACGATAGCTAAATATAGAGCAGGTGAACAATTGTTGTAATTTGTATAATTTACTAAATCCTGATATGGTGCGGGAGCCAGTGATCGGTATGCAGCTCAGTCTATTGCCTATTATAATAGGTACTTATTTTCTTTAAAAAAATAGTTATGGAAGTTATTGAAAATATGAATCATTCAAAGTGACAATATACACACAGCCTTATCACATCACTTAAGTTTCTTAATGAATTATTGTACAGCTGCGTAAATGAAAATTTAGGTAAAAATACAAGTTTATGGCCACTTGACACTTATATCTGTTTATGCAAAAATTATTAATGATTTTATACTAAATACTACCAAATCTATGCTAAAATATTACTGACTCTGCTATACATAAAAACTACAAATGAAAAATTATAGGAAATGCAAGTTCATAGTCACGTGGATTGTGAATCCTGGCGTGTTCAAGATGGCTCCGATCCTGTTGTTGCCTTGGTGATCCTGTTCGGCAGGCCTTAGGTGTTGGCGCAACTCTTGTTTCTGCTGTTCGGGTAACGCCTGAAGTTGCAGCTCTCCGTATAACTCGGAAGTTCTGGAATTTCGGTGCTGTACGACAAATGATGATGACTTGTAGTGTCTTGCTGTCTCAGAATGATGCTCTCCTGAATCTTGCAATATCACGTATGAAGTTTTTTGAGAACAATGAAGGCGTGCAACGGCCAGCAATCTAAAGTTTGAAAGTGTTCAGGCTTGAACCAAACGTTGTTTGGGCCCATTAAATGAAATATGTCTGAGAATCTTGGTCCAAATCACGATCCGGCCCGGAGGACCAAAATGCTGCGTCTTAGACGCTCTCGAAGCAATCTTAAGTTAGTCTTAGAACGCTAGTTGTTGAGTTAGCTGGTGAGAAATGAAATAACCAAGTAGGCTGTATGTTTTTTGGAGTTAACCATTTATTGAAAATTATTAGAAAATAGTTGCTGGCGCGTGCAGTTTAGCGCGGCATAAATGCCTGAGAATTAAGATAGAATTAAATATTGAAAGCCATAATCGTATGTAGAGGCCGAGATCGCCTAAGTAATTATCGCATGATGATCATGCTAAAATTTTGAAATATTTGAAAACTTTATGTAGCCGCGGCTGGCGAACTGAGGCGAGTTGCCCGTCCGGAGTCTTGCAAATAACTAACTAAATTTGACTGCTGCGCGCTTGGATACAAGCCGGCAGCAGATCAGCGGGGGGAGAAAATGACATCACTGCACGGACCGCAATGCAGATTTTACAGTACAAAGTTTAACCAGTATTACTATTAGCTAGTACAATGGTTTTCTGTATTTTAACTCTATTACTGACTATTTGTTTACATAGTATTATCTAATTATAATTGGTTATTGGTATATATATTGGATGGTTACATTTGGTTTGGTTGACTGTTTTTAATCTAATACATGTTGTCTTATTTCTGATATTCTAACAATTACATTCTGTTGATTTTACTTTCCACTCTCCTGATATCTAAATGTGTGTTTTGCAATGATTTTCTATTTAGAGTCAGTCATGGTAGTTACAGGTAATCAGTTCCATTTACTTTCATATTTCAGCAATTATTTCTGCACTTAACTTCAGTTCACTTGTTGTCTTTATTATATTTTATTATATTATACCTTTTACTCATAAATAATACACTTATTGTCTGTGTTGGTTTATTCGAGATTATTGTATAAAATTTTTGTCACTTAATATTTCCACTTTCTGTAAATACTACACTATTATTGTTTGTGTTTGATTATTTCAGATCGTTGGATAATGATATTGTTACTTGTAGGCTTACACTTTCTATAAATCATACACTATCATTGTTTGTGTTGGTTTATTTTAGCTTGTTGTATTATAATATTATTTAATTCACTTTAAGTAGCACACTTTTATTGTCTGTGGTTGCTTATTGAATTATTATATTGTCAAGAGTTTTGCTCTTGGTCACTTGGAGTTTCCTCTCAGGTTCTTCCTGGTTGTGGTATTATTCCTCACTTATTGGGTACTCTTCACACTGGTAATATTTTCTTCTTATTTGTTGGATATTTTCCTCACTTATTAGATACTTTCCCTCACTTATTGGATCTATTGGGTCCTGGTTGCTAACGTAGTTACTTGGTTTCACTTTTCCTTCTGTTATAATATTGACGATTTATTTCATCACAACTCCTTCCCTTCTAGGGTGCTTAGTTTCCTTAACATTATTTATTCATGGATATACAGGTTTGACTTTGACATTTTAGTATTGTCTTTCCTCTTGTTAGTGTGTTTGGCTATTGGCTGTTGGTCTGTTTGGCTTAGATATGTTTATGGTAGATCTTCATTTGGGTATTTTTTATTATATTTATGTAATGGTATTTTTTGATGCGATACAATATATATATATATATATAAAACTTTGAAAATGTTTTCAAAATTTTTTTCATTAATTAAATTACTCTAATCCTGGTAATCTGAAAGAAAATTTTCAATTGCTTTGTGTTCGTGGAGTTTTTGTGTTACCAGAATGCATACATTAACTCTGTAACTATTATAAGAGAAAGTAATATACTGTAGTATTAAATACAAAAAAAATCTTGCCTATGACAAACAAAAATGAAATTTAGTTATCTTGAATAAAATCTATAGCTTAATCTAAATCTAACCTAATCTGGATACTGCCTTCTGCAACATCCAAAATATATACTGTACCATTTTTCATTACATAACGTTTTATTCTTTAATAAGAATTTAAAGTATTAGTTCCATTTACTAATACAATAGTTATTAACAAATTAGTAGACCCTACTAACCCCTATAATAACATGCCTGCTATAATCATTTACATTATGTAAAGGGTACTTTCCCAATAACTGTAACCTGCACTGATTTTCAATATTTTGATTATGCAGTTTTTGGAAATGATATGTAGTTAATATCGCATATATACTTAATAAAATAATAGAAATCAAGTTAGTCGGTTGTTTCATTCAATTAAATAGTTTGTTTTCTAACATAATTGCTTTATTGTCATGCAATTAATATGTAAAGCATTCCTAATATTTTATAGGGTAAAATTGTGTTGCTGTCAGCAAAACTTAGTGTTGCTAGGTTAACATGCAAACTGAAGCAACACACATGAAACAATACAGTTGAAAATAATACTCACTTTTGATTTTACAGTTCATTAAAAAACAGCATGAAGTAATGACTCCCATTGTATAACAAAACTCACTTTTTGCTTTAACTGTTAAATTTTACTGTTTTTTTCTCTGTAACCAAAACCAGTTTGTTGGTTTTCCTTGTTTCTTGACCCACAAACTTCATTTGTTATTGATATTTTATAAAATGTGTAGGTTTTAATACAATTCCTATACATAAAAATATATTGTGTGCACATTAAAAATACGTAATGTTTTTGTGTACAATGTTAGGTCCAGTAGTCTAGGTCTTAATACAGCCTGAATGGGGGTACATGGCACAACAAAGACCGTTGCAGAACAGCCAGCATAGCACTGTTTAGAAAATGACCTTACAGAATTCATGTTGTGCATAAAATTGTTATCAAATAATTCATTCGAGTGTGTATTCGGCATCAAGGAATACTGATCACCTGAACAATAATTAACCTCTTTCTTCAAAGTTAACTGCTAAAACCCTTTGTGTGTGTGTGTGTGTGCGTGTGCATGTGTGTTGTGTGTGTATACACGCACTCGCGTTCATGCGTGTGTATGCATGTTTCAATTCTAATGTGTGACAAGCACTATATTTCATTGTTAAAAAGTTCTGTTGTTAATTAAAACTGTTCTGGTCTGAGTTGTTAAATAGTACTGTGTTACTAATCATTGTACTTGGTTTTTAAATGTTTTAGTTTGTTGTAACATGAATATTGTTTTCTTTACACAGTAAACTAAAAAAACAAAACGTTCTGACCTCATACATAAAAGTATTATGAATTTTTGCATGCATTTCAGCAGTTCTTATATACAAAAATTCACATTCCCTCCTTACAAGTAGGCTTGTTAATGTTCATTGAGTACTAACCATTATACATTATACATTCCGGGCTGAAAGGCCGTGGTCGAATGCTTGTTGTTACAGTGCTAGACGTTTCGGCCACACCACCGGTGGCCATCTTCAGTAGCAAAGAAAAGTTCGTGAAAGATGGAATGCCGAACAATTCGCCCAGTGAAAAGGGACAAGCAATAGTAAGACGGCTACGCTGGTTCTCTTCTATAACTTTGTGGCCGCTTCAGGTACTTCACGCGAACCAATCAGAAGCCAGCTAATCATTCTCCACTCTGATTGGCCGTGGAAAATAAACCATGCCAGACACTATTTAAGGAGATGCTTTCACCTCGGCGGTTCATAGCGACAGACGCATTCTTATGAATATGGATGGACTCCAAATGCAGGCGAGTGAAGTAGCCCCAGACAGAAGACAACACCCGGGCTTCATCAAACATTACCCGGTGATCGTCGTGGGAAAGAGCGTGTTCAGCAACTGCGGACTTCTCCGGCTGGCCCAGGCGGCAGTATCTCCGATGTTCAGAGAGGCGCGTTCGGACACTACGCTTCATGGTGCCTATGTATACCTGGCCACACGTACAAGGAATACACCTCGCACGACGAGAGCGGATCCCTGGCGTCTTTTACCGGTCGCAGGAACTGATGGATCTTTGTGGTTGGCTTAAAGACCATCCTGACGCCCCGTTTACTCAGCAGCTTGCCGATGTGGTCAGTCATGCCACGGATGTAGGGCAAGACAGCGGAGCCAACAACCTCGGGCAACACCGACTCGTCCGGCCTACCGGATCTTCTCGGCCGGGCAGCTCTCCTCACCTCCGCAGCAGAGTAGCCGTTGGACTGCAATGCTTCCTCGAGATGCCGCAACCCATCCTCGAGATACCGGGCCTCACAGATCCTTTTTGCTCTGTCAACCAGAGTCTTCAGCACCGCCCGCTTCTGCCTAGGATGATGATTGGAGGACTTATGCAGATATCTGTCGGTGTGCGTTGGCTTCCTATAAACTTTATGCCTTAATCTGCCATCGGTCCTTTTCAGGACCAACACATCCTTGGCCATCTCAACGCTGTGCACCCGCGCATACAGTTTACGATGGAGCGCGAGAGAAGTGATCAATTGGCATTTCTGGATGTGTTGGTCCTCAACCACCAATTCTGTGGACATGTAGGGATTCTGTAAAGTTCCTAGGTGGTAACACTACATCTTGCCTCCTTGTGTTGACGAGTAAAGGCAGCCACTTCCTGGTCAAATTGTGTATTGTTAAATAAACTTTTTTTTATGTGTTTGCTTCTGTTCAGGTGTTAACATCATATTTGGTTGCCAGTTTAACCTATAATAACGATAAAAACACTGGACATAATAATAAATGACAATAAAATGCGATTCAGAGAAAAACAACTATTTTATTAAGTAAAACTACTCATGGATATACTTTAAATTATTATTAAACAAATACATGATATACACACCATGTATCGATACTACCAGACAAAATATCACTAATGTAGTGAGTACAGATAATGGTAAAGTACATATATTTCTATATTAATGAAATGTTTCACCAATGTGCTGGCAATATTTGTATGTACTGGAGGATGTTCAAAACTGTGTATATTTGAATTGTAACTCAATTTTTAACTGTAACTCCATAAGTTATACAAAAACAATGCTCATTTAACACTCCTTTTATTCATTGAAGTAACTTTAAATTTAAAATGAAAACAGATTTCTCTAACAGTAATTTTATAAATTTAATAATACTGGTCCAGTTGCAGTTACATTTTATTTAAGTCTTGAATATTTTAAAACCACTGTTAACATCTTCATTCACCTTTGCAAGTTTGTACATCTTAATAATTTTGTACAGCAAAGTGGTAACAGGTTACCTTATAATATTTAAGTTTTAAAGATACAGCGTAAAGAAGATCATATATAATTCTAAGTATTGAATTTAATGTTAATATTTTGTTAAGCATGATTTAGACCATTTGCTTCTAACTGAATGCCTCCTGTGTGTATGAAACAGACTGGTAGGTGCAGTGTTGAAATCGTATTTTGTACATTAATTTGTAATAATATGATAGCAGGCATGTTTTTACAGGAGCTGTGTACATAGATTTAAATGAGCATGTGTGATATTTGCAATAAGCAAGACTATCAGTTACAGTTTAGTTTATGTGCAGTTATTGTCAGTGTAATAGTCTTTAGTAGTCAGTATTGTTTAAATGCTTCATGACAAGAATTGAAGCCTTTCTTTCAGCCATTTAGTTTACATGTAGGGTCTACTCATGAAGACCCCCGTCTGTTTTACTCTGTATCCCCATTCTTTGAACTGTTAAATATTTGCTACAGTTATGAAATTATTGAAAAAAAAATTGTGGGTGCATGTACTTATGTACAGAGAAGTTATACTTCTTTGGCGTGATTGAAAAACTAAGGGTTAACATGCATGCTAAAAACTCATACGAGTAGAACGATAAGAGGAGTGAAGGGAGATGGTAAATACGATTATCGGTTATAGATACCGCATCCAGCTGGACCCGTGAAAAATATTTGGAATGGATTGCGGTTTGGAGTTAATAGATTGGAGATGACATGTAGCAAAAATTCTTTTTGTTTATCGTTATTATTATGCCATTTTTCATATGGTTGACGTTTGAGAAAAACTCTTGGCCTCGTAATTCCAGCTCGAAGTATATTGCAATAATGTTCGTCTGAGGAAATATTGTTATTTTGATAAAAAGAATCAAAATCAGAGTAATCATTATTTTCGAGATTAACCCTAATATCTTTATAACAATTTGCATAATTTTTGAATTTAGGCTCATCTTTTCGCATAGGTGATAATATAGTTGTAGATCGGCAAGGCATAAAAGTCGCTTCAAATCTACACTGCTGAGGTTTATTTGCCACTATTTTTTTATAGCATGTAAACGTGTGTTTGTGTGTTTATAATATGACTATTATACACTAAAAGATAAAAATTTAATTCAATTGAATTAATTTACATTCAGTATTATAATTGTGAAGTTTATTTATCACTTACACAAATACAAATACACAATTTATTACCACTTACCTGTTAAAAAGATTTTCTGCGTCCAAGATTCTGTCGCACGAACGTAGGATGCAAACATGGTTCACGGGTTATCGGAATAACTTACGCTACTCATTATTGGAAGAGAATTAATGAATTTTATTTTTTTTTTTTTTACTTTAGAGAGAGAAAACAAAAAAAACTGTTATTAGACTATTTCGTCAAAATTTGAAATGAAATACAAGTACAATACTTTTCTGTTATTTACTCCATGCCTGCGACAATTACTAATCTTATCTTATTCTAACAGCTTACCTTATATATCTAACAGACCGCCCAGCCTGCTCATTCTCTCATTCACACTATATTTAATACCCTCCCCTGATTATTTATTTAACAAAACCCTTCACATTATGAAACACCCCTGCCGGCACGTGGTGTCCACTCGATCTCGTGGTTTCTCATTTTAATTTAGTCGTGTGTCCGAAATAGGTTTTGATGTTCTTCAGTTGAATACTCATGCCACTGTCACATTACTGTTAACTGATAACTCACTTTTTACTTGAATTTATAAATTTTTAAAAGAGCCCCTTGGGGCAAGTACCTGACTAGGCACTGTCTGTAGGCGAACTGGGAAGAGCATCTCTACGCTCACTATCAACTAGATTGCGTCTCGCAAATGTGGAAAATAATGCCTGCTATTTCTTCGCCACTGTTGTGTCCCATTCAACACACGTGGGTTTTTGTGTGTTTGCCGGGGATGACATTTGGTCAGCACTGGTTGACGTCACAAAAGAGGTTGGGCTTAGACTCACATCCTCCAGCATGGACAAGGAAGCGAGCAGCCGAGATTCTTCTATAAGCCATTTTGAGTTTTACAATTCCGCGTCGGTCTGCGCACCTGCTTGTATGGTGCGTTCGGGCGTACTGCCACACCCCCGCAAAATTCTAAGAAATGACGCCGAGCACATTCTTTCATAAAGGTTGCACAACAGTTAAGGCGTACTGTTCCTTTGTTAGCGCAATGCTTTATTCAGACACGTGGACTGGTCACAGATGGAAATTATATTTATGAATATTTTTTAATAAACCCCAAAAATTTAATAAAATAAAAATCCCTCCAAATTCGTCACGTTACAATACCCCCCCCCCAATGAGATATCTTCTGCCGAAACAGAAGAAATCTCATTGCTAAAACCCCTAAGAGGACCGGTGAGGATATGGTGCCAACAACCCCCTTTAGCTCTTATACTTCATGGGTAAACGACCCCCCTGGCTCGGCAACTATGGCCGCATCTGAACGAGATCACTGGACTTCTCTGTACGAGATCCCAACACCGTAAAATCGAACAGATACGCACCACAGCGCACCTCACCTTCTAACATGCCACCCCCAAAATCCAAATCCCTGGTCTTATATCATGCCAGATCCTCAACCGATATGTTCCCCCTTATCATGCACACTGGGCTGCCTTTAGCAGTTACTGGGCTCGTACACACACTTATAACTACATCCTAGCAAAATTGAAACATTCTTAGCTTCAAAATTCATTTGAGTTCAAAATTAACAGCTACTTTCTTTAAAATCAAAATAAAATCTTGCTATTTTCTTTAAAATCAAAATAAAATCTTTTATCTGCAGTAATTAACTCTCTTAATTTTTTGTGATAATTAGAAAACAATTAAATTGAACATTTATTAAAAATATGAACTTCCTTATACTAACATGTGATTATACATATACCCTCAACAATACAATTCAATAAAAAAAAACACTATTAATACACACAAACAATAATATAATCAAAATCCCAAAACATCAATTAGATGGCAGGCACAAAATCAAAAAAAATTTTTTTTTTTCAAAAAAAATTTAAATTTATTAAAATATATTTTTTCTCAATATTAAAATTATTTAACTTTATTTAAATTAATGAATAAACAAAATTGGCATTACTTCATTGCCAAAACTGGTTTAGTATAGAACATCACCCATCAGCTGATCAAAACTGGGTCAAGTCAAGAACCTTGACCTACATAAGTTATACATAAGTTACATCTGAAAATACATTGAACATCTTTAAAATTCTATCTTTAAACACAAAAAAACATAATAAAGTAAAACATTCAAAAATAACAAAGTATTATTATAATTAACAATAAAATTGACATTCAAATTTATTAAAATTATACCTTTTACTACTTTACATTTTCAAATTCTATTAAAATTGTCACTGGTTTCAATCAAAATTTTATATTTTTACCATGAATCTCTTTTCTTTACTATTCTCACTCTCCATTCGTTTGGGTGATTTAATTACTCATAATGACTTGCTTTGCCACTTGGCATTTATACATATATAATCTTTACCTCTCTGACTCTAATACCACTAACAACTTTAACTATCATGACACCCATCTTTATCAAAATATCTATCAAACAATCTCTAAACCCAACTTACTACTAAACTCAATCCGCATCATTCTCTCGATATATAAAAAAAAATACTCTCTAACCCTTTGTACTCAGGATGTGTGTTCCCCCCCCAAAAAAGCTCATTCCCTTAATCTGGTCCCTGGATTCTACCTAAGGCAACAACCCCTTCCCGCCAATCGGTCCCTTCCCGTCCCAACCCTTTTGTTGCGGACTCCTACACTACACTATCCCCTCTTACAAAATTACCATCCCCAAATTAACATTCTCATTACCTCACTTCAACTACAAAATAACATCATCATTTATAAATAGCAATATATCAACCACTACTCTACATGTATTCCCCATAACTACTGTGTCAACATCAATACTTCTCAAATTCTATATTACATTAATTCATAACAACATTATTCTCTCTATTACCACTTTAAACTCAACTTTGGACTGATCTACATGTCCCAACAAAATACTAATCACCCAAAATCTATCTTTTACTATCTTTCACAAATCATTAAAATCTTAACTTTATCAAATTATTCTCCTCATTTAAAATAAAATCTTTAACACATTAAAAGCATTAGCTTCAAACATTAGTTACCCTGGAAATTGACAAACATTAATAAGTGACATTTTACAGCGGATCAGCTGACTTTCTTAGCAAGGTGCATGACCTCACTACCAACACATTTCAAATATCTACAAATTACATGAAACACATATTTTTATCAATCCTTATCTCTAACACAATAACGTAATACATTTATAAAACAGAATAAGCACAGTATAATGAACATGTGAACACCTATTTACCAAATCATAATACAAGCGTTTAAATTATTGCAAAATTGATTTATCATTTTACGTTATGAAATTTAAATTCGTTGCTCCCCTGAGCAACCCCCCAAACCACACACACTATTGTTTTTTTAATTATCGTTTTTATTTAAAACAATTATCTCAAATTATTCTCATATTGAATTTCAAATTCTATCTTTACATCTGCAAACATTTTATTCCATTTAACTGGTATTATAAATTTTATACTTACAACACATTATTCACCTACTGACATACACAAAATATATACACCATACACACCAATACCTCCAAGTAACTTCTGAAACATTTAACAACAATGTTATTTCATACCCCAAACAATTTATCATTTATTTATTAATTACTATCAACTTCACATCTCATAAAATAATTTAAACTCATTATCACAATTCCATTATACCACATTTAAATCAATCAAAATATTTAAACATTTCAAATTATTTTAATTAAATTAATTATTGAAAATACAAGTTTCATTGCTATCAAAACAATTACAATTCGCTAATTACTGTAACCCCTCTTTCCTTTTATGTCCTTTTTTTTTTTTTTTTTTTTTTTTTTTTTTGAAAGAGAGAAGCCACAAGTTAATTAGGACTAGGCCGAAGCCTAGAGAAGCAACAAAAATGATGCTGGGTCCAGTATGACAGGACTTGCAATAAAACTCAGCCGTAACAGAACGATAACAATTTATTTTATTTCATGCCCTGCTTTAATATTATTAAACTAGAACAACATGTGTGCCCAATCACAAGTATGAATAAAGCTAAAACATAACAATTGTGTATAAATATAAAACATCACAAGTGTGTATAAATTTTAAGCATAACAAATGTGTATAAATATTAATCACAACAAGTGTATATAATTGGTGAACACATGTATATATAATTATAAAATTCTCTCCCATCTCGTGGCTAGCTAGACACATAACAACACACACAGAACATAAGGTACACAAACCCACAATCACATTAATTTTAACACGCATGCCCCTGGAATGCACCCACCTACCAGGTTAATCTTATAACCCAGCAGTGATAAAATATCCGCCCGTCGGCAACCCGTTCAGTAGAATTACATGAAAGCCAAAACCCCAGGAAGGATGATAATAATTCATGACGCATAAATAAAACCGGACCGCCCATTTGTCTAGCATTCCATTGATCAATGACCCATCATGAGCGTGTGAACCTTAAGTTCCTTTCACATCATTAAGTAAAAATTGACAGAACTACATCACCTACTTTCAAACAGCTTTTATAGAATTCTAAACAGTTATTTGACTTAACAAAATTCCGAAAGGAATTAAAATCTTTATGTACTTTAATAAACCGAAATTAATTGCTTGAAGCTTTACAATTTCAGAAAATTTTGACAATATATGATTTACCCAAAAAAGAAAATGCTGAATATATGTTTTATAGTCAAAATTAAACAGCAAATACTATAAGTGGAAGTCAATCCATATGTGTTTACCAGTTAAGAAAAACAATCAGTATACCCCTTGTGCAAAGGGCAAAATCAACTAAAATATTTCCAGACAAATAGTAAATTATTTCTATTAGCCCCAAATGACTATATAAAATAATTAAAGAAAGAGAATACAATAAGGTGGTTGTGCTCTGGCATCTGTGGGAGCGCGCCCACATGTAGTTGACAAAATTTGACAGGCATTCAACCTGTCTGAGGTTGCACCAGCGTGTGTCAGAGAAAAACTAAGTCCCCTTTTGTAACCCCAAAAAGTCCCAAAAAAAAACCCAGGAAGGCCCCCAGCCCTTAAATGTGAAACCCATAGTCAAATTAAAACTTATACACAGCTGTTCCAGCCGGAACAGAGCTACTGAGCAATGATTAAATTTTGTAAAGAGTTAAATGAAAGGAGAAGCAACTGTAAAATGGTACAAGAGTAAAATATCTCTGGCGCGCTCCCCCAGTGCAGCACACACTTACAGGCATTGCATTTAGTGTTATGTAAATGAGTTATAAAAGTGTTCTTGAATTCAATTATAGTGTTCAGAGTCATGATCACTGCTCAACTTTCCGGTAGACAGTCTATACACGTGGTCACATGGCTTCAAAGCTATTTACCGTAAACGGGCACACTGCCGGCCCGGCCCCAAAAATGAAATAAATGCATGAATATCACCTTATAAATGCTGGCGAGTGCAACATAGAAAATCAGTCTCTCCATCTCCCTCTTCGTATAAGATCTCGTTCATGGTTCACAGCTTAGGCAGGTGTACAGCCATCAGCAAGCCAGGAATCCGGCTTAGTTCGAGAACCCTATTCATTCAAATAAATTAGAGAGCTGTTCACTTAAAATGTACACCCGAGCTAAGGTAATTAACCTCAAAACGGGCCTCCAGCTAACTCTCAATAAAAGCACAATATTCATTAATTAAAGTTTTTACAACCCGCTTAAAGAGTCTAAAAATCAGCCATGGAATAAGTAAATTTGAATCATGAACAGACCTTATTAAATGTGGCTTAATAAAAGTGATCTGCACCAGGCCAACATGCTTCGACATAAATTTGCAGGTTAAACCGGCCACGTGGAGAGCGGTAATCATTATTTGACCAACAAAATTTAACAGCAAGGCACTCACAGCATTAAGAATGTTTTACAGTCAATTGAATTTCATACATAGAAGCTCTCACAATTAATTCTCCACTGGGAAGTTAATTAACCAACTCTGCGACAGTCGAATGCATGCATTGACACAGTTCATGACCTGACTACGCATTAACATTTAGTCAATAAATTTTTAATGTTGTACACTTTTACCATGATAATGACTCTTAAAAAACTTCTCGCACTATTACAGAAAATAATAAAAAGAGCATGGGCTATATACTGGGCGTTACGTAAATCAGTAAAGAATGAGTTTCTCTTAACATAAAACGTGTCGGGCCGCACTCACATAAATACGTATTTTATACGGTTGCATATTGTTATTAATTATACATACATGTATGATTACTTATAAAGACAAATCAATAAATACTTACCGGGAACCGATTTACGCTTTACCAAACCATGCAGACGGATACAAACTACGTCGTAAGGTCGGAGAGGGAGTCAGAACGTTGTCTCTTACAGCCGAGCAGTGAATGAGAAATCTGCAATCAGCAGATTACAGCGAACGTTCGCCGTCGATTGCGCGCTCAACTCTACTGCAAGGAGCAAAGGTCGCGCGCCCTTGCTCACTTTCACAATTAAATAGAAATATTTCTAAGGCTTATTCAAAGGCCGGTATGACACCGGCACATTACTGTCTCCAAAATTAATTTTGTTATTTATTTAGATTGCAAAATATTAATATTATTATTATTACAACAATTACCTACATACACATTGTTTACCTAACATTTTACAATACACACAATTAAATTCACTAAACATTTATTTACAAATCTTCATCATTGATTACTCAGTTATATCACACTTCAATGTCCAAGGTTGCGAGGTCTGCACCATAAAACAAAGTATTTATAATTGTCCATTGATTGTTTTATAGTTTAACCTCCATCGTCAAAAATTAGTCTTTGTTTCAAATAACAATTTTCAATTTCATTTACACACATATGGCTATCTTGTGTGTCATAACCATAAAAATCAAATTCATTCGTTTTATCACAATAATCATGAACCAAGTCAACATAATGTATTTCTGTCAAGTCTCCCTTAGTAATTATACTCAATAGCGGGTCAGTTATTTTTTCATCATAAATTAAATCATTATTGTTTAAACACACTTCTAACATCGCTTTCCACTCATTATAATCTCCCTTTAATTCATACAATTCTGTCTCTGTCTCAACACACAACTCTTTATCTCAATTTCTCTCATCATAACCCCATCTCATACTTTTAACATCATTCCACACAGAAGGTATAAACCTATACAAAAAGGGGAAACAACTTAAATCTTCCATTAACACGGGACTCTTGCCCTTCAAAAACAACACTTGTGAACACACTGGATCATCATAAATAAGGGGAAAATTTACCCTCTGCCCCCATTCTACCACTATACTATCTTTCCACTTTCTCTCTGACTCATAAACACACGTTAACATTCCATTATTACATTCTACAACTTCATCAGTACTCTCACTATTTATTTTCAACATATCACTCTCTGATACTACCTTTTCAAATACATTACTATTCTCAATATTATTTTTATTATTTTCGACATCATCATTATCATTTGTTACCTTACTCTCTAATACCACATTTTTATACATATCATTATAATTTTCATTTGTTTTACTCTTGTTTGTATTCATCACATCCACTCCCATTCTCTCAATACTCTGTTCTAATTTATTCAAACTATTTTTTATTATTTCATTAGTATTTTCAAGATGTTTATTCCTTTCTTGTATATCATTTTTTAATTCTTCAAATTTCACACTAATACTCTGCTGAAACTGAATATTCTGTTCTTCAATTTCTTTAAAATTAATATTTTTTATATTTTGCTGTTCACATTTTATTCTCTGTTTCCTCAAGTCATTAGTTAATTGGTCAAATTGGGTATCATTAATATCGAAACGACAATTTATTTTATCAAAACGACTCAAATTTTTCGTCAGTTGCATCAAAACGTTTACTTAGGAGGTTAAATAAGTCACTCATGGACATCTCTTTTTCTGTTGTTTTATAATCGTTACGGGAGTTGAAATCGCTCCCGGCGTACTAATTACAGATTCTTCTACACTACGGTCATCTATTGATAGTGACTCTGTTTGAATACCTGAGTCGGTATTTATTTGACTCGGTTTGACTGCCAGCGAAGCTGACTTCATTATTATCTGCCATCTCTTATTCGTTATGATTGCTATTTATTAATTTACTCTAATTAATTTCCTTTATTATAATATAATTTTGATCTTGTCAATTGTGCGTAACTGACGTACTTTTATTTCATTACACTAACCTTAAACACACGCTTGCATCTTATTTGTAGGTGCGGTTTTTACTTTAAATTTTTTACTCATAAAAACTGTCCCTGTTCGGGCGCCATTGTGAAGTTAATTAAACTATTAAAATATATAAATACATAAATTTTATTCCACCTACCTGCAAAGTTATCTGGGTCCAGGATTCTCGCACGAACGTAAGATGTTAGCGTGGTTTATAGGTTCTTGTAATAATTTAATCTACTCATTATTTGAAGAGAATTCATAATTTTTATTTTTCAACTTTTAGCAACTCTGTTAAATCTTTACTCCAAAATTAGAAAACATGAATATAGCATAATAATTTCTTGTTCTGTTATTCATTCCTTGACTACAAGTACTACTTGACCTTATTCTAACAGCTTACCTTATACTAAGACATAGACAGCCCAGCCTGCCAAACATTCTCTCTCTCACATTTATTTAAAACCCTCCCCTGATTTATTAATTCACAAAAACCCTTAACATTGTGAAATACCCCACTGCCGGCAACGTGGTTCACTCGAGCTCGCTATTTCGCATTTGAAGATTGATTGTGTGTCCGTAAATCGATGTGAATGTTCTTCCACTAAATAATCTCGCCACTGTCACATTATTTTAAATGATAGTTCAACTTTTACTTGAAAATTATGAAATTTTTAAAAAGGAGCCCCTTGGGGCTGAACCTGCGTAGGTACGGCCTGTAATCGGACTGCCAAGAACGGCTTAGCGTTCACTGCTAACTAGATTGCGTCTTTTTAGGTGGAAAACAAGGCCTTGTAGTTCTTCGTCGCTTGTTGTGTTCCATTTAACCCATGCAGTTGATTGTGTGTTGGCTGTAGATGATATTTGTTCCGCACTGGCTGACGTCACGAAAGAGGTGGGACTTACACTCACATCCGTCAGCAAGGAACATGTGCTCGTACGGTTTTTTGGTCCCTAGCCATTTTTAGTTTTCCAAGTCGGCGTCGGTCCGCGCACCTGGTTGTTGGGTGCGATCGGGCGCATGACCACACACTCGCAAAGTTCTAGGAAATAACGCTTAGTACATTCCTTCCTACAGATTGCACAATAGTTAAGGCGTATTGTGCCTTTGTTAGAACACTGTTTCAATTCACCACGTGGCCTGGTCACAGTTGGAAATTATGTTTATAAATATGTTTAACAAAACCCCAAAAAATTTTAATAAAATAATATCCCCTGTATTTGTCACGTTACAATACCCCCCCCCCCAATGAGAGATCTTCTGCCGAAACAGAAGAAATCTCATTGCTAAAACCCCTAAGAGGACCAGTGAGGAACTGGTGCCAACAACCCCCTTTAGCTCTTATACTTCATGGGTAAACAACCCCCTGGCTCGGCGACTATGGACGCATCTGAACGAGATCACTGGACTTCTCTGTACGAGATCCCAACACCGTAATGTATTTTATCATTTTTATGTTATGAAATTTAAATTCGTTGCTCGCCTGAGCAACCCCCCAATCCACACACACTATTGTATTTTATGTTGGACTTTGGCGCCCATTTGCCTACACAAGGACTGCATAGTTGGAGGAATTGAACATCTCCTTGTCCTTGCTTCGGCGTTACATTTTAAAGAGTTTAGGTATCGACATACCTGCGGTTTATAATTACAAGCCCTTAAAACGGGTCTACCACCTGGCTATGCTGTCCCTACTCGGACAGAGTGGCAGCCGCTGTTCCATAGTTCCGGGATTTCCCCTAGTTTCACCCCCCTATTAATTTCTAATATCAACCAATTTCAAGCCAGCTATGGTCAAGGGACTTGATTATGGCCATAGCTGACCGCTAGCCAAAACCACGATTAGTGCTGGTAAGGCAGTAATCGCCCGAAAAGTCGGGGAAATCAAACTTTACTTTCATGCCTGTTCTACTCGTCATTATTCTGCACGGCACGAAAGTCTATTATTGTACAAAAATGAAATTGTACAGAAAAGGTGTGCTGCACATTTTTGCCATTTCGTCCTCCGATGGAGGTAACACTCACTGTTACCCCCAACCCATTCCACTATCTACTGGGGCACAGGCCACCCCAGCAATAGCAAATTAATAGCTAACTTAAAATTTTATATAAAACATTATAAGATGACATTTTTCATTAACCATTTTATCCATCATCATTTAAATTATTCATCACTTTCTAAACATTAGATTCCTTAAAATTTTCAAATTTACTATTAACATTCATTTTACATCATATCTCAGTTATTATTACTTTTTAAATTCTTATCTCAAGTTATTTTCATTATTGCAGTTAAAATTCTTTCAATTGAGTTAAACATCTGTAATATTTGATTTGTATTCTAAGATTTTTTATACTTACAGTCCAATATTCACATACTGACATACACCAAATATATACACCATACATACCAATACTTTCACGTAACCTCTGAAACATTTAATCACAGTGTTATTTCAAATCACACAATTTAACAATTAATTACCAAATTCACACCTCATAAAATAATTTAAATTCATTAGAAAATTCAATTATATAACCTTTGAATCAATCAAAAATATTTAAACATTTCAAATTAGTTTGATTAAATTAATTATTGAAAATACAAGTTCCATTGCCATCGAAACAATTACAATTCGCTAATGACTGTCTTTAAAATTAATTTGTTATCATTCCCCACCCTAATTACACTAAAGTATTTCTAATACAATTATTTACAATAAAGTCAAACAGAAAGAATTAATTAAGGTAGTGAGCCCCTAATGTAGAATCATTTTTTACTGTGAGTGAAAAGTCTGTTAATACTTGCATGTGTTGATAACAGAACATATTTTTATAACAATTGATATATGAAAATTCAGTATTTTCTTTACAAACTATTTGGAAATACTGGTTTTAAAGATGTGTGAATACTTTGTAAATTGCTTGAATGTTTTTTACTTGAAGCTGTACAGTTTTTGCAGGATCTAAGTTATGATAGGAATTATTAACAGGAAAACTGAAAGAAAAGTGTGGTGAAAACCCACCTGAAACGCAATACATAGTACTAGACAGGAGAGTACAGACTCACATTTGGGAAACACAATAAATTGAATGAAATTGTTTGGCTTTTTGTAATTAATATTTATTATATGCTAGAATTTTATATTTAGCTGCATTCTAGATCATTTTAATTTAGCTACCATGTGAATTTCCTTTTAGCTTCTTCTAATGCTTTTTTTGCTTTGTATGTTATTAGTGTAGTTGTAGATGTTAAAATATAGTACATGAAATTTAAAAAATTAAGCATGTTTAAAATTATCAACTCATGTTTTGTGTACAAAGAGATAGTAACACTTACTTAATACTTTCTAGAATTTTAGTTAGTTTCTGGAAGTTGTATGCTTGTAAAACGTTTAGTGACTTTTAACAGTAAGCTTCGACAATAAAAGTAGTAGTGGGAAAAACAGATATTTTCATACAAATATTGTTTGGTGTAGTATTTCTTAATATAACTCTAGACCATTGTATTTTAGTATTGCACTAAAAAAGTATATGTAAAACATTTACTGAGCTGCCAACAAATGAAATGGTAAATTCATTTAATTGATAAAACATAATACAACACTATTTTTATTAAAGAGCATAGTACAAACTAAATTTAACTTTGTAACTTTACATTATTTATAATATTTAATTATGCTCTTTAATTAGAAAAAATGCATACCAAGAGATACAGTTTATAAAATGTATAGAGTTCCCATCATTCAATAGTCAGATATGGGTAATGAGGTTTTTGATTAAAGAAATACCTTCATTACTCAGAAGTGAATGACATCCTTAATGAAGAAGCAAGGTATGTGATAAATATGTTCTCAATAAACAAAAGAATAGAACAAGATGGATAAAAATGGAAAGATGGCCATGATGCAATTAATAAAAAATGGAACTTAGGATGAAAATACTGTTAGGACGGTCTAACTGATCATCGTTTGTAACAGTGGAAAACAAAATACTAGACACCAATGAAATCACTAATAACCAGCTTTAATTATCACAATTGATAATTTGTAATCAACAAGACAATCTCTTATAACAGTTCAAGTAAACATTGTTCACACACAATAATAATGTCAACTATAAAGAATTCCACACTAATTATAACACAACAACACTTCGCTACAAACACTCGATCCACACAAAAGAAATCGCTCAACATCACTGAACTGACAAGCCGGTTGCTATGGCTTTTTATAGGTAGCGCATGACTTCTAGAAATCTTCCATCCTCAGTGTGCACACCACCTAATGCATATTCAAGTGTTCTGTAGAGTACTCTGGAATGTACTGTCTGCCACAGTAGGTGGGGGATGAGTCACGACGCTCTTGGTTATTATAGTTCAGTTCGTAGTCCTTCAGTCTTTTGACTGGTTTGTACCCTCCCTCATATACCCGTGGTGCATGTGGTACTGAGTCTCTCTCAGGTATATGGGACCTACAGTTTAACGCCGGATCCGAACGGCAATTTTTTTTGGGGGGGGTTTCTACTAGGCAGGATACCTCTCGCTGGGTTGCCATTACCTTGCGAGGGGGAACGGTCGTATCTAAATCAGATGGCCCCTGGCAGGAATTGAACCCGCGCCGACAGCGTAGCAGCATCACACACTAGCCACTATGCCACAACCGCTCGGTTATTATAGATGGTTCCATTTATTTCACTGTCCCCTACTTAAGCCTGTTCATCCTGAACTGACAAACCATCTCTGAAGTAATACTTGGTGTGAGGCGATCTAATTTGATGACCTTGAATTTTCGCTGTCCTTCCTGGTGAATTCGATAGTCAACATTGTTGATTCCCTTTTTCACAGTGTAAGGTCCTTCCCAGTTGGTCTGAACTTTATGGGAGCGACCACGATGGCGCTTTGGGTTGAACAACCAAACCTGATCTCCTTATTGGAAACCCACACTATTGCTGCAAATGTTATACCGAGTTTTCATTCTATCACTCTTCACCTATCCTCTTATCAAGCAGTTCATTTCTCGCAGTTGGATTTCAAGTTGCGAGGAATAGTTCTGTGGCTCCTGGAACTAAGTCTCAAGTGACCTGATCGTCAAGTCCCCAGGAAGACAAATCTCCCACCCAAACAACAATCATGCCGGTTGTGTCATGCGATGGGTGACCTATATGCCATGAGGAATAGTGGTATACGTTGATCCCAGTGTGTTTGGTTCTCGTAAACAACCTTCAAAAGATGCTGCATAAGTGTCCTATTGAATCTCTCAACCATTCCGTCCAACTGAGGATGGAGAGGTGTTGTCCTGGTCTTTCGAATTCCGAGGAGATGGCATAATTCTTTAAACACTCCTGATTTGAAATTCCTCTCTTTATCCGTACGTGTTTCCATAGGGGCTCCATAATGGCAACAGAAGTTGTGAACTAACGCCTTTGCCACAGTGGTAACCTCTTGGTTTGGAATTGTGTAAACTTCCACCCACTTAGTAAAATAGTCACCTATAACCATGATGTAAAGGTTTCCATCATCATTAACTGGGAAAGGTCCACCAATGTCTGTGGCAATTCTCTCGAATGGCAGTCCAATGTTATACTATCTCTTCTCCCTGCTTCTGGTTTGTGGGTTCTTGCTTGCAGCACATATTTCACATGTCCGACACCATTCCTCTACGTCATGGCGAAGATGAAGCCAACATAATTGCTTCCATATTTTATCAAGGGTTTTGTTAACGCCAAGATGATCTCCAGACGTTCCATCATGCATCTCCTTCAAAACAGACTGCACTTTACTTCGGGGAACTATCAACTGCATGACCACATCTCGTCCATCTGCACTTTCACAAGCCCTTTTCAGCAATCTGTTCTGTAAGGTAAGAGATTCCCATTGTGCCCAGTACCCCTTCAGCACTTCGGAACCATGGCAGATATCTTGCCAATCCGGGGGGCGACCTTCCTCTTTTACCATCATGATCGCTCCAGTGTTTTCATCTGTCATATGTTCTTGTTGAATATCTTGAATCATCCAGCCGTCTGCCAGGAAATCTACAGTGATAGCTTGAACATGTTCATATGCGTTCTGCTCTTTCTTTCTGCGGCAATGTCAGCAATCTTCGGGATAAGCCATCTGCATTACCATGTAGGCGCCCCTGCCGATGTTTTACCTTGAAGTTGTACTCTTGCAGATGTTTGAGCCAACACTGCCCTTCCAGATTTTTAAATCTCAAGAGCCATGCAAGTGCAGGATGGTTGGTGCATAGTGAAAACTTCGTCCCATAGATGTATTTATGGTAGTGCTCCAAAGCTCACTTGATTGCCAGCAACTCTCTCCTTGTAATGCAGTGATTTCTCTCTGGTTTAGAAAGCCTCTTGCTGTAATACACTATTACTCGTTCTTCACTGTTTTGTACTTGAGACAATACTGCTCCTAGACCAGTATTACAGTCATACCCCGCTTAACGCGAGTGATACGTTCCTCAGCGATTCGCGTAAAACGAAAATCGCGCTAAGCGGGGTTTCCTATTTTTTACCGACCAATACCTCGTTGTTTTAGGTCTCATTGCTTTTAGATGATTTTCCTTGTCAAAGTGTGTTATAAACTTAATAAAATACGTATGTACGTACAAAGGTTTTGATAAATAAATATTCATAATACGAAATCTCAAAAAAGGCATTTTAATTTAAAAGATATACATATGTACATACAAACGAATATGTACAAAAATAATTTATACAGACATCTACATAATTCACTTACAATTGATCACAAAGAAGATCCTTGAGAAGTTCCGGGTTGAGGTTCCTCATGTGGCTTCTCACTCGCAGCCTTTTTGAAAAATGTGTGTAGAGTTGGTTGTGTTGCTTTTCGCTTCCTCTTATTTAATAGTTGTTGATAACAATCTGTTCCATCATTGACAACTTTTTTGACTTTCGCGATTCTCTCCCAATGAACTTCATTTTGCTCTATAAGGTTTAATCCTGTTTGAATTAACATTAAACCTTCCTGCAAAATTTTAGTTGACAAAATTCGCAGTGTTTCTTCAGGAACACCCTTTTTCCGCTTCATCTTGAGATTGTAGATCCAGAAGTTCTTCGTTTGTCAAAGGCTGCACGTCGGATTCAATCAATTCCATAATGTCTTGTTTTTCTATGGATTCTTCACTTAGCCTCCCTGTGTTGGCTAGTTGTATGATGTCATTCACTAAATTTGAAAAAACTTTATTTTCTTCATTTTTGGCCACATCCGGCCATAGTTTTTTCCAACAACCATTCATGCAATGTTGTGTAACTTCTTTCCATGAAAGATCAATATTTTCAATGGCTTTCATAATGTTAAACAATTTCCACCATTCTTTCATTGACTGCTTGTCTGCTGAATCTGTTTCATGAATTAATTGGCCGAATGTGCGGCGCAAATAATACGCTTTAAAAGCAGCAATTGCTCCCTGATCAATAGGCTGCAATAATGAAGTTGTATTGGGAGGAAGAAACACAACATCAACAGGAAAATCAGTTTGGAGGCTTTCCAAGGTAACAGAATGACCGGGCGCGTTATTCAGAACTAACAGGGCTTTATATTCTAAGTCGTTCTCCTCACAATATTTTTTTACTTCGGGGATGAAATGGTTAAGATACCAATCATTAAATGTCACCCAAGCCTTCTTGTTTGATGTCCATATGACGGGCAAATTTTCTTTTTTATAAAATTTCATCGCTCGTGGATTTTCTGAGTGGTACACCAAAAGAGGTTTTAATTTCAAATCGCCACTTGCATTACCCTCCAATAGAAGTGTAAGCTGATCCTTGGCCGCTTTGAAGCCGGGGGCCTGTCGCTCACTTTTAGAAATGAAAGTGCGTGAAGGTAACTTTTTCCAAAACAGCCCTGTCTCATCCACATTGAAAACAAGGTTAGGGGGATAGCTTCGACTGTTCACCAAATCCTTAAATGTGGAAGGATATTTATCAGCTGCTTCCATGTCAGCACTTGCTGATTCACCTTGAAGTCGAAGGCTGTGAAGGTTTGAGCGACGTTTGAATCGATCAAACCAACCTCGACTTGCTTTAAATTCAATGGTCAAAAATTCTT
The DNA here is from genome assembly GCA_034769895.1 of Magicicada septendecula. Taxonomy (NCBI): domain Eukaryota; kingdom Metazoa; phylum Arthropoda; class Insecta; order Hemiptera; family Cicadidae; genus Magicicada; species Magicicada septendecula. Next base: position 194,542,053 of record CM068369.1, on the reverse strand, counting down.
CCTCCTTTTTTTTAATGTCGTCAAACAGGGACTTAGCTTTAGCCATGATAACAGCCTGGCTTAAAGGCATTCGCCGCTGGTTCATGTCTTCAACCCAAACTGACAGTAGGTGTTCCATTTTTTTCATAATAGAGGATCTAGACCGATTCACTTTTGTAGCAGCAATAGATGTACCCGCGGACTGACTGGATAGCACAATTTTTTCTTTATTTTTTACAATTGCAAGACGGTTGACTCCGATATGTCAAACTCACGACCGACTTCTGTGGCACCAACACCCGACTCCATACGATTTAAAATTTTCATTTTAACTTCAAGAGTCAACGATTTACGTTTAACTGCTAATTTCGACATTTTATCAGCGCACATTGTTAATCCGTTCTAATTGAATGTTTGAACTAAACTGAAAGGAAAACGTATTCCCAATGTTTAGAAACAATAACGGGGGGGGGGAGTGAATGGTTTTCCAGGAAATTGGCCGAGACTTAAGTTCAACAAGGGGCCCTAAAAAGGATGGATTAACCCGAACTTCCATTCCAAGAATGTAAATTAGTACGTATACAGTACAGTAATGTTTATTTGGCTGAGACAAGGTAAACAAGAAACGTGAATACATTTCTGGCGGGAATGGAAGATGCATTTTGCAAACTAACGCCTACATCATACACGTCCGCCTTTTCTACAAACATTGTGCACAGTTTAATCTGAGTTGTTGCATCAGAAACTCAGAAATGGTTAATAAACGTCAGCCACTGCTGTGTGTAGTGAAAATGTGTTGTGTCTATTCAGCATCACCACGAGTCTCCAGCACAGAGATACGATTTCTCATTCGTCAGAATCCCGCCAACAAGAGTATTCAAGGTCAAATAACATTTATAATGTGTAATGGCACAGCCATGTATGTTTACAAAACGTACTACTGTTTTGGCTGACACTTATATACAGATCTACGTCTGACCTAATGCAACCTCTTATTTATCTGTACAAATCAGCTGTCTGTTTTTACATTTCCAGCAAACGGGTTGGTAGGCTGACGTATTCGTACTCCTTAAAAAATAATACAGTAATGTAATTATGTGTTTATTTGTCATTTTCAAAATAAAATACGCAAACTTTAGTTGTTAAATTCAATATTTACTTATTCATTACATTTACGATGATACGTATATATACAATATTAATGGTACTGTATATGTAATTGTTAATATGTATAATAAATATTTTCTTAGAAAAAAAAAACGCGTTATAGCGAATTTGTGTTATGTGGGGTCGCGCAAAGCGGGGTATGACTGTACTTGCATCTGTGTCTACTATGTACTTCCCTTCGGAAGCTGGGAAAGTGAGAATTGGCAGCGAACATAATGCAATTTTCAAAGTCCTAAATGCTTGATACACTCTTGTCTGTGCTTGATCAAACAGTCCTAAATGCTTGATAAAAATCTCTGTAGTATGAGCATAACTCCAGGAAACTCCGAACTTCATGTTTACTCTTCGGAGCTAGCCAGTCTTTTACAGTGTCTACTTTATTGTGATCCATACCAACACTCACTGCCGAGACCAGATGGCCCAAATAGTGTACTTCCTTCTGGAATAGAGAACACTTCTTCGGCCTCAGATTCAGTTAGGCACTGTGAATTCTAGTTAGAACGTACTTAAGGTTTTCCAAATATTCTTTGAAAGTTTTCCCGATTACTATGACATCGTCTAAATAAACAAGGCAAGTTTTCCATGTCAGGCCTCGGAAGACCAGATCCATCAATCTTTGAATGTTGCCTGTGCATTACAGAGTCCAAATGGCATGACTTTAAATTGGAATAGGCCACTTGAAGTCGAGAAAGCTGCCTTTTCCTTGTCTTCTTGATGAAGACCCATTTGCCAATGTCCACTCTTCAACTCTAATGTGAGAAACCACTATGCTCCAGACTGCGTGTCGAGTATATCATCAACGCGAGGTAGTGGATAGCAATCTTTCTTTGTCACGTCGTTCAGCTTCTGGTAGCCCATGCAGAAATGTAATCCACCATCCTTCTTCACTACCAGAGAAGACCTAGCACTTGACGAAGGCTCGATTATTCCCTCTGTCAACATGTCCTGTACCAAATGATACATTTCCTCTTGCTTAGCTAATGGGAGTCTCCGAGGAGGTTGTCGTATCATGTTGTATCCCCGGTATTGATGCGATGTTGTACCAGAGAAGTTCTTCCCAGTGACTGGCCCGAAACTGCAAAAAATCTTTAAATTCATGTAAAAACTGTCTTGAGTTCTTTTACCTCACCACTTGAGAAATCATTAGAAGATCTGTTCAGCAATTCCTGAAGTTCCTCTGGTAATTAGGGAGTGTCCGAACAACTGGATCTTCATTGTGTCATTCCAGCTACCCATGCCACAGGAGACACTTTACTTGGGTGTGTATTGCTTTGTAAAGTGACAACTTGATCAAAAATATTCACCACTCTTAATAGGTACATTTCCGTTTTCGTCAGGTTTTATTAAACTTCTGGCAATTAGTATGCCTGGTGTGCTGACTACCTGGGGTTTGAATATAGAGCACAGGTTGTCCGTAGTATCTACCTCATTTCTAACCATGATGATCTTTTCGGAGTTAGGTGGGACAGTTACGGCCACTTGATTTATCACGTCCATCGATTTTTCTGATTTACTCACTGTGGAGAGCTTTAACTCTTCTTTTCTGATTCTCAAGACATTGGTTTTGAAGTCGACTATAAATCCATATGCATTCATAACATCCACACCAAGAATTGCTTCATCCACAATGTCTGCAACAAGTACTTCATGATCAAACTGAAGTCGACCGAGGCATAGGTGTATCTCCACTTTTCTAAACACTTTTACAGGCCGTCCAGTAGCTGTTCGGAAGCTGCAAGATCACCAGATTGGCTTGAAATTTTTCACCACATCGGGATGCACAGTGAAAACTGTTGCACCTGTTTCAACTGTAATCGAGGTTGGCTTTCTTGAATGAATCCAGTAACCACCATGTTCCCGCTATTTTTTCTGAAGTGTAGAAATTGCATATTGTCTAGAGGCTTCGTTCCTCCAGTTATTCAGCACACAAACCCGCTGTATCGACTACTGCTCATTTCACTGCTGCTGAACTCAAACCTGAATCTCGTTGTAGATGTCCAGGTTTCCCACATCAAAAACACTGTACTCTTCCATCCTTTCTTACATTACTCTATGGCACCGCACGTTGGGTCTCTGTTCCTTGCTCTTCTTCTTCATCATCTGTGCCGTTGCAATCTTTTACCGCGCTCACTTTATGACTTGCCCAACCAGATGCTGACTTTGCGGCCTCAAATTGCAAAGCATGTACCAGGGAATCCACACTATTCTGGTGTCTTCCCATTCATAACACTTGCTGTAGTTCATTATCTCGGATACCATCAATAAATGTCTGCATTCCAAACCTCGTTTGAAAATCCTCTGGTACGTCAGGATAGGCTAATCTAATTAGTCTGTTGATACTTACTTCAAACTCTTGAAGACTCTCCCCGGAATGCTGTCGCCTTGCTGTCAACTGAGTGCAGTACACAACTCGCAAATGTTTATCACCATACCGTAATTCTAGCTTTTATCAATTCGCCATAGTTGTTCTGGCTGTCAGGTGGCACTTTCTGTAATAGCTCTGTGGCAGGTTCTTTTAAAGCAAGAACTAGTGAAACTGCCTTCTCTTTATCTGTCCAATGATTTGCACATGTGGCTGCTTCAAATTGCATAAGGTACGTCGCCCAGTTGACTGCTTCTGTCAAAGGTTGGAGCATTGACATGAACTGCCCCAACCGCAGGCAAGATGACATTCTTTTCTGTTTTTATCGTTGCTACAGTCTGTTCAGAAATTTGTTTTGGTTGTATCATGCAGCCTTCATGAACTGCTTCACTTTTAATTTGTTCTCTTATGTTTGCCATTGAGTTTTCTACTGGAGTTATTTAATTTGACATGGCTTCTTCTATGACAGGTATTTTTGTACACATCGATTCTTCAACACTTGAGACAGATTTTTGTACTTCATCTATTTTTAATGTCATTGATTCTTGTACCTCCGATATTCTAGTAACTTGTTTATTAAGCTCACCTCGTAATTCACCCAAGTTACCATGTAGGAGACTTCTGCAGTACTGTGTTCTTGCATCTGTTTCTGCATAGCTTCAAAAAGAGCTTCTGTTTTATCCGCTTTCTTCTTATGTTTCTTGTCTTGCCATTCATCCGACTCTAGCATCAGTGCTTTCTGCCGTTCTTCAGCCTCTTCTCTTTCCTGCCTACGTTTTTTATCCTGTCGTTTCTCTGTCTGTAACAGTAGCGCCTGGAAATTTTCCAACATCTGACTGGCATCCATTATTTACTGATTAACTACAAATTACACTACTCTTGTACAGGGTGTCCACTATTGACGGTTCTGTCACACTTCTGACCCACTGTTACGATGGTCTAACTGATCGTCGTATGGTACAGTGGAAAACAAAATACAAGACACCAATTAAATCATAATAACCAGCTTTAATTATCATAATTACTAATTAGTAATCAACAAGACAGTCTCTTACAACAGTTCAAGTAAAAATTGTCCAACCACAATAATAATGTCAACTATAAAATTCTGTACTAATTATAACACAACACTTCGCTACAAACACTCGATCCGCGCTAAAGAAATTGTTCAACACCACTGAACTGACAAGCCAGCTGCTATGGCTTTTTATAGGTAGCACACACCTTCTAGAAATCTTCCATCCTCAATACGCACAGTACTTAATGGAACGTACGTGAACCCGGCCTTGACTGAGGCACACCTGCCATACTCAGCAGGGGATAGGCGAGGATGCTCTCAGCTATTCTAGGTGGTTCCGTTAGTTTCTGCCTCTTGCCTTTGAAAGCGTAAAGAAGAAAAAAAAATAGAATTTAGCTACTAAACATAACAGTACAGGCTGCTTACATTATGTAACTACCACCACCACCTACCACCACTTCACTGTAGTGTACATGTTTTTCACACACACTTATTATACCTGCTTTAAAAATATATCTGCCAGACTGGAATATGTTGCCCGTAAATTGCAAACGTCATCAATCATAGTAGAATTCAGATGCCTCATCCTCCAGGTGTATGAAATAGAAAAATAGAATTTTTGAAAACATCTAACTCTAATCAGTATCACTATCACGAATAAATATTTTTGAAATTGTAATATGTCATATTGAAGTGTGACTTCAAATGGAAAACCTTGTCACTGAATGCAGTAATGGGCAGAACCTGATTCTAGCAGATTATAAGTTCAGTAAGTGAAAGACTTTTCCACAGTGTTATATATATGTATTATTAGTAATAAATAATGGCTCCCATGTGTACCACTGAAGCAGCTTAGGAGTTATACAGGGTAGGCTGCCTTATGCGAGCTGTACGGCATACAAGGAAGGCAGTGTGGCCAGCACTACTCTTCAGCCGCCCATTATTATCCCCAGGATGTTATCCCAGGTACTTATTTTCAACAGGCTGAGTTGACCTGGGGGGCTGAAAAATGCACTTATCATTAGTAATACAGTAATGATAGAATTTATAATCCAATTGTGAATTTCCTTTATTATGGGAAATAGAAACCTAAGTGAAAGTTCTATTGCCTGCAATAGACTCTGTCTATCAACGTATCAGTATTGTTGAAGCAGTCAATGTGGATAACTTATCATTATTAGAACTTTGTCTTTACCAGATGCATATGATCAAGAAAATAATTTTATCACTAAGGAGGATGATATGTATTTCTGCAAAAATTGAATTTTAGTGATATAGGTAGTGCTGAAGTATGATTGTTGCATAGAAAGTTCTGAAGTATTTAGATGAATGCATCCAGCTGAAGAAGAATTAGTGATTGTCAAAGAGAATTCTATGATAAATGGCATATACAAAAAGTATTTGAGTAAGTGGAAAAGTGAGTCATAATGCCAGCAGGCAGTAATGATAAAAATACCATAAGACACATAATAATCAAGAATGTGAGCTTTCATTATCTGATGGACTAGAAATTGTTAAATTAAGACCAGCTGATCTAAGACATAAGAACAGCTCAAAAAATACAATTAACTCTAAATAACTGGTATAAGTGCAGTTTGTGAAGGTGGATAGAGTTGAAGATGTGAGAGCTGTAAAAGGAAATATATTGATAGAAAGAACAGACATATTGGTGATACAGGATGTTGATCTCTCTCTTCATTAATTATGTAATGAAGCAATTCTCTCTCTCTCTCTCTCTCTCTCTCTCTCTCTCTCTCTCTCTCTCTCTCTCTCTCTCTCTCTCTCTCTCTCTCTCTCTCTCTCTCTCTCTCTCTCTCTCTCTCTCCCCCCCCCAATTATGTAAAAAAGAAGGGCACTGAAGAGGATTTTACATAACGTAATAGGAAAAGACGCTAACTGAAGTTAATTACTTAGGATGATGGAAGGGATAAAATTAAGTCTCTAGCTTGATAGTGTAGCGTGGGTGTCTTGTAAGACACAAGTTTTATACCCAGCCATAATTCTGACCTCCTCTGTCAGGAGTTGCTGGATATTGTGGATATTCAGTTGGCTGCATGATGCTGAGTGGATCCCATATGCATCTTCTGCAAGATAGAATGTACAACTTCTTCCAAAGACTTCAAAAGCATTAGCCAATAGATTACACTGGAGGTCAAAGAGATTATCCGATCATAACAGAGAATAGAATGATAGACAATGTTAGGGAAACAGGATGTAAGTAAACTAAATAAGAGCCCTGGATCAGGACCAGTTAGTGACACAGTAGAGAAGAGGGGAGTAAATATAATGAAACAATGACATACCATCTGTATTAAAAGTTTAGGATGACAAGAAATGGCGGTACACTGTGTAGCACAGACGACATAATGTAAATGAAAGAAAAGCCATTTTTCGAATCTTCTAATGCAATTGAGCCACCTTTCATCATGCACAGTTGAAGGAATATTTAAGAAAATAAAGAGTTATGTCTATGATTCCCTGAAGATTGTCAAATTTATAGAATCAAAATAACTGTGTTTGTCAGCAAAAATGATGAAAATTTCTATACAGATTATTAGCTCCATAGGAATTTCCCAGTACTGTACGTGCAGACTGTGATGAAGGAAAATCATTGAGTTCAAGAATGCAATGTGACAGAGTGATTCAGAGTTAGCTGTATTTGTCAGTTACTACTGAGTATTATTTAGTAAATAAATATTTGTTACTAAAACGTCTGGGAACCTTTTAAATAGAATGTTAGCTCCAGTGTGTTAATTGCAGATATCAGACTTGTGAAATAATTTTTGTTACATTTAAAATTAAAACTTTTAAATACATTTAAAAAATTGAAATGTTTAAAATTTATTTTAACTGTGCTTGTTGAGTACTATTTGGACACCAGTGAAGTTATATTAAATCTAAAATAATAATTAGAAATTACTGCAATTAGGAGTTACTAACTGTGCATTTTTGTTTGCTGCGTATTTTTACCTGATAATCTGTTGCTTTTAAGTAGTACTAGAAGATCTCATGTATTTAAGTATTACAAATTCTGTCCAACATTTATCTTATTAAGTCATGTATATAATAAAGTATGTTTTCACTTCTGTAACAGAGTAAGTTCTGCATGCGGTCTAGAGGTTGGACAGAACTGGGTACTGACATCAGTGGGAAACCTCATATATGCGCTCGGTTAGATCACAAAGTGACTCCACTTAGTCCAGATAAATGGACCGGTGCTGCTAATGCTAACAACACATGGTTTGAAAATTTGTTAACTCTGAAAATCACAAATTCCGAATTGGAACTTACACTTGGTACTTTATCTGGTCTGGCAGATCTTGTAGAAGATGAAATAGTATCTCAGCCTCTCCCAATGGAGGTAATATTAATATTAATTTGGTATATATTCTTGAATTTCTCATTTCATATTCCGTTACTTTTTCAAGAAAATTTAAATATTAAGTGTGTTGTATTGTGATGTTAACATTATTTTTGTGTGAAATTTTTACTTGTGTGTGTGGGCGGGGTGGGGATGAAGCCTTCTATAGGTGAAAGCCGGTTTAGGCTGTAAGGTAAAACTTTACGTTTTTACTTATAAAAAACTTTGTGTTCCGAGTCGTCAATATTATAGTGATATTTAGGTAACTTTTTCTTTCTTGCAGATACAATATATCACAACTTTTTCATAATAACAATTCACAATTTATACTTGAGTAACACTTGCAGAAGAAATCAATGGTTATTTGATAGTTGTTTTAAACACATCCACACCATGACCCTAGTTTAATTATTAAATGCTTTTTCATTAGTTTTCCTATAATTTAAAAAACTGAAAAGAGGGAAATTGGCCTACAGTTATTTAGGTCAGTATTATCGCCTTTCTTACAGTAAGAGTTGTAACTTAACTGGTTACTCTCTCTTAATTTATCGATTATTGTTTATAGAAGTTATTTTTTCATTTTATTTAAAATTTCAAAAGTTCGATTAATTGTTATTATTTTTGAGACAAATCGGTTGAGGCTGACTTCTCACTGAAAATTGGACTGTTTATGATTATCAACGTACTTACTTGAAGTGAAGTTCTACAGGAAAGACTGATTTGAGCTGACAAGTTAAATTTGAACCTGTTCAAATCATCTCAGTTGCCGCTAAGAGTGTTAACAACTATTGCGAGCTGCCTCTCTAACCTGAAATTGTCTAGTCTAGTAAAATAAATTTTGTCAACTCCTTTTATCTGTAAATATTATAGTTTATTTTTCGATAAAGTTTATGAAATTACTTTGAATAATTAGTAATTGATAATGTTTCATTTTTTATAATACTGGTTGATTTTATGACACTCTCTTTTGTATTCTCAGGGTTGCTAATCTGATATTCATAATCACCATTCAGTGTGGTTGTTTGGTTAACTTATTTCATTTAAAAATGGTAGGTTCTTTTAGTCTACAAAATACATAACTGGAAGATGAACTCTACTATCATAATTAAGTAGCAGGACAGTGATAACATAACAAAACAGATCTTAATTATTAACATAAAATTACAAGCAGAATTATCACTGTTGCACACCACTATATAAAAATTATTCCGATTAGCGCTTTCAAGCTTCATAGCCCATCGTCAGATCGGAAATGAAACAAATAACCTGAAAACAAACCCTTCACCCCCCACCCCACCCCACCATGCTCACACACAACAAGCTATAATTCAATGTCCCTTCCCCACCCTCAGCCCTGTCCCTCCATCTGGACAATTACATGTTTTTCTAGCAAATTCCTTGTATTTCTCTCTCTCTCTCTCTCTCTCTCTCTCTCTCTCTCTCTCTCTCTCTCTCTCTCTCTCTCTCTCTCTCTCTCTGTGTGTGTGTGTGTGTGTGTGTGTGTGTGTGTGTGTGTGTGTGTGTGTGTGTGTGTGTGTGTGTGTGTGTGTGTGTGTGTGTGTGTGTGTGTGTGTGTGTGTGTGTGTGCATTCCTTTTAAACCTAGTCTTTCTCATCCACACATGTGGGCCAGTCACACACCCTTATTTTAAAAACATCTAATTAGTCCTATGCAATTTAATTCTTAATCTTATCTATCTGTCCTCTATCATTTACTTCTTAATTATGTTATAAAATATTTCTTCATTATCAAATTTAATTTTAGTATTAATTAATTTGTCTAACCCTTTTTCTCTTTCAATATTTCTAACTCCTTCTAAGCTTCTTTCAACTATGTTATTTACTACTTTTACAATTTCGTAGTCTTCCAAATGATTAACAAACTTATGGTTGTCTTCTATGAAATGTCTTGTATATAATGAATTTGTTGTTCTATTACCTTCTCCACATTTGTGGTCAGACAACCTGCATACGAATTTTCATCCTGTCTCACCTAGGTACACTTTGTTGCAGTCTTCACATTTTAATTTATAAATTCTGCTTTTCCGTAATACTGGGATTTTTTCTATATTTATATTCCTTATCTTATCAAATACCGTTTCACATTTTTTAATAGCTATATCTACTCCGTATTTATTAAAACATTTTATAATTTTTCTAGTATGTGAACCTATCTATGTCAGTGACCCTGCATAATTCTTTGTTCTGGTTCTATTTTAGCTTTTTGTATGTTAACCCTTTTCATAACATACAAAAAGCTAAAATAGAATCAGAACAAAATTTTTATTCTATTAAAAAATGTGACACGGTATTTGATAAGATAAGGAATAAAAATATAGAAAAAATCCCAGTATTACAGAAAAGCGGAATTTATAAATTAAAATGTAAAGACTGCAACAAAGTGTACCTAGGTGAGACAGGACGAAAATTCGTATGCATGTTGTCTGACCACAAACGTGGAGAAGGTAATAGAACAACAAATTCATTATATGCAAGACATCATAGAAGACAACCATAAGTTTCTTAATCCTTTGGAAGACTACGAAATTGTAAAAGTAGTAAATAACATAGTTGAAAGAAGCTTAGGAAGGAATTAGAAATATTGAAAGAGAAAAAGGGTTAGACAATTTAATTAATACTAAAATTAAATTTTATAATGAAGAAATATTGTATAACATAATTAAGAAGTAAATGATAAAGGACAGATAGATAAGATTAAGCATTAAATTGCATAGGACTAATTAGATGTTTTTAAAATAAGGGTGTGTGACTGGCCCACATGTGTGGATGAGAAAGACTAGGTTTAAAAGGAATACACACACACACACACACACACACTGAAATACAAGGAATTTGCTAGAAAAATATGTAATTGTCCAGATGGAGGGACAGGGTTGATGGTGGGGAAGGAACATTGAATTAGAGCTTGTTGTGTGTGAGCATGGTGGGGTGGGGTGGGGGTGAAGGGTTTGTTTTCAGGTTATTTGTTTCATTTCCGATCTGACAATGGGCTGTGAAGCTTGAAAGCGCTAATCGGAACAATTTTTATATAGTGTAATATAACTAGATCCGTTGTGTTTAAAACGTGTTATAATTTGTTTAAAATGTTGTAGTATTTGAAGTTATAAGTGTGTTTACAATTGCAAATTAAAGTTACAAGTTATATATATAAAATAATTGCAGTAATGTCGTTTGAACAATAACGTTGCTTAATTCAATAAATAAAGCGTACTAGCTGGTTGCTTGATGAAGGTAGCCGTCGCGTTGATTCTGGCAGCGAAACTCCTCTTCCAGGTTGAAAGTCGTCTAAGTACGTAAAGTCTAGTCACATACACACGCACTTGAACAGAGAATATTGGTCCGCTTCTGACTAAAAAGGACCTTGTTTAATACTATTTAATTATTTTCTCCTGTTCGATGTATCCCGCACTAAATAAAATAAATACTTCACATCGATGCACTGATTCTATGTAGACTGTCTAGTAGTTACTTTTTGTTGCCGAAATAATTCAATGGACGCACTATTACATAAAGCTATCAGTTAATAAAAATTTTGATCTGTCGAGCGGCACCTTCTTGCTCGTGATGAATGTCAAAAGTGTCTAACGGTAATTATCTGCATTCCTTTGTATACCCTCTGTTTTGATACAGCTTAGGCGGTTGTTTCATTTAGTAAACTATTTTCTGATTGGCTTAACCAGACGTTACGAAAATGATGCATTGTTTTCCAACTGTCACTAACGGTTTTTTTTGCTAAGATGATTGACAGCTAACGTTGTTGTTGTTATTAATAAACAGATTTTTTGCTTTCTATTTTCAAATGATGATAACGCATGTCACGCACTTATTATAGTTGCGATCGGGGTTGTATCGCTATCAAATTAAAGGATATTTTTTACTCTTTCATTTGATATAGTTTGACACTGGTTTATTTACACTTTCACTGACATTTTTTAATAAATAATGTTCAGGTATATGGCTTCGCGCTGTCGTCTGCTAACGAAGCCGACTATTATTCTCTCTTATCAATACATTATTTGTGTTCCACATCGCATTTTCACTTAAACATCTGTGTTGGAACACTAACATATTCGTCTTTATACTTATTTAACGAATATAATGATTAAATCTTAACTTATTGATGTAATACATTGCTATGAACTATCCTTACTTCCTAATGACATTTTGGTTTACACTATTTTGCTCTATGCTATTCATTAATAATTGAGTTATTACTTGTATAATATATTAACAATGCTTATTGCTACGTTTGGTATAAAGATTGTTCAGTGTATGTGATTTACTCGTAGTACTTTCTACTTATCACCTTACTGACAATTGTTCGTTTTAGGCTTTGCCTAGGCATACCGTTTGCATCGGATTTATGCCTTAATAATGTTTATTAGTCACATTTGGTACCTTGGTGAGGTAACTTACTTATATAAGGTTCCCTCTTACAATTATTTTTACTTATTATGATTACATTTGAGATTGTAATACAGTTTCAATTTTATTGTGGCCATAGCTAATCTTAGTCCTAGGCGTTAATAGTTACTAGTCATAGTTGATTTATTCTCAGCCAAATACTGCTGCTGATATAATATTATCCGGGTCGTTATTTAATTATTTTTATTAACATGTCAAATTACATTCAAGTTATTCACTGACTCGCTTGGCAGCTTAAAGTGAATTTAATTTGTCCATTAGTTTGTGTCAGTTATAGTATTGGTTGTAGTGTCAAGCAGTGTCTTGTTTACTGCTTCTTGTGGCACTTCTTCTTCTTTCTTCTTCGATGGTTCTTTCCTTCCTTGCTACTTTTATCATCATATTATCTACTTACATTCCCTTCATGTATTTATTAATTCTATGGGCATATGTCTAGGTTATGTAACACCTGGTCATGTTACATATACTCCCCTCTCAAAATTGATAATTTGAGAGAAAATTTTATTTTTGATCAAATTATCATTTCAGTTTAAGTTTAGTACATTATTACTGCTTTTTGTCTTGTACTCTCTGCGTTGAATTTTAACATACTCTTAGTGTGTTGCACTAGGTTGAGTTCTTAGCTAGTGATATCATTCTTAGCTTACTAGTATTTCTTCAAGTTTCTCATGTTCTAAGTTATTTAATTACAATAGGTTTCACTTCTTAAATTAACAATTTCCTGTCGTACAATAATACATTTTTCTTTCTCATTACATATCTTTATTTTCGTGATAAGCTCAATGGTTCTTTCATTTTTTACCTCACAGTTTTTTTTTTCTATTAATAGTCCTTGATATATTACTGTATAATTCCCTAACATTTGTAGTGGGTTCGGAGTCAGAGGGGCTCTATTTGGCATCCATTCTCCGCCGTTCCTCAGCTACACGTCCTCAGAATCAGAGGCATCCTCATCTCTGTCTGAGACAAAATAAAAATTGCACGTAGCAACAGTTGCACTATCACAACACATAAAATATAACATATCATTTATTTTTCAATAATATAACATATTCAATATAACATTCAAGGTATTAGAGGTTTCATTTGTATCACATTTCATTCCTTTATACTTTCTAACATACTTCCTTTTCACAGGTAATTATTCCCTTTCAGACTTGATATATTGGCTATGTTCTTTATTAGCCTTGTGGTTACTTGACTATACTAGTTGATAATTTGCTTTGGTTCATCTGAGTATTCTTAAAATTACACACTTATATTGATCATCATTCCATCATGCAGTTGTTTCTTAAATATAGAGTTTACAATATTTCACTCTTACAATAGTTTACAATTATCCTGAATTATCAGGGTTTACAGTATTCATATACTAGACATTTTGTTAGATATTCTCTGACATATTTTGTTAGTAAATACAATTGGATACTTTTTCATCGTCTAATTAATATTTTTTATATTCCTTGATAATAGTAGTATTTTGACACTTATCTTTGTCATTTATTTTATTCTAACATATTGTTAGACAATAGTTGACTTTCTCTCCCTTCATTCCATAATAAATATAGCCTTCTTCTTTATAATTAACTCTCTTTGGTATTCTGCCTCTCTACTCCTTCAAGTGTCTGATAACTTACACTTATTCTGGATGGTTTTATAACATATATTTCTTAGTTTTGATTTAACATAAGAGTATTAGATTAATTTTATATCACTACTTTATGTACATTTTTGTTATATGACATTCTTTTGTTCTACACAATATAATAGATATCTTCCTTATCATTAGATTATTTAGTTTATAATACACATTTTTCTATCACTTAATATGACAAATCTGGTTCTTATTTAATATGTAACAAATAGTTTTGGCATACACACTTATACTACACACTTTTTATAGTACAATGTGGTAAATGGGCTTGCTATAGGCAATTAGCCACTTTCAATACCTTGGGTATAATAAATGACCCTCCTGATCACTAATTTAATCCTTTTATAGTAGATACTTTTAACATTTCTTATACAATAAACATTCTTGTGGTAATCGTCGTACAATAATATAATTTGTTCTTTTATAATAATAATTACATTTATCGTTTATTATATTTGGGGTTCTATTGGCTTTTCCATTCTATTGGGTCCATTGGTTGGGACAATTACGTTTCACAGGTACCCTTTTTTATAGCTGTCTCTAGTACAACTGTTTATGGTATTTGGCACCCTATAATAACATCTCATAACAAACTTCCTTACGCATATGATTTTTATGGTCCTTTGTTACGGTATAAGGGCCTATGTCCAGTACTAGTAGTTTTGGAGGTACCTCCCTATCATGCGGTTCTTCCACTTTGCGGCTACCAGATAGTCATCGGCTTCCCGTTTTCTCACCTTCCTTTTCTCATCATCTTTGGTATCCATGTGTCCAGTGTACTCCTGGTCTTTGTTATTATTGACGTCTAGTACCTCTTCTAACTCTGGTTGATCGTCATTAGTTTCCTGGTTGGATTCTTCCATTGATTGGTCCCTCTTCTTCCGTAATTCCTTTATTTCTTGGGCATACCCTTCAATGATCCAGTCCAGTTGTTCTTGATACCCTTTCCTTTTCTTAGAATGCCTTATCCTCCCTTTGGAAACATCTGCTTTGAGTATTTTATTGGGTATAGTCTTCTTCGTGGTAGCACATTTCTTCCCTTCGTTCATCTTCATGAAGCTCCTTTGGTACTCCTTCCTATAGATCCCTTCTTCACGGTTGATGACTGGGAAATAAATCATATTAATTAGACCACTTTGAGTCATTTCGGTTAATTCCTGTGTTACCCTAGTCTTCTTTGGGCGTATTATTCTTCTTTCTTCCTTTCTCTTAATAATTTTGTTCCTTTCTTCATTAATTTTAATCTTTAAATTCACTTGTTCGGTGTTTTTATTTCTGGGTAATTCTTCTGGATCCACTTGATCATCACACATTGGCAGATTATTTTGTTCTAATTCTTCCTTCTCGGCTACTAACTCTTCCGCTTCTTTAATTACCTGAGTCTTCTTTATACCTCCGGTATCGATCTCCTTGTATTGAATATCTTCCTCATTTCTGTCGAGCTCATTTTCAGATGATGATGTATTTGAGTCCCCTTCATTCTCGGTTTGTTTGACATCATCTTTGTAACGGTACAGAAATGGGAATTTTATTTTATATAAATCAGTATTCAATTCAGTTCAAGTATCAAATTGTTAAGTTTCACCTGTAAGGAGCCCCAGTACAACATACATACAGTTAGCCAAAACAATTGCCAGATGTATTGCGCAACCGCCCAGCAGCAGGCTTGTGTGAAACCCAGTCTGCAGTGTGTCATCAGAGAGTGAACAGTAGTAGTGAGCATCAGACAGTAAAAATTAAACGGTGGCCTCGGGTGCAAGATAGGCCGTAATTAAGAGTAGGCCTATCTTTCCAAGCAATAACAAGTATTAAAAGTGTGAAAACATTTATATAAAAGTACGCAAATAATAACGTGCGGCCAGTGCTATTGTAACTCTCGGCCGAGCGGCCAGCCTACAACAACATATACTGTAAGTGTTCGAAAAGTTACGTCGGCCGACGTAATTATTAAATGTGACAAACGTGGTTTTAGTGACCAGTAAAACTTGGTACCAGTTCAAAGACAAAATTACTTTAATGAGCATCAATTGACTTTCAAAGTGAGGCATAAAAAACGTGCATCGTTAGTTGGAGTCGAGCAACATCCAGGATGAGTATTATTCAGAAATTTTAAATACATTAACATTTATATTTACCGACGTTTTCCTACATTATGAGATCTCAGAATGGGGTTCAATAGAAGGGCCATGTAAAAGAATGAATGTGTGAGTGTGGGGTGGAATTACGTACTGGTTCATTACAAATATAAATAGTTTGTCATAGGCTAGTGAAGTAAGAAATATTCATTTGGTCACTGTATTTGATTTTACTAATTGTTTCTCATTCAACGAGTATGTAATATAACAGAAAAGAAATAAGAAATTTAAATGTCATATAAGGGAGACTAAGTAATTAATTGGCATAATAAACTAGAAGCAATTTGTTTTAGCACAAACTGTGTATTGATCTTTACACCTTGTATCGCAAATAATCCTTTCTGTAGCTGGTTTCGTCTGAACGACTCTTGGAATAAAACCCTAAGGTAAGAGTTAATCATAATTTTGTAATTAATTGAGTAGTTTCAATGGCCCCGAACTAGGGACCCGAGTATTTTATAATTTGGCATAAATTCATAAAGTTTCAATGGCCCCCGTACAGTGACGCGAGTACAGGGTTTATAACCTATATTCGCCAGACCTAATTAAGCTGCAGAACGGGTTATTTGGGAGTGGGGCGAGGTTGTAAATTGTGACTGTGAAAGCAAAACTAGGCATATTTATATATGTAAAAATAATAAATAAAAATGGAAAGTAATAGTGTGACCGAATCAACGGTCATGAGTGGGTTGGAGGTCCATTCGACCCCAATACCAGTTCAAAATAGAGAATCAAGTAGGTCAGATGAAATAGATGACTCAGGGATTCAGGTAACCCCACCCGTAATGAATCAAAATAAACAATCTGAGGACAATGATATGATAAAAATGATGCAATTGCTTTTCAAAGAACAGAAGAGTGATTCTGATATTAAATTCCATGAGTTAAAGAGTGATTCTGATGTTAAATTTAATACAATTCATAGCAAATTCCATGAGTTAAAGGGTGATATAAATAATATTGACCAAAAATTTGATAAGCGTTTATGTGAAATGAATACACAAAAGGTTAAGTTAGAAGACAATATTAATAAATGTTTAAATGAAATGGATGAATGCGTTGACACAATCAGAGAACAAATATTAGAATCAGTAAGTAGCAGTTGTGAGAAAAATATTGATGAAATGAATAAAAATTTTGAATGTAAATTCAATCAGACACTGAATAAGAAATTAAATGACAATGTGATAGTTATGACAAGTATTAATAATGACGAAACAGTGGGAGAGGTAGTGGTAGATAGTAAAGTATTGAGTAGTGATGATAATGATGTTAATTGCAATTCTGAGAATATAGTGGAAGTGGTATGTGATAAGAAAGTAGTAGAAACAAATGTTTGTCAGTTAGTGAGCGTGTGTAATGAAAATTTAGATGGGCAAGGGGCAAATATTCCCCAAGTTTATGGTGAAACAGAGGTTTCACCTATGTTTAATGAGGACAGAGTTTCCTCCAGTAGCTATGTGGGAGACATGGTGTCTCAAAATGGTCCCTTAGTTTTTTGTGATTTAGCTGGTAAAGCCAGGAGATGTAATAAGTATTCAGTGTGGCCCTTTGCATGGAGTGAGATAGTTCAGGGGGGTAGTGACAGGTGTTATGATGATGAAAGATGTTTTGAGAGAGAGTTGTGTGTTGATAAAGAAATAGAATTATATAAGTTGCAGAGAAACTATAATGAGATGAAAGAGATGTTAATTGATATGAAATACTTACTTGTCAAAATAGAGAGTGAAGATTATTTTGAGTGATACAGTTTTAAATGATAATAACTTACCTTATGTTGTAATGGTAATAACAAAAAACACTGACGGAGACTTTACAAATAATACTGATGTTGACTTGGTTTATGATTATCTTGGTAAAATGAATGAATTTGGTTTTTTTGGTGACGACACACAAGACAGTAAGTTGTGTGTTAATGAAATTGAACAATGCTATATAAAACAAAGACTTATCTATGACAATGGAGGTTGAGCCTTAAATTCACAAATGGACACTTTTAAATATATTGTTTTATGGTAATGACCTAGCTGATTTTTGACATTGAAGGGTGATATAACTGAATAATTAATGATGACGATTTGTACATAAATGTTTAGTAAATGTATTTGTGTGTTGTAAAATGTTAGATAAACAATGTATGTATGTAGGAGAAATTGTTGAGATAACAATGTTAATATTTTGCAGCTTAAATAAATAACAAAAATAATTTGGAAGAAGATAATGAATGAGTCGTAATTATTGTACTTAGTGAAAGTAATTAAAAATGTATTCAATAATTGATTTAATTAAAATAATTTGAAATGTTTAAATATTTTGCTTCACTTAAATGTTATATGGTTGAATTTTTCTAATGGATTTAAATTGTTTTATGAGATTTGATATTAATGGATAAATGTTAAATTGTTTGTATGAAATAACATTGCTGTTAAATGTTTCAGAGGTTACGTGGAGATATTGGTGTATGTGTGTGGTGTGTATTTTGTGTTCAGGTCAATAGGTGGATAATGTACTGTAAGTATAAAGTCTATAATACAAGTTAGAGAGAATAAAATGCTTACAGGTGTGAAAAGAGTTTAATTCAATAATAAAAATGAATTGAGATAATGGTATTAAATGAAAACTGTAATTAAAAGGTAATAATAACTGAAAGGTGAATTAGAATTATATTTGGTTGAACAGTAAGAAATAGGCATTGATAAATATGTTATCTAAAAGATTTATAAAAATTGAAAAGTGAAGTACAGGTGTTAGTATGATGTAACCATGAATGCTGAAACTGAGAATGTTTATAACTGTGTTTATGAAAACAAGTCTGGCACACAACTGTTTATGTAAACAGGTGTGTTGTGACTAATGTCTGTGGTCATGCTGAGTTGATACTAACAACTGTTGTAGTCTGCTGAATAATTGCCAGTAGGAAAATCCTATTATGAAATAAAAAGACACCATATGTGAAGAAAGGAATGTAAATTTTTGAATAATGTAGATAATATTTTTGTAGGGGCTTTTTGTAAAATGTAAGTAAAACAAATGAAATTGTTTTGAACAAATAAAATAATAATGAGGTAATTATTGCAACTTAGAGTTTGAGAAATTAAATACAATTGGTAATTAAATTAATAGAAAAGATGATTTTTAATAATGAACTTGTAATAACGAATTTAACTTTATTTTCAAATTGGAATTATAAATTAAATACTAATTGATGAAAAAAAAAAAAATTTAGTAGTTAAGGATACCTTGTATAATCTATGTATTATTTTGGAGGGCAATATTGTATGGGGAATATCATTCAATTTAACTGGAATTTATGTGTACTACTGTAAACCTATATTGTTTTATTAATACTATATTTTTTTTTGGTCTATAATATAAAATGAGCCAGTACGTTGTCAATGAACCAGTACGGCTAAGAGGAAACAAATCAGTTGTGGGATATGGAGTGATGGAAGGCCGTTTGTTGATTTGTTTTAATTGAATGTTTTAAAGTCAGGCGATACTGGGTCGGGTATCTGTTCGATTTTTCGGTGTTGGGATCTCGAACAGAGAAGTCCAGTAAGATCGGATGGGTGCTGCCGCAGTCGCCAGACTAGGGGGGTAAGAACCCATGATTTTAGTAGAGTATTCAGGGGGGTTGCGGCGCCATATCCTCACTGATCCTCTCAGTTTTAGGCAATAAGAGTTTGAACGCTTCGGCTTTCAATCTCTTATTGGGGGGGTATTGTAACGGTACAGAAATGGGAATTTTATTTTATATAAATCAGTATTCAATTCAGTTCAAGTATCAAATTGTTAATTTTCACCTGTAAGGAGCCCCAGTACAACATACATACAGTTAGCCAAAACAATTGCCATATGTATTGCGCAACCGCCCAGCAGCAGGCTTGTGTGAAACCCAGTCTGCAGTGTGTCATCAGAGAGTGAACAGTAGTAGTGAGCATCAGACAGTAAAAATTAAACGGTGGCCTCGGGTGCAAGATAGGCCGTAATTAAGAGTAGGCCTATCTTTCCAAGCAATAACAAGTATTAAAAGTGTGAAAACATTTATATAAAAGTACGCAAATAATAACGTGCGGCCAGTGCTATTGTAACTCTCGGCCGAGCGGCCAGCCTACAACAACATATACTGTAAGTGTTCGAAAAGTTACGTCGGCCGACATAATTATTAAATGTGACAAACGTGGTTTTAGTGACCAGTAAAACTTGGTACCAGTTCAAAGACAAAATTACTTTAATGAGCATCAATTGACTTTCAAAGTGAGGCATAAAAAACGTGCATCGTTAGTTGGAGTCGAGCAACATCCAGGATGAGTATTATTCAGAAATTTTAAATACATTAACATTTATATTTACCGACGTTTTCCTACATTATGAGATCTCAGAATGGGGTTCAATAGAAGGGCCATGTAAAAGAATGAATGTGTGAGTGTGGGGTGGAATTACGTACTGGTTCATTACAAATATAAATAGTTTGTCATAGGCTAGTGAAGTAAGAAATATTCATTTGGTCACTATATTTGATTTTACTAATTGTTTCTCATTCAACGAGTATGTAATATAACAGAAAAGAAATAAGAAATTTAAATGTCATATAAGGGAGACTAAGTAATTAATTGGCATAATAAACTAGAAGCAATTTGTTTTAGCACAAACTGTGTATTGATCTTTACACTTTGTATCGCAAATAATCCTTTCTGTAGCTGGTTTCGTCTGAACGACTCTTGGAATAAAACCCTAAGGTAAGAGTTAATCATAATTTTGTAATTAATTGAGTAGTTTCAATGGCCCCGAACTAGGGACCCGAGTATTTTATAATTTGGCGTAAATTCATAAAGTTTCATCTTCAGATGGCATGCTTAATTCTTCTGGGGTTTCATCATTGGGTACTTCTTCTTCTTCTGAGTTGTTGTCGTTTCGTAATTCTCCTCTCATTATCTGGCCCGTTCTTCCGTATATTTCTTATTCATTTCATCCATTTTCTTGCTAATATCCTTTAATGTGGTATTCAACTCTTCTTTTAAGGCTCTGCTGCTGTCGTCTATTTTATTGTTTAACGTGTCCATGGCTCTATGGGTATTGTCTATCTTTTTATTCAAGTCTTCTTTCAATAATTCTAAGTTCTTGTTATTGTCGTCTAACCTTGCATGTAGGTCTTCTTTCAGTGACTCCATATTTTTACTAATAGACTCCATATTTTTATTTAAATCTTCCTTTAATGCTTCCATGTTCTTCTGATTCTCTTCCCGGGATTTCCTACCATCTTCTTTTAATGACTCGTGATTTTTATTCACGGTTTCTTCCATCTTCTTCTGGTTATCTTCCATCATTGTTCTTATCATCTCGAACACGCTCATATCGCCTGGTTGTGGGAGTCCTTCAGGTCGTCTGGGTCGGTTGTCGACCCTCACTTCTACTTCCGGTTCTGCATGGGGTGTTTCTTTTGGTCGAGTTTCTATGTTATTAATTGTAATGACTTCCATTTCGGGTGTTGGTTGTGCCTCATATGTCTCTGTATTTGGTTGTACCTCTCCTATTCGGCTGTCCTTGTATCTTGTGTCGTATTGATGTGTGTGTGGCATGTTTGTTCTTTTGTGTCTGCCGGGCTGATTATAAATATATAAAAAAATTTTCGTTCAATATTTTTCAGCCTCACGTTGCTGGTCGCCAATTTGTAACTCAACTAGATCCGTTGTGTTTAAAACGTGTTATAATTTGTTTAAAATGTTGTAGTATTTGAAGTTATAAGTGTATTTACAATTGCAAATTAAAGTTACAAGTTATATATATAAAATAATTGCAGTAATGTCGTTTGAACAATAACGTTGCTTAATTCAATAAATAAAGCGTACTAGCTGTTTGCTTGATGAAGGTAGCCGTCGCATTGATTCTGGCAGCAAAACTCCTCTTCCAGGTTGAAAGTCGTCTAAGTACGTAAAGTCTAGTCACGTCTGGACAATAAAATTAATAAAATACACTTCCACGTACCTGGTCGAGATTCTGGAAGTTCCGAAGATCACCTCTTTAATAAATTAATAAGCTGCCAAGATGGTTTACAAAACCAGCTTACTTTATTTACAAGGTTAGGTTACCTTGTTTAATAATGGGCGCCACACAGGTTTATTTCGGGAAAATCCCGTGTAAAACCCATTAACAGAATCAATAATTGTTTTAAAAAAAACTGAAATTGTGTTTATTGCCCTTATGGCAATTCAAATTCAACAACGTATGATCTCTACTAAAAATTACTTTGATTATTTTGAATTAATTCTTTATTTATTTTTAGAAATAAATTAAGTCAAGTTATGCTGCTAATAACTGGGTTTTATTTGTACCCTTGATAATGAATTCAAACAAACATAATTAAGAAAATACATTGATATACAATTGAAATTAGTTCATTCACTTACCCTATTCTACTAGCTCAGAGCATAAACAACAGTTCTGGTTATGTCCAGATAAACTTTAAACATTAATTTTATTTATATCTCGGGCGTAAATTCTTTGAAACACAAGAAAGAATGCTCATGCCTACACAAAAGTTAATTATTTTATAATACAATATTGACTAGTAATGCCGTGTTGTTTCCTAACAAAAAAATCAAACCTATTTAGGTTAGGCGTTCGTCACGCTTGCTTAATTATTCACAAAAGTTATATAGTGAGACCACTTAAGACTAACATCATTCTTAAACAGGATTGACAAATCCACTAAATAAATTCAGACATTGTGTAACACAGAAAATGTTTTGGTGTTATGCGTCAGTACAAATTTTGTTTACAAAATATATAGGTTAGTGCACTCAGAGTAAGGGAATAAATTGTCACGCTGTTACCTCTGTATTTTAATCTTTTCGATTAAAATTTAATTACACTCTCCAAGGATCGGATTATAATGACCCTGGCTTTACACTACACACGCACTTGAACAGAGAATATTGGTCCGCTTCTGACTAAAAAGGACCTTGTTTAATACTATTTAATTATTTTCTCCTGTTCGATGTATCCCGCACTAAATAAAATAAATACTTCACATCGATGCACTGATTCTATGTAGACTGTCTAGTAGTTACTTTTTGTTGCCGAAATAATTCAATGGACGCACTATTACATAAAGCTATCAGTTAATAAAAATTTTGATCTGTCGAGCGGCACCTTCTTGCTCGTGATGAATGTCAAAAGTGTCTAACGGTAATTATCTGCATTCCTTTGTATACCCTCTGTTTTGATACAGCTTAGGCGGTTGTTTCATTTAGTAAACTATTTTCTGATTGGCTTAACCAGACGTTACGAAAATGATGCATTGTTTTCCAACTGTCACTAACGGTTTTTTTTGCTAAGATGATTGACAGCTATCGTTGTTGTTGTTATTAATAAACAGATTTTTTGCTTTCTATTTTCAAATGATGCTAACGCATGTCACGCACTTATTATAGTTGCGATCGGGGTTGTATCGCTATCAAATTAAAGGATATTTTTTACTCTTTCATTTGATATAGTTTGACACTGGTTTATTTACACTTTCACTGACATTTTTTAATAAATAATGTTCAGGTATATGGCTTCGCGCTGTCGTCTGCTAACGAAGCCGACTATTATTCTCTCTTATCAATACATTATTTGTGTTCCACATCGCATTTTCACTTAAACATCTGTGTTGGAACACTAACATATTCGTCTTTATACTTATTTAACGAATATAATGATTAAATCTTAACTTATTGATGTAATACATTGCTATGAACTATCCTTACTTCCTAATGACATTTTGGTTTACACTATTTTGCTCTATGCTATTCATTAATAATTGAGTTATTACTTGTATAATATATTAACAATGCTTATTGCTACGTTTGGTATAAAGATTGTTCAGTGTATGTGATTTACTCGTAGTACTTTCTACTTATCACCTTACTGACAATTGTTCGTTTTAGGCTTTGCCTAGGCATACCGTTTGCATCGGATTTATGCCTTAATAATGTTTATTAGTCACATTTGGTACCTTGGTGAGGTAACTTACTTATATAAGGTTCCCTCTTACAATTATTTTTACTTATTATGATTACATTTGAGATTGTAATACAGTTTCAATTTTATTGTGGCCATAGCTAATCTTAGTCCTAGGCGTTAATAGTTACTAGTCATAGTTGATTTATTCTCAGCCAAATACTGCTGCTGATATAATATTATCCGGGTCGTTATTTAATTATTTTTATTAACATGTCAAATTACATTCAAGTTATTCACTGACTCGCTTGGCAGCTTAAAGTGAATTTAATTTGTCCATTAGTTTGTGTCAGTTATAGTATTGGTTGTAGTGTCAAGCAGTGTCTTGTTTACTGCTTCTTGTGGCACTTCTTCTTCTTTCTTCTTCGATGGTTCTTTCCTTCCTTGCTACTTTTATCATCATATTATCTACTTACATTCCCTTCATGTATTTATTAATTCTATGGGCATATGTCTAGGTTATGTAACACCTGGTCATGTTACAATAGTGGTGTGCAACAATGATAATTCTGCTTGTGATTTTAACCACTAACACAACTTTCTTCATTAACATAAAATTGTCAACGGACGTTTGACGCCAATATTGGAGGTTAAGCCTGGCGGTTGTCAATAATAACCATTTTACTTTAAATTACTAATAAGTCTTTAACATTCTTAAAAAAATACCGTAAAGTACGGTTTATAAATTCACTTAGCGTTCATAAAACAATTATCTGATTCATCAGATTGGATAACATGACATCAGGTAAATGGATATTTCCAGTTGGCATAGTTATACAGTATTAAATATCTTTAACAAACCCAAAATAAAACAAAACAATTTAATTAGAATACTAATGTTTAGAGTTTTTTAAAGTTCGTCATTAATTAACTGATACATATTATCTGGTAATGTTTCTCAGGTCAATTAAGAAAATTATGCTCGACTATCGTTAACTCTTTTCATTTAAAATCGTTTAATTGCTATCGTTAGATTCACTGGATTCTTATTGTCCCTATGACAATGTCTCTTTCAATATAAATACTGTTATTTATTAAAACAGTTAACACTTGATATAAGTAAAGTCATTTATCTTTATATTCTTCTTAATAATCATTATTAAGATTATTCATTTTAAATAAGGTCCCAGGCCTTGTTGTGTTCAATTGACATAAGGTCAGTAATTGTAATTGATAATATTTTTTATCGAAAAAAGGTCATATTATTCTAAGTATTTAATAATTGTCACTATACTGCGTTCAGTGCCTTTTTTCTTTATTGGCACTATTAACTTTTTATAAATAATAAATACACTGCCTATGCGCACATGCTCCGATACAGTTCACTTAAAAAAATCAAATCGACTTTGTTTACAATCGGTATAACTCCACTTTCACTTTTTTAGGTTAACGTTCCCTAATCAGCTGGTCGGATCTTCTTCTTATTGTTCGCCGGAATAGCGTGGCTTCTCTGTCAAAGTACTGTAATCGAGTGTGTCCTCTTCGGTTTCCGAACTGGTGTCTAATGTTTAATGATGATTTCTGATGGGTCAATTTTATTAATTTTCGTGTCCCTTCGGTATACCTCGGCAAAACAGAAGCCTTCAGCACGTCTTTTTCCTGGTTTTGAGAGTACAAGAAATTGGTTTACAAATGGATGCCCAAGGGCTGGCAAAATATCAAATCTTTATAATTAACATTATTCCCTTATTTTTCCTCTAATTAACAATTCATTATTACCATCATTCAGGATTTTCTGAGACGCATATTTTGGATCCCCACACCATATGGGTTTGATCCTTATTAACGAAATTAAATTTACTAATATCTCTTATTAGCTTTTTACATCATATAATGTTCGTTTTAGTTGTTTATATTATTAAATTTCAACAAACCTTGAGTATGCCTCGCTAATAGCAGAGTATGAACTCTTTACAATCATTTATAAGGTTGTATTTTGATAACAATATTGTTTTTTTCTGTTTAGGCCTAACTCAATATTATTCACTATATTTTAATTACAATTTTCCATTATTATTACTTACTTTTACTGCAACCTTATTTCTCATAATTGTTGTCTACAACTTCTTATCACCCTTACAATATCGTTTATGACATAAGAGCATACTTATTTCTAATTAACTTTACAAATACATTGGCTAGGCATCTTGGCCTATAACACTATCAATTAGTTTTACTTATTGTCTTTTAATAGTTATTTTCTAACAATTGCTATTATGTCACAATTACTCTTGAGAGAACCCTCACCACTTCTGGTTACCTCAGTTTTTCTTAGTACACCTTGTTTTTGTTGTTTTTTAATCTTTTTAATCAACCATACTTTCTTCACTATTGGTTGTAACATGATTCATCTTTATTATAACTTATATAGTTGTTTTTAAGTCCTTATCTTTGACAAACATTCGTATTATAGTTATTATTAATTTTACAATTCTTTGGTTTGCATTGGGATATTCCCCTTTGCTGTCAGTTCCTTAGTACATCTTAGATCTAGTGTCACATGACAAGTGTATATAAATTACATTATTATGGCTTAACTTTATGATAATAATTATCATTTTACATTATGTTAGTCATATTATATCTCTTTGATGATTGATACTGATATCACCCTCTTTCTCTCTTATTAGTTTTTCTACATGTTTTTTTAGAATAGTTAGTTGGTAAATTCCATTCTGTCTACTTTAGTCAGTTTATTTACTCTAATTATAACACAAATCTTCCTTTGGGTAATTAATCTTGTTACTGGTATGACCCTTATAACATCTATTTGAAGTACAGTACCAGAGATTATGGTTTAACAATGTTTTTATTTATTAATTCTTGTCATTATATGTGAAAAGTACTTGGAGTTAGGTTATGTGTGTCCCCACTCTTACATACAACAATGGGTTAACTTTGAGTTTAGTTTCTACACATTTCACACCATTATTTAAATGTATTAATACTAATAATTACTATTTATATTCTTGGATTTCGTTGTCCATGACGTGTCCGTTACTTAACTAAATATCACTATAATATTGACGACTCGGAACACAAAGTTTTTATAAGTAAAAACGTAAAGTTTTACCTTACAGCCTCACCTTACAGGTATAAATAGTAAATATAGTGATATTTACTATTTATAGTTTGGTAATTGTTTTCTTGTTACTTTAATAATATTATTTTTATAACATTATTGGTGACTATCAGTTTCCTTCTAATATCACTGTTTCTATATCACATACATCACTAGTAGACAAGATACAATATTGTTGTGATTCCTTATACTTTCTTAAACCATACCAACATAAGTTTCAATCTGTTGCGTCTTAGATGCTCTCGAAGTAATCTTAAGTTAGTCTTAGAACGCTAGTTGTTGAGGTAGCTGGTAAGAAGTGAAATAACGAGGTGGACTGTATATGTTCTTGAGTTAATTGTTTATTGAAAATTGCTAGAAAATAGTTGCATGGCGCATGCAGTATAGCGCGGCATAAATGCCTGATAAATAAGTTAGAATTAAATATTTAAAGCCATAATCGTGCGTAGAGGCCGAGATCGCCTAAGTAACTAGCGCATGATGATCATGCTAAAATTTAGAAATATTGAAAATAATTATGTAGCCGTGGCTGGCGAACTGAGGCAAGTTGCCTGTCCGGAGTCTTGCAATTAACTAACTAAATTTGACTGATGCGAGCCTGCATACAAGCCGGCAGCAGATTAGCGGGGGAGAAGATGACGTCACTGCATGCGCGTCGCAATGCGGATGTTACAGTACAAAGTTTAAACAAGTACAAAGTTTAACCACAATCTCACTCTCCTAACTATTAGTGGTTACTTTATTCATTTATATTAGATTTGTGGTCATAGTCAGATCACCTAATATAGTCTTTCAATGTTTTGGCTTTCTTTAATAGTCTCTAATTACGTATTTCACTTGCCTTCTTTTATCTATCTCATAGTTGTACTTCTTCTGTTGTAGATATTGTGAGATGTCTTGTCTCTGCATTTGTTTCTCTGTTTATTGAATTTTATTGTTGATTCATTCACTTCTTTTCATTTTTATTGTCTCTGTTTCTTGTTTTCTCACTGACCTAATCTATTGGGTCATTGGGTTAATCACATTTTAATATATTTTCCTTCTTGTTTTAGTTTTCATTACTACCTTTATTCTTTATTTGTAGATTCATTCTTTAATTATTATTTCTTTAAATGATTTTAGTACTTAGTACACCATTCTGACTCCTTGGTAGGTCTTGTCTCATTTAATTATTATGTCATGTTGTGTTCAATGTTATGTCCAAAGTATGGTGATTATATGTATCGTTACAGAGTATAACAGTGGTTTTCAGTGAATTAAGAACACTCCTCCCTCAAGGCTTGTATTGATGAAAAAAAGATAAAATTGGAGCCACAGCGTCATTAGCAACTTCATCAAGACATTGATATCTTATCAGTACCCGATAAAAGATAATTAGCACAAATGTGGAAAATAAAGAAGGATCTCTCTACTTTGAAAGTATGCTTATACTGTAGCGTTTGTCCTTGTGAAGTAATAGATTCCCTCATTTGTCAGTGACAGAGCTAAAAAATTAATTAAACTCTTTGGCTATACTTAAGAGTGTCAGATGTGAACATATTTGTCTCAGAAAATGAAAGTATACAGTTTCTTCAGCTTTTTTAGATGGAGCCCTAAGAACATTATATTAGTTTGATATTCTCTTTTGTATATCATTTGTTTCAGCCAAGAAAATTAAAAATATCTTCTTTTATTCAAGCATACCAACTGGGATTCTTTTATTTGAAATTACAATTGAAAAAAATGTTGAAGCTGTTTTTCATTAATTTGTGTTTACATTTCCTGTACAGTAGATTTCTATAGACTTGGTACATGCTGAGATCTAGTATCATTCATATTTTGTAATACACTTAATAATTATTATGTCCCTAGTTCTCGGCGGCATTTGTAATACTCTCTATTATTACTTATTTATTACTACACATACTCTGGTAAAATATGTATAACAAATACCATAATTTGGTACTTCTACGTACTTACCAGTTTCATCGGTTGCCGGGCTCATATTCTTCTTTTATAAACGTGTTTTTACCTAAGGGGTGCCAGGGTTCATTTACAGCGAGATTTTGAGACACATGACGACACAAATGATAACAAGGTATTGTTGAAAATAACCATCAAAATTTAATTCACTATAAGGTATTACAGATACAACCATGCGGTCAAAACAATGACGTCATATAAGATGACCCAAAACAAAATGGCGGTTATTTTTTATATCTCATTTTATTCTCTATACTTCTTTTGTCTGGTAAATTAATATCAGTGTATACTTTATTGCTGCAGCTTAAAACCATTTATTAATTGTTAGTTCGTTAATACACAAACCAATTCCCTCAGCATCTGTGGTTATGGCCATACGTTCACTCGTTCACTCTCACACACATTCACCTTTAGACCAGTACATTCTTTTAATTAGTGATTCTGTATTAATGAGCTCATTAAACTATAAAAATGATAAAATGGGACTTCTCTGCTTATCGTTTGGTGTTGTCCATCCGTTGCTGATGGGTGACGCCCATGGTGATGGCCGGTGTTCGCCTCTAATTCTGCTGAGTTTAACTGGAGAGATATGTGCACTGATTTTACATTTTAATATTGTAACGATAAAATATAGATGATCGATGTGTTAATGCCTCACTTCGGGTTCGTCGATTTGTAACCAGATTTTTCGTTACGTACAATGTTATTATGAATAGGTTACTGGTATTAAAGTTGTGTGCACTTGTATTACACCGCCCGTTGGAAGTGTCAACTTGTAATATAGATAAATAATGTAGCGACTAACTCGCACTGGAGTCGTCAATGTGTAATTATTAATGTGTTATGTTGAACAGCGAAAGGTTTTGTAAATTGCCGCTTGCTCCCACTATACCGCACGTTTCCGTGACGTCACTCAACGATGCCAACTGTCGTGTCCGCTGCAATCTGTGAATTTTATTTCCTAAATGTAACAGCAATAATAATGACACACAAATACCATCAAACATATATCCTTCCAGGAATCCTTTATTCGGAAAAAAACACTGGTTAACTGTTTTAACAAATTTGAACAGGATAACCGCAATTGTAGCGCAAATTATAAGTCTTCTTTTTACCAGTTGGCAGCAGTAGCCAAACATTCAGTATTTCTTCCAGACCAAAACAATGCTCTTGTTAACGTTTCTAATAAAATATAAATTATTTCAGGGCGTATATGGTTCGGGGATTATAATTAAACAAAATATTACGCTATTAATCAAAATACAAGTTTTACAATTACAGGATATTACAATGTTAGAGTGTAACGTGCACACAGAAGTTGTATAGTGGTTACAGTTTTAAAAAGGTTATGTCAAATTCAGGCTTTAATAATTATTATGTAAATCAAAGGTTCTTGTTGTGTTTGAAAAGGTGTCAATCTTAAATCGTGTTATTAGTGATTGTTCTTAGTGTTTGTGTGATATGGTGTCTGTAGTTTAGTTGATTAGTGCTTAAAAGTCGTGTATACAAATGTGGGTGTTGAAGTACAATATAATAAGATGTCAAGATCACCAAATCCTCTTCTTGTATTCTTCCTGGTTGAAGATAGGGCCCACGTCCACGTCAGATCTTCTTCCTGGTTATTATGTCTTCTAATCCATATAATGGGTGTTCTTCTGTTATTGTAAAAAGTTCGTGTAGTGTACCTCTAACTGTATTTATATGTTTGTATCGTTTTTTCACAATTTATATTATATAATGTAGGACGTTTTACAAACGCGTCTATCCGCTAAGATCGTTGTCAAAGAAGTCTCATTTTATTTATCCGAAATTTCTGGTTGCTAAGGGTAAACTTGGAATCTGGTTGGCTAATCCGGATATACATTGTCATATACTTTCATTATTTCAAAGTCGAAATTTGTTCAAAATCTTTAAATTAACATAACTTTTCTGTACTGAATGGGAATTTAAAACCATTATCAGCATTATTTTGATCTTTACATTTGTTACATTTAGACACTAAACATGCTTATTTTTACTTAAGAACTACAGATGTTACAATTTTGTTATTTGAAATTTTCTTAAATAACTTGATATGTATTATTTTGTTTCTATATTCGTTGTGTACACAATTGACTATAAATATATATATCCTTTCACCTTTGTTTTACAAAATCTCTAACATTATTATTCAAAATTTACAAAAGTTGGTTTCACCTGGCCTATGTACTGGTGTTATTTTCATCACCATGTTTAAAATCTTTTTCAGTTAAATTATCTTTTAACAATTATAAAAACTGTTTAACACATAACATTATTTTATCAAAACAAAAAACATACTATTCTATTATTTTAAATTCATGCACACATGGCTATGATTTTACTGAATCCTTGAACAAATTAACTGGTTTTTTACCTAAACTGTATAATTGTTTGACACTTAGCCATAACATCTTTTATAGTCTATTCTGCTTTGCCAAATCAATTTATAACTGTTTAACACCAGTTCTATGGTTATATTTGTTAACATAAAACATGAAATTAATATCATTTAATTGATATTCCTTTAAAATAACTGTTCCACCTACTACATACAAAAAACAACACAAATACTATGACAAAAAACAATGTGCTTAAACATAATAACATGCACATTTATAAAACAAATTCTGTACTAATTAATTAGTCTTTGTCAGTTAATTTATTAATTACTCTGACACTGTCTGTTACATTTACTGTTTATATGGGTTTCAACATCTGTATACTTACTGATGTCTGACTTACAAAAATTACAATGAATTGAACACTGTTGCTCCACCTCACCACACAGTTCTAATAGTCTTGTTACATTTACTGTTTATATGGGTTTCACTCTTGTTATAAATGTTATTGTGAACAAGTTATTCCTTGTTGTTTACTGGACAATCTTATGAACACTATATGTTACAATTATTTGTATGGTTTATGTATCTATAATAAGGTGTATTTATATTTTCATTACATCAATTAACTTAATTATTTACCAATATTTCTTTTACATAATGTTACATGTTTGGGCCTATTATCCCTCAATTTGTATTTTGATTATCTGGATATTATGATACATTAAATGAAACCATTTGTTTCTTTATAGTACTGGTTTATGGTACTGGGCCGTCTGTCTTTATAATTCTTTATTTGGTCAATACTGACAGTTCATGTCATAATTGGGGTTGAAGGTATTTTGCATCACTTAGCCATAATCATTAATTTGGGTACGGTCAGTTGTCTTACTAGTCAGTCTAAAATGGTTAGTCGTTCCTCTTCACTATCATCTTGGAAGATAATGTTCTCCTTGTTAGCTTCTTAACCAAAGTCTTCATTAAATCAGGTACGATATTAAGTTGTTCTAAATGTAATGTTACATACTACCCTGCCACCAAATTTGATCATTTTAATAAAATATTGTTTTTGTTGAAATTATCAATTATCTTATCTTTCACATTATCATTTGTTATTCTTATTATGATCTGGTATACTTGTCTTTAATTATAAGTGTTCTATCCCTGGAACATGTTACTTCCCTAACAAATTAATCACCATATATTCTGGAATCAGTCGGGGGGCTCTCTTGACCTAATACCCCGCTGTCCTTATAATACATAATACATCAATAATATCGATTGCTGGAGCTATCTCATCAGTCAATCACATTTAATAATTACTAGTCTATTCACGACTAAAATAAAATAAAATAATATAATATATTCTTGGGATTGTTCACTCAGTCTAACTTCTCAGATCTAAATATTTCTTTCCATTGATTCCTTCAGATGTTTATTTTCTTGTGGCGATATTAATAACATTTTTTATTTTCAATTGGTACTATCTTCTTTCCTTCTTTATCAGTACTGCTTAATCTTCATCTTTTCATTCACTATTTTCATTCAATTAAAACATAACAAGTATCTGTATCTTTAGTTGTTGTTGATTCTCTCACAATCATGATAGGTTATTTGTAATAAATTCGTTTCTATTTTGACTTATTTCCATCGTCGACTGTCTACATTTGTCCTTTCTTATTCGTTTTATAGCACTATGGTTTCTTCTAACTTATGGATGTTGCATCTTTCTTTTATATTCCAATAATAAGTTCTTAATTATATTTAATAAGAGGTGCTTATTTTGTTTAGAATTTGGAAATTTATTCCCAGTTGTTTATCTGCTTGATTCATAATAACATTATCAAACTGTACTGTAAGTTGTCCTTACTATTTATTTGAATTCTGAGATATTCAAATTTGTTTATTTGGCTTCATTTAAAATTATATTCTGGATTATCAAAGTTGGTAAGGTGAGCTTACTATATTCTTTGAATTTTGTGGTATTGTAATAATAAATTCTTCAATTCCATATTAATTCTCATAAATAATTAGTTGTAAGTTGATCTTACTATTTCTTTAGAATTTTGGTGGTATTATAATAATAAATTCTTCAATTCCATATTAATTCTCATAAATAATTATTTGTAAGTTGTTCTTACTATTTCTTTAGAATTTTGTGGTTTTATAATAATAAATTCTTCAATTCCATATTAATTCTCATAAATAATTAGTTGTAAGTTGATCTTACTATTTCTTTAGAATTTTGTCGGTTTTATTCAACTTTGTTTATTAGGTTCATAATACATTTCTGCTGGTCACTGTTAATGATACCTGTTTCCTTATTGACTTGTTTTGCCTTCCAGTGGCTCCGATTAAAATTATATTTTGAATTGGTAAAGTTGGTAAGATGGCCTTACTGTATTTTTGAATTTTGATGTATTCATTGTTGTCGATTAACGACACGTTTGCGCCCGTATCTATCATGCATCTTGTCTCTAGTCCATTCACTTGGGCGATGATATAAACGATCTCATTATTCGAATTATTTTGCGTTATCGTGTCTTCGTTCAGTAGTTCTTCTCTAACATTTTTTAGGAAATGATTGTGCACTATTGTCAATGTATCGTCAGTCGTTTTGTCTCGTCCTAGTAAGTACCCAAATTGCCGGTTC
Organism: Magicicada septendecula; assembly: GCA_034769895.1. NCBI lineage: Eukaryota > Metazoa > Arthropoda > Insecta > Hemiptera > Cicadidae > Magicicada > Magicicada septendecula. The sequence continues at coordinate 194,507,871 of CM068369.1, read as the reverse complement.
AGTGATGGGACCTGATGGATTTTCACTGCCGCAGTCCGTTTAAATCAGGGCTGATCTCAGTCCTGTTGTCTGGTTGATTGGGTCTGTCTCTGCTCTGTGACTCTTGTACCTCAATGGCGTTATTATTGAACGTCACTGAGTTTCGGTTATTTCTGTTGTCGTCGCAGCTTCTACTTCGCCGATGTTCATCGCGGTAGTGCTGGTTACTCTCCTCCTGAAAACTTCTTCCACGGTTCCCATTATAATTTGCTCGTCCCTGGTACCAACGTCTTCCCACGTCTCTATCGTCCACGCTTACATAATTCACTTGTCTTCGATATGTTTGATTTTGATGGTTATTATTGCCGTTATTATTATGCCTATACCGGTTATCGTAGTTGCTGTTATAACCTCGGTGGTTCTGGTACTGGTGTTCTCTGTCGTTGGCACGCTGGTATCCATTATTGTTATTATTTGTAGGAGGGCTACGGTAATAGTGGTTGTTGTTATTGTTGTTATTATTCGCATTATTTCGTGGATAGTTGTTAGTGTTATTCTGGTTTTGGTAACCGCGCTGATAGTGGTTACCGTTGTTGTTATAACTATTGTTTGGTCGTTGCCCGTTGTTTTCATGTTGGGCGTCGCGGCGACCATTATTTCTATTTATTTCATCGTTCCTTCGTCTATATTGGAGGAAGTTCTTCTCTTGTTCCATCTCCGCCAATAATGTTGACATCTCCTCGATGGTTTGTATGCGTCCATTTATTCGGCCTCTTGTAATTTCGCCACCATAGTGGTAAGCTAATAGCCGCACTAAACACTCTGTAGGAATTGCAGGCTCTAAATGTCTGGCTATGTTTATTTTGCCAAGAAAATATGCGGTTGGAGTTTGCTTGCCGTGCAGGTCATATCGGCCCAATCCTATGTCACTTCTTATCATGTGTTGCGTGGCATCAGACCAATATTTAGATTTGAATTGCTTTTTAAACTCTTGGAAGTTCTGTATACTCGGCCGCATCGCCGTCCACCAATTCTCGTATACTTTTTGGAACATTTCGTCCAGCATGCTCCTTATTACAAACCATCTGTCTTCTCCGGTTTTGGCTATCTTCTCTTCGACTCGTTCTAAGAATAGCATGGGGTTTCTTCTATAGTTTTGGAAATCGATCACTTCTCGATTTTCCTCGCATGTTGTATGGGCACCGGTACATTGTCTGTTTTTTAAGGAATTAATTTCATCTCTATGTGCAGTTGTTTGGTCTTGCACTCGATTGAGACTAGTACTCATACCTTCTAACCTCTCTCCCATAACTGCTTGGTTGGTCCTTATATTTTCAACTCGTTCGTTCGTTTCTTCCCGGACGCTCAGTATCTCTTGATTCATCTGCTCACACTTTTCCTTGGTCTCGGATTCTACCCTTTTAATTTCAGTCACCGGTTCTTCCAGCTTCTTGTCCCATTCTTCCTGCAATTGCCGGTTATTAATTTCCATCTTGTTATTCCACTCTTCTTTTAATGACTCCTTGTGTTCATCCAATTTTTTCATGGTTTCTTGGTAATTTCCCTTCAATTCTTCCCTCAATGCTCTATTATTTTCGTCTATTTTCTCTTCCATTTTACTGCTATTCTCTTTCAATTCTCGGCTCAATTCCTCCTTGGTTTGTTTATTATCACTCTTTATTTCCTCCATCTTCTTACTCAAGTCTTCCTTCAATATTACTAAGTTCTTATTACTGTTCTCACTTAACTCTTCTTTCAATTTTTCTAAGTTCTTATTACTGTTCTCATTTAATTCTTCCTTCAATTTCTCTAAGTTCTTATTACTGTTCTCACTTAATTCTTCCATTTTCTTACTACTCTCCTCCATTTTCTTACTGAAATCTTCCTTCATTTCGTCCGTCAGTTTCTTACCAGTTTCCTGCATTAGCTCCATCATACGTTTGAACATTTCTTGCATCTTCTCGCCTTCCGTTTGTGTGGTTTCTTCTGGTTGTTTCTCCGGATCCTTCCTTGTTATAATTTCTTATTTCCTCAACCGGTGTCGCTTCTTTATCTTCCATATTTAACTCGTCTACCTTCTCGGTTTCGGCCGCTCTTTTGCGTGATACTTCTCGCTTCCTCATCTTGTCTATTTTTGTTTATTTATCTATAAATTATAATTTAATTTATATTAAACTACACGCCTCACACGTTGGTGCGCCAATTTGTAACGATAAATATATAGATGATCGATATGTTAAAGCCTCACTTCGGATTCGTCGATTTGTAACCAGATTTTTCGTTACGTACAATGTTATTATGAATAGGTTACTGGTATTAAAGTTGTGTGCACTTGTATTACACCGCCCGTTGGAAGTGTCAACTTGTAATATAGATAAATAATGTAGCGACTAACTCGCACTGGAGTCGTCAATGTGTAATTATTAATGTGTTATGTTGAACGGCGAAAGGTTTTGTAAATTGCCGCTTGCTCCCACTATACCACACGTTTCCGTGACGTCACTCAACGATGCCAACTGTCGTGTCCGCTGCAATCTGTGAATTTTATTTCCTAAATGTAACAGCAATAATAACGACACACAAATACCATCAAACATATATCCTTCCAGGAATCCTTTATTCGGAAAAAAACACTGGTTAACTGTTTTAACAAATTTGAACAGGACAACCGCAATTGTAGCGCAAATTATAAGTCTTCTTTTTACCAGTTGGCAGCAGTAGCCAAACATTCAGTATTTCTTCCAGACCAAAACAATGCTCTTGTTAACGTTTCTAATAAAATATAAATTATCTCAGGGCGTATATGGTTCGGGGAATATAATTAAGCAAAATATTACGCTGTTAATCAAAATACAAGTTTTACAATTACAGGATATTACAATGTTAGAGTGTAACGTGCACACAGAAGTTGTATAGTGGTTACAGTTTTAAAAAGGTTATGTCAAATTCAGGCTTTAATAATTATTATGTAAATCAAAGGTTCTTGTTGTGTTTGAAAAGGTGTCAATCTTAAATCGTGTTATTAGTGATTGTTCTTAGTGTTTGTGTGATATGGTGTCTGTAGTTTAGTTGATTAGTGCTTAAAAGTCGTGTATACAAATGTGGGTGTTGAAGTACAATATAATAAGATGTCAAGATCACCAAATCCTCTTCTTGTATTCTTCCTGGTTGAAGATAGGGCCCACGTCCACGTCAGATCTTCTTCCTTGGCCTACGTCCACTTCAGATCTTCTTCCTGGTTATTATGTCTTCTAATCCATATAATGGGTGTTCTTCTGTTATTGTAAAAAGTTCGTGTAGTGTACCTCTAACTGTATTTATATGTTTGTATCGTTTTTTCACAATTTATATTATATAATGTAGGACGTTTTACAAACGCGTCTATCCGCTAAGATCGTTGTCAAAGAAGTCTCATTTTATTTATCCGAAATTTCTGGTTGCTAAGGGTAAACTTGGAATCTGGTTGGCTAATCCGGATATACATTGTCATATACTTTCATTATTTCAAAGTCGAAATTTGTTCAAAATCTTTAAATTAACATAACTTTTCTGTACTGAATGGGAATTTAAAACCATTATCAGCATTATTTTGATCTTTACATTTGTTACATTTAGACACTAAACATGCTTATTTTTACTTAAGAACTACAGATGTTACAATTTTGTTATTTGAAATTTTCTTAAATAACTTGATATGTATTATTTTGTTTCTATATTCGTTGTGTACACAATTGACTATAAATATATTATAACTACACTTCTATGCGTTGTTGTAATGTAATGTTGTGTGTGAGTACCCACCTGCTGTCTGATCTTGCAGATTCTTCCGACTAGGGCGTGTGGATTTTGGATTTGAAGTTCGCAAGCTAGTAATCTCAAATTATTACAATAACACACAAGATAAGTTACTTTAAAGGGGGAGAGTTTTGCGAGACTGGTAGGCTTTATCGTACAACAATAAAACACTGTTATATGGGGTAATAAAACGTTGTTTATTACACCAACAACACACAAGAATAGAATGGTTATAATGTTATGAATTTTCTTATAGTCTATACAATGAATCGATGTTTTTCGATTGTCTAATAGTTGAAAGAAACTGAACTCGTTCTTTGCGAGTTAATTGCAATTTAAATTTGACTTTATTAATTGATTTGAATTTAATTAAATTTATTTAATTAATTTGAATCTAAGTGTTCATGAAACAAAATATAAAACTCTGAAATTAATTAGAATAATTAATTAAAATAAATTAGACGTGACAGTCTAGTTCACGTTATTTCATTTCTAGTGATTCTACTTCTGATCTACTGCAGTATGATCTAAGATTAGATTGTCAGTTAAGATTTGTATAGCGCTTTTATACTATTTCTATTTCTTAACTATAACTTACTAAAGCCTTAAACTGCTATACAGATTATCACAACGAATTTACTTTTTAATTACTAGAGTCTTTGCTTTTTGTTTGGCACCTGAATTATTTGAATTACAATGTTTTAATTGAAAAATATAAAATTTGATCTGAAAAATAAATAAATAGATTTTGCTTTCCTGTTACTGAAGAGGATGTCGTCCCGATTTGTCCCTCGTCGATTCGAGTCCTTGGTTAGAGAAAGTAATCTGCTTAGAACTGCTGGATTCGGTCGTGGAGTTCAAAATTCGGCAACACTCTGCTTCCCTGCTGTTTGTGAATATTTTAACGTCTGCTGTTGTCTGCTGGAACTGCTTCCTGTTCTCCGTCGATTTGCACGTTGCACGTCAGCGTGTGTGTGTGTGTGCTTCGTTCGGGCGGTTGCTCTGCTCGTCAGCTGTTAACCAATGATTTAGACGGCCTCTCTGCTGTATTCTTGAAGTCTGGTCTTGAAGTCGGGTGGATCTCTTGCGTGCTTATGACTATCTGGTAGTACACAATAAGCTTAGTTGATGTCTTGAAGAGTATCTCGCCTTTACACAACAATTATGAGCTATACAGATGATCTGTAGTTATCGTGTTCGTAATTGCGTGTGCGTTGACCACGTAGAGTCTTCTTGTTGATCTTCACCACTTTGGCTACTAGACGATCGAAGGACTACGTCTTAACTTCGTGAGTACTGACAGAAGAGTGATTTTTCCACCAGAAAACATCGCACTGGCCGGGGCTGCATGCAATGATTTCATTGGTCGACGCACTCTCCCTACTACATAAAATTTAGAATTCCCTTAGTCCGTGAGAATGAAGTCTGGTTCCCACAGACGGAGAACAGAATTATTATCTAATATTTAATTATCCGGCGGAACCAATTTGTCGCTAAGGATATCCTGTACTTACTTAATTTTGCAATAACTTGGTTGCAAATCAAGTTGTGTGAAATCTAAAATATACAATCTGTCACAAATTATTATCTTTACAATATACTAAAATCTCTTTACTGTAACTCTATTTTAACAGAAGTTATTTAATTATTTTAATTAACTCTTACATTTGTTAATTATATTGCATCAAATTTGCACACGTCATTATTAATATCTCGGCAAACATTTTGGCTATTTTGGATTTCGCCTTTATTTATTAGTTTCCGAGATATTAATAATTAACAGTTTGGGTGTGGTCGCTTCCTTGTACAGCAAACTGATTACATAACGACCACGTGTGCGTTCCTTTACACAGCATTATTTTCAATGCGCTACATTCAAATGGAGTTTTAACTGTTAATTTTTATTTAAATATGGTTTCAGCATGCGGTAAACATATAACCCCAAATAGTTAATATTTGGTTCCGTTATATATTCCCACACCCGCTTTAAAAAAAAAATGAATGTAATAATTACAGTTATTTTTTTTTCTTAATCATTACACACATATTCTGTAATAATTATTCTTATTCTCTATACATTGTATTACTTATTCTGAAGACACGTACACAAGTGTTAATGTTATTGCATTATATACAATTTAATTCTAAATACATGTATTAAACTATCATATTTGCAACTTATTGCGTATAATGTTTTTAAAACGAGTAGTAGCCTTTGTTTATAAATAATGCCACGCGTAGAAAGGAATTTTGCTGACAGTATTTAAAACCGTTATCGCCAGGCGCGCGTCTAATTGCTTGACCTAGTTTCATATGTGGGTCAGGTAGTTATCGCGTGACGTAACTGTTTCCTGCCGCTGTTCTCGCTCAGTTGTACACGCATATTATTTATCGCGCTAGGAAAACATTATTATTAATACACAAGTTACCTATAATTATTATTAATACGATTATAAAACACAAATTATTTATTTTAAATTTAATTACTATAATACAATTATTATTATCTCTAAAGTGCATCCAGTATATCATATGCATTTTTATGGGTGGCTCGACAATATTCCGCTACGTACTCGTCGAATTCGTACGCGTCCCCGGATATGATTTCTACGTCTTCCCACGCTGACTGTGTGGGAACGTCGTCGTCACTTTCCTGCTCTGGCGGATGTGCTTTTGTCGGTGCCCATTGTTGCATTGTGTTCACGGGCAACCACGTTTCCTTACCTTCCGGTTGAAATACTTTGTCCACTGGCTTACAAATTTCTGTATAAAATTCACTTTTCTTAAACCTAGCATTTTTTTTATTTTTACCTACTTTATTGCGATAGGTTTTGGCATAATTTATGGCGCTTCCCCCCTGGAGGCGCCCGTTTCCAAGTTTTTTGGAAACTTACGATTCTTTCTCCTCTCGTTGGGATCTTTATTACTAGGAGTATCGCTGTCTTGCTCTATTGTATCGGTTCTAGCTATCTCAACCGTTTGCATAGCTCTAATCGGGGCCCCGTCGTTACCCTTATACTGCCCTTTTGGTCTAGCAATATTTTGTTTGCCTTTGTATTCAAAGGTCTTATCTGGGGGTTTTGACGATGTTTGGGGTGGAGTAGAACTAGTACTCGGTCTCTGGTCAGGTTGCTGGTATTGTTCTCGCGTATTCTGCCCTTCATTATTTCGGCGAAAATCGGGATTATACCACCACCCACCAAAATCAAAAACCGTCTCACTTTGGGACACTAGAATGAGGAGTTCGTCTACCGTGCGAATACCCTGGGTAAATACAGCTACTCTAATGTTATGGTTAAAATGGTAGGCAAGCTTGGTGACTATGTCGATCTCCGCAAATGCTGGGGTTAAATGCTTCGCGCGCTCGACCTGCTGGATTATATAATTTTCGGCGGTAATACCCATTTTCTTGTCAAAACGGCCATATTCCAGTTCATTGCGCAGAAGTCGTTGGGTATGCGAGTTCCAGTACCGGCTTTCAAATTTTTGTTTGAACTCCGCGTATGTAGACACTCTATCGCGTACAATGTTATACCACTTACGCGCCGAATCACGCATCGCGTTAACCACCCACTGTATTTTGTCTTGATCTTCTAGTCGGGAACCTACTCTAGCCATTTCACTCTCACACGCTAATAAAAATTCAATGGGGTTTTCGTTATTTTCCCCCGTAAAATACACGCGATTTTTCTCGTCGACAGGGCCTTGTACCAAAATATTTGGAGCAGACCTCCTTCGTACCTCCTGTCGTACTTTCAAAATCTCGTCGCTTAACGTTTGTAAAACACTCTCTTTATTAGAGTCAATGTTAGACCGCGTCTCTACAATTGAAGCGTCTAATTTATCTACTCGTCGTTGCGTTTCGGTCACGTCCGCGTGAATTTTTACCTCTAGGGATTCCACCTTTTTGGAAACCTCTAGTGTTTGCTTTTCACAACGGCTTATGTGGTCTTTGAACCGGCCCTCCATACGTGTTACTTGTTCTATAAACGATTTTTGCATAGTGGTCTCAAAAACCTTAAACCGTTCATTGATTTTAGTATCGACCGTATTTACTCTTTCACCGATCTCTGCGACCTTCTCCGTTAATTGTTTATTACTCTCCGCGATTTTTGGATTGCTCTCCGCGATTTCGGTGACTTTAGCGGTCAACTCGTTTACACTTTCGTCTATTTTCGCGGTTAATTCTTTACTACTTTCTTTATTACTTTGCTTAATCTCGGCGTTTATGTCAGCGTTACTTTGTTCTAATGCTTCGGTTAGACTAACTTTTGTGCCTCGATTTTAGAAGTTATTTCTGCGTTGCTAAGTTCAAATTTCGCGTCAATTTTCTCAAATTTCGCGTTCATATTAGCGGTCAAATCCGCACTCATTTTCTCGTTCATTTGTTGTATTTGTTTAAGTATTTTATCCATATCCATTTTAAATAGACAACAATGTCAAATATACACAATTTAAAATACACAGAACAGTTTCAAATACACACAATAACTTTACTGTTGTACACACACCAGTCACAAAACTCTTTGGGGATTGTTTAGTTGGACGCCAGCTGTTTTACGAATTAAAACAGCAAAGTTGTTTTACACGTGAAAATTAAATTTAAATTGAATTTAATTAATTTTCTCGAGCCCCACGAGATTGGAGCGCCATTTATAACTACACTTCTATGCGTTGTTGTAATGTAATGTTGTGTGTGAGTACCCACCTGCTGTCTGATCTTGCAGATTCTTCCGACTAGGGCGTGTGGATTTTGGATTTGAAGTTCGCAAGCTAGTAATCTCAAATTATTACAATAACACACAAGATAAGTTACTTTAAAGGGGGAGAGTTTTGCGAGACTGGTAGGCTTTATCGTACAACAATAAAACACTGTTATATGGGGTAATAAAACGTTGTTTATTACACCAACAACACACAAGAATAGAATGGTTATAATGTTATGAATTTTCTTATAGTCTATACAATGAATCGATGTTTTTCGATTGTCTAATAGTTGAAAGAAACTGAACTCGTTCTTTGCGAGTTAATTGCAATTTAAATTTGACTTTATTAATTGATTTGAATTTAATTAAATTTATTTAATTAATTTGAATCTAAGTGTTCATGAAACAAAATATAAAACTCTGAAATTAATTAGAATAATTAATTAAAATAAATTAGACGTGACAGTCTAGTTCACGTTATTTCATTTCTAGTGATTCTACTTCTGATCTACTGCAGTATGATCTAAGATTAGATTGTCAGTTAAGATTTGTATAGCGCTTTTATACTATTTCTATTTCTTAACTATAACTTACTAAAGCCTTAAACTGCTATACAGATTATCACAACGAATTTACTTTTTAATTACTAGAGTCTTTGCTTTTTGTTTGGCACCTGAATTATTTGAATTACAATGTTTTAATTGAAAAATATAAAATTTGATCTGAAAAATAAATAAATAGATTTTGCTTTCCTGTTACTGAAGAGGATGTCGTCCCGATTTGTCCCTCGTCGATTCGAGTCCTTGGTTAGAGAAAGTAATCTGCTTAGAACTGCTGGATTCGGTCGTGGAGTTCAAAATTCAGCAACACTCTGCTTCCCTGCTGTTTGTGAATATTTTAACGTCTGCTGTTGTCTGCTGGAACTGCTTCCTGTTCTCCGTCGATTTGCACATTGCACGTCAGCGTGTGTGTGTGTGTGTGCTTCGTTCGGGCGGTCGCTCTGCTCGTCAGCTGTTAACCAATGATTTAGACGGCCTCTCTGCTGTATTCTTGAAGTCTGGTCTTGAAGTCGGGTGGATCTCTTGCGTGCTTATGACTATCTGGTAGTACACAATAAGCTTAGTTGATGTCTTGAAGAGTATCTCGCCTTTACACAACAATTACGAGCTATACAGATGATCTGTAGTTATCGTGTTCGTAATTGCGTGTGCGTTGACCACGTAGAGTCTTCTTGTTGATCTTCACCACTTTGGCTACTAGACGATCGAAGGACTACGTCTTAACTTCGTGAGTACTGACAGAAGAGTGATTTTTCCACCAGAAAACATCGCACTGGCCGGGGCTGCATGCAATGATTTCATTGGTCGACGCACTCTCCCTACTACATAAAATTTAGAATTCCCTTAGTCCGTGAGAATGAAGTCTGGTTCCCACAGACGGAGAATAGAATTATTATCTAATATTTAATTATCCGGCGGAACCAATTTGTCGCTAAGGATATCCTGTACTTATTTAATTTTGCAATAACTTGGTTGCAAATCAAGTTGTGTGAAATCTAAAATATACAATCTGTCACAAATTATTATCTTTACAATATACTAAAATCTCTTTACTGTAACTCTATTTTAACAGAAGTTATTTAATTATTTTAATTAACTCTTACATTTGTTAATTATATTGCATCAAATTTGCACACGTCATTATTAATATCTCGGCAAACATTTTGGCTATTTTGGATTTCGCCTTTATTTATTAGTTTCCGAGATATTAATAATTAACAGTTTGGGTGTGGTCGCTTCCTTGTACAGCGAACTGATTACATAACGACCACGTGTGCGTTGCTTTACACAGCATTATTTTCAATGCGCTACATTCAAATGGAGTTTTAACTGTTAATTTTTATTTAAATATGGTTTCAGCATGCGGTAAACATATAACCCCAAATAGTTAATATTTGGTTCCGTTATAATATATATCCTTTCACCTTTGTTTTACAAAATCTCTTGTGATGGTACAATCATGGTACATTTTTGGAATTACCTTAAATATGGTAACTAGAACATAAATATTGTATTTTTCTATTTTTGTCATACTAAACCCAGCCTTAAACACCTGATACGAATCTGCAGTGAGTGGACTATATCACAATATTTGTCAGGATTTGAAACAATTCAGAGCAAAAAACTGTGTAACATCACAAAAACAGTGTGCAGTTATTGCGATAAGCAAGCCAAACCTTAATTACGTCAGAGGCGGAGAATGTGTTGACAACGACAACACGACGTGGTCAACCAGTAAAACAATGGGATTGTGACGTTAGTACACCCCACTTCCGCAAAATCTAACAAGGAATTGTCGTCATTTCTGCTGCAGCACTGATCAACGCCGGCCGGCTACCCATTCACTTACGGGTGAATTTTAACTTTTTAGACCACTGAGGGTGGTTAATAAACAATACAAATATCGGAAATACAGTGAGTCAACAAAAATGTGAACGAGACGTGTATACGGAAAACTCGCGGTACTGGACGCGAAGTTTTACCGCACCGATACAACCAGCCAACTCGAAATGGGTGAGAGCGTTCCTTATACAATTTGAATCCTTTCATTATTTCCCAATATAAAATGTTATTGTAGAAATCAATTATTTAAAAAATTATTTAAATTTTCAATCTATTTAAAAGGAGCTCCGCAATTCATAAAAGTTTGTACCATGAGCGTGAAAGAGAGAGAGAGGTTGCGTGTGTGGGTTATAATTTCTAAGTGCTGGGTTGTGCTGAAATCTATATAAAAATGTTTATCATATCTATATCATAATTAGCTAAGACAACACATTTTTTGATATACGTAAGGATTTTGGAGGGTAAATTGATTCTTACGCCCATGGCAATATGTGGGTCATATATATTTCACTATGTAGTAACTATCATTTTAAATACTAATAAAATACTTTCTATATGTTATTTGGTTTATGTCTTTATTTCAGGTAATTTGTTTCACTAACTGGTTCGTGTTACACGAAGTCTGGCCCTAAAAGTAGATTTCGATCATGTTACCTTTTACAAACTACAAACATGGCGACCGAGATTATTTACGTATAGACAAAAATACATTTTTTAATATAAGTAATAAAACGATAAATGTAAAAGATTACATTTGGCGCGTGCCGACCAGGGACTCGACATAAAATAAAATTTTATGTAGAGTACACCTACTGGTATGTGAAACAGTTACTTGAAGTAATAGAGTAATAGTTCGCAAAGCGTGCGAAAGGTAAGGTTAAATTTTAGGTTATAAATAAATACGTTTTAGTAACCTTAAATAATACAACATGAGTACCAGTGACAATATTGTAATAGAAACCAGTACATCTGAGATAAACGTAAATAGTGAAATGGATGTACAAACACCTCAAACTAGTCAGATTGACGAGACAAATAAGCCTGTATCTGTAGGGATAACAAAAGTCAATACTTCCATTTCAACTAGTTTAGATAGTAACCCAGATGAAAATAGTGCAATGATACAAATACTATTAAAACTAGATGAACAGAAAAGCGATTTTGATATTAAATTCAGTGAATTAAAAAATGAAATAGAATTAGGTCACAATAAACTTATTAAAAAATGTGACCAGCTTATTACAAAACTAGATAATTTAAATGTGGTAGAAAATCAAGTAGAAACCCAGAAAGTCAATAGCGGTACCCAGCAAAATGCTGTACTGAATATAAACTTATTTAAAAATAATAATTCCAATAATGAATGTAGTATAGATAATCCAAATAATACAAGTAGTAAGATTGTGGTGGTAGAAAAGGATAAACATGATAATGAAAGTATAATGAATGATAATGAAATATTTGAATTTATGAAGTCAGAAAGAAAGTGGAGAGAAAGTATTTTAGTACAAGGAATGCAGGGGGTAGAATTTTCTTTTAATGTTGTATTAGGGGGTGAAGACAAGTCTTCATGTAATTGTTATAAGGATAAGAATGCCTTTAATTTATATTTGATAGACGATAGTTCTACAAATAAAGTTTCTTTATGTTTTTGTGTACCCAAGAAGAGGTGCAACAATTTTATGATAGGGACCCCTGCATATTTGGAGAGAGAAAGTGTATTTTGGTGTTATGGAGAGAAATGTATTAAGAAAGAAAGTATAGAGAGATATTGTGAGAATAAGAGAGTAATAGAAATATTTAAAGTAAACAGAAATTACAGACAATTGTTAGAAAGGTTAGGGTTAGATGTGGTATATGAAAATGATGAATACTTACCTGATAATAACAATAAATTGGAAATAACAAGAAATGAGAATAAAGACATTAGGTACTTACCTGTGGTGGAATATTATGGGGATAATTATAGTATAAACCGATTAATGACATATGATACTAAGACAAACGGAACTCTACTTGATCGTGACTGGAAATATTTGTTTAATAACCGTTTCATAAAGGAGTACGAATATAATGTATCTAGTAATAAAATCTATTTATTAAATAAGAATTTATATAGACCTAAGATTCGTTTGTTGTTTAATGATGGTGGATAGACTGTAGTATTGTGAAATGAACATTAAATAATAATATGAAAAGTGGTTTTGAATTGGACTGCATATGGACTGATTTCGATTAATGACACAATAATGAAGTTGGAGTGTATATTTTTCATTGTATTCACTGTATTTATATATCCATGTATTTTTGATATGTATTATGTATTACAGGTATATTTACACCAGTGTGTATTATTATATATTTTAATAACATATTTAATAATAATCTTTTAATTTTTAATTACTGATGAATAATAATAAATACTTAAATAAGAATATATATTTGAATTTTGAAAAGAGGTATTGTTATAAGTAGGTAAGAGAGGAATTTTAGAAGAGAATTGTCTATGATTACAGTAAGTGTTTAAACAGGAATAGAGCCTGGGTATAGATAAAATGCAGGTGAGTTGATTAATTAATGGAAATGGAATTAGAAAGAAAGATAAGAATTTTTAAGAAAATACAAAGAGAATTATTAGATATTTAGGGACACAGTAGTTAGTGATTATTTGTAGAGAAGGTGTTTAAGTAAGGGTATAAACATATATTTATTGTTGATGAATTCTGTAGTGGGGGTGAGGTGATAAAGAGTAGCCAACCAATAGTGTTGTGGCAGGTAATAGCGTAGTTTAAGCGAGTGTTTGCCGAATATTTTGGAAGGGCAAAATAATATGGATGTATATAGCCAGTTAGGGAACACCCCAACCCAGTGCAAAGACGAGCGGTGCCATAGGATTTAAATGGAATTAGTAATGGAGTTTATAATTGAGATATTGGTGTCATGATAGGTAAATTTGGTGGTCAGTTAGAAGAAGGTGAGTAAGATTATAAAAAATAGAAGTATAGTGAATATAGGAGTTATCCAGACTAAACAGTGATAGAAGGTGAAAGGTTAGGTAGTTAGGTAGGTAGAAAGTTCAGAGTATAGAGAAAGTAAGAAGTGAATAATGAAATAATAATAATAATGTAGTATGAATACTAATAATAAATTTGAAATAAATATTAATAATTCATTATAATAAAATTGATGTCTAATTAATGACTTAAGTGAAATTGTAAATTTTAAATGATTTAAATTAAAATGAATCAAGAATATTTAATGTATTAATGTATCAGTGTTAATTATTAATGTATTATTATTATGTAAAATGTATTTATGTTATAGAAATTTCAACATGATGTTATAACATGGGAATAATGTGTAGAAAAAAAAAAAAAAATTTTTCTTTTAACTGGCGCTGTTAATAATACAAATAAGCCAGATAATTACCTGTTAATAATAAGAATAATAATAATAAAATTTTATTTTTATCATTCACTAAGAGTTATAAATAAATAAATATATCGATTTATTGATTTTCTTAATTTGTTTTTCTCCAAATTTGGGAGATTATAATGTGTAATTTTCCTATTATATTTTCAATTATATTTTATTCAATTTTGGTAACTATATTATATTAATGTGCTTATGTTACAATTCTAGTAATTGTAAAAGAATGAAGATAAATATTATCGATAGGAATCGAAACCATTTTGCAACTCAGGGTTTGTAATATGAAAAAGAGATATTCTTTTTAATTCTTGAGGATTATAATTTTATAAATATATTAAGCCAACCCAGTGCTTATTGGCACAAACCAGCACTTAGCTAAGGGGAACCAGATCAGTTGAGGATGTAGTGATTTACTAAGCCACTATTTTAATATTTATTATATATTGTTTCAGTGTTTGGTGGTGTGACAGCGGTCCTGAGCTGGCCAACGCGTCAGAGCAGGGGCGTTAAGAGCCTAAGTGGCCTTATGGTGTTGGGATCTCGTAGGAGAAGTCCAGTAAGGTCATCTAGGTACGGTCATCATCACCAGACCAAGGGTGAGTTGTTGTTAATTTTTATGTAAATTTGTAAGGGGGTTGTGGCGACTTGTCCTGGCTGATCCCTTTAGGAAGTATGAAAGGGTCAATGAAAGTTTGTGTGCTTCGTCACACCATCTTTCATTGAGGGGGTTTTGTGATGGTACAATCATGGTACATTTTTGGAATTACCTTAAATATGGTAACTAGAACATAAATATTGTATTTTTCTATTTTTGTCATACTAAACCCAACCTTAAACACCCGATACGAATCTGCAGTGAGTGGACTATATCACAATATTTGTCAGGATTTGAAACAATTCAGAGCAAAAAACTGTGTAACATCACAAAAACAGTGTGCAGTTATTGCGATAAGCAAGCCAAACCTTAATTACGTCAGAGGCGGAGAATGTGTTGACAACGACAACACGACGTGGTCAACCAGTAAAACAATGGGATTGTGACGTTAGTACACCCCACTTCCGCAAAATCTAACAAGGAAATGTCGTCATTTCTGCTGCAGCACTGATCAACGCCGGCCGGCTACCCATTCACTTACGGGTGAATTTTAACTTTTTAGACCACTGAGGGTGGTTAATAAACAATACAAATATCGGAAATACAGTGAGTCAACAAAAATGTGAACGAGACGTGTATACGGAAAACTCGCGGTACTGGACGCGAAGTTTTACCGCACCGATACAACCAGCCAACTCGAAATGGGTGAGAGCGTTCCTTATACAATTTGAATCCTTTCATTATTTCCCAATATAAAATGTTATTGTAGAAATCAATTATTTAAAAAATTATTTAAATTTTCAATCTATTTAAAAGGAGCTCCGCAATTCATAAAAGTTTGTACCATGAGCGTGAAAGAGAGAGAGAGGTTGCGTGTGTGGGTTATAATTTCTAAGTGCTGGGTTGTGCTGAAATCTATATAAAAATGTTTATCATATCTATATCATAATTAGCTAAGACAACACATTTTTTGATATACGTAAGGATTTTGGAGGGTAAATTGATTCTTACGCCCATGGCAATATGTGGGTCATATATATTTCACTATGTAGTAACTATCATTTTAAATACTAATAAAATACTTTCTATATGTTATTTGGTTTATGTCTTTATTTCAGGTAATTTGTTTCACTAACTGGTTCGTGTTACACGAAGTCTGGCCCTAAAAGTAGATTTCGATCATGTTACCTTTTACAAACTACAAACATGGCGACCGAGATTATTTACGTTTAGACAAAAATACATTTTTTAATATAAGTAATAAAACGATAAATGTAAAAGATTACACTCTAACATTATTATTCAAAATTTACAAAAGTTGGTTTCACCTGGCCTATGTACTGGTGTTATTTTCATCACCATGTTTAAAATCTTTTTCAGTTAAATTATCTTTTAACAGTTATAAAAACTGTTTAACACATAACATTATTTTATCAAAACAAAAAACATACTATTCTATTATTTTAAATTCATGCACACATGGCTATGATTTTACTGAATCCTTGAACAAATTAACTGGTTTTTTACCTAAACTGTATAATTGTTTGACACTTAGCCATAACATCTTTATAGTCTATTCTGCTTTGCCAAATCAATTTATAACTGTTTAACACCAGTTCTATGGTTATATTTGTTAACATAAAACATGAAATTAATATCATTTAATTGATATTCCTTTAAAATAACTGTTCCACCTACTACATACAAAAAACAACACAAATACTATGATAAAAAACAATGTGCTTAAACATAATAACATGCACATTTATAAAACAAATTCTGTACTAATTAATTAGTCTTTGTCAGTTAATTTATTAATTACTCTGACACTGTCTATGTTACATTTACTGTTTATATGGGTTTCAACATCTGTATACTTACTGATGTCTGACTTACAAAAATTACAATGAATTGAACACTGTTGCTCCACCTCACCACACAGTTCTAATAGTCTTGTTACATTTACTGTTTATATGGGTTTCACTCTTGTTATAAATGTTATTGTGAACAAGTTATTCCTTGTTGTTTACTGGACAATCTTATGAACACTATATGTTACAATTATTTGTATGGTTTATGTATCTATAATAAGGTGTATTTATATTTTCATTACATCAATTAACTTAATTATTTACCAATATTTCTTTTACATAATGTTACATGTTTGGGCCTATTATCCCTCAATTTGTATTTTGATTATCTGGATATTATGATACATTAAATGAAACCATTTGTTTCTTTATAGTACTGGTTTATGGTACTGGGCCGTCTGTCTTTATAATTCTTTATTTGGTCAATACTGACAGTTCATGTCATAATTGGGGTTGAAGGTATTTTGCATCACTTAGCCATAATCATTAATTTGGGTACGGTCAGTTGTCTTACTAGTCAGTCTAAAATGGTTAGTCATTCCTCTTCACTATCATCTTGGAAGATAATGTTCTCCTTGTTAGCTTCTTAACCAGAGTCTTCATTAAATCAGGTACAATATTAAGTTGTTCTAAATGTAATGTTACAATATTCATACTGTTAAACAAGATGAGCCTTCATTGCTCCACTATTACTGATAACATTTTTAGCTAGTTATTGTAAACTATTGTTAGAAAATTGTACACACAACGATATATCGCTGTGTCTCCTCTGAAGAACGGCGTTGAAATGAGAACGAGGCAAATGTAAATTTGCGCTTGTGTGTGTGGTTCTTACGTCATCCAGCTTTGTCTTTCTGGACAACGCCTCGTTGCACATATTGTATTCAGTGCGTCATTGTTTTTAGTTATGACGGAACCGTGCTATGATCCAATCACAATTCATATTGTAGTCCTTCGTCACAAACACCGCCATGGCCTTTTCCGATTCCAGCACGTCCTATGGTGACCTTGGTGTCTTACTCTTGCTGAATTTGCGTTGTTCCTTTTTCCAGAGGGACAATGGACCTAACCATTCCGTGTTTTAATAATTAAATAATACAAAACATTTAAAATACCTTTATAACCCATAATTATGGTACTGGGTCATTATGTACTGTTACAATTTAGATAATTTTTACTTCAGCATAAATTACCATA
Organism: Magicicada septendecula; assembly: GCA_034769895.1. Lineage (NCBI taxonomy): Eukaryota > Metazoa > Arthropoda > Insecta > Hemiptera > Cicadidae > Magicicada > Magicicada septendecula. Next base: position 194,489,894 of record CM068369.1, on the reverse strand, counting down.
TCTAAAGTCAGTTTCAAAATATCCAAAAATAAATCAGAAGCTGCTGAAACATCCTGTTCTTCATGTGTATGTGATCAATCTATAGTACTGAGAAACTATTTAGAATTGATATAATCATTCTTGGATACTGAACATTGAATGTCATTTTATACTGTTTGTGAGAGACTCTGATTTCAAATCTCACATACAACTACATTACTGTCACTTCTACCTGAAAGCAACACTTTGACTGTACTTTGAGTAAATATACTTGCTACACAAAAATATGTGATCAAGACAACTATTGCCTCTTGTAGATGAATTAATTAATTGTTCCAAATCATATCTGGGTATAACTGTTACATAGTTATCTACATTAATGGACGGTTTAAATGTACATATGTTGATATCATCAACAATCAGAAAATTTCTTTGCTTAGTTAAATTTAAAATAAAATTAACCTCATTGAGAAAAGAGGATGCTGAATTTGAATGTAATCTGTAAACAGGGATAATACCAATAGGTAAGTCTCTTTCAGGACTGAAAACAATATTTACTTTGGTAACAGCAGCAGTCAAGGTCAAAACATTAGGGCTAGCTTCAAACTGTTCAGCTACAAACATCATTATACTACCAGATCTATGTGATTCTTAACAACAGGCAAACCAGAGTATCCATGTACATTAAACATTTCTTTTTTGCAGTTATTTACCCAGATCTCTGATAATATTTGTGAAGCTACTTACCTTTTTGTATCACATAAAATTAACTAACAAACATTGTATATTTCTCGGGCGCCATCTTACCAACTGTAAGAAAATAATTTACCAAGGTTCGAATCAGCGAACTAGGAGAACAGAATGTGGTTGCTGAAATAATAACAATCATTTATGTTCATCAATAATTAAACGTTATTAATACTTTATTATTATTCATATTTCATATTAATAAAATCATACAGACAAAATTTGAATTAATAATTGACAAAAACGTGAATAATAGTTGTTAATTACCTTGAATCTCTTTTAATTTACTTACTCGCAATACAATAACAGATTCTTGAAATACATTTATTAAGAATTATAATGGGAACGCAAACCAGCCTTCTTATTACGATAAACTATAATAATACCATATTCTCACATACACACACAAAGCTACTTTAGAGATCTCATTTTTTAAATATTTTACTTCAAAATTTATTCCCCATTTTATTTAAATTTTTAAAAAAAGAAAAACCCAGCATTTTTAATTATTATTTTGAATGTCTACTTTCCTGTTTACGGGTAGAAGTCTCCTCATGGCGTGTACTGTTTTATAGTTCGCACTATCACATTTTTCTGCCGAACTGTTAATTTTGGATGAATATTGTCCGAAAAACTGTTTGTATTCTATATATATATAAAAAGATTCACATTTTTGGTTGTATGCGGGCCCGCACTTACGTTTTGTAACTTTTCTACAGACCACTCGCGAGTGGTGATGGCGTTATACTGGGGAGATTTACAGGCGCTATTTTGTGAAGCGGCTGTTGTTCGCCCAACTCTCATTGGTTTACAGTTTGTATCCGTTCGCCAGTGGACTGTTTTTGGCTTGTTGACAAAACTGGTGACACACATCGTTATATAAATTGCTGACGCAACACATCGCCTGATGTCTGGTTGCATAATTGGTTTACAGATTTAGTTACATAACGTGTTTACGTTTTTCGTGTTCGTCATTGTCCTTGAACTGACTTTGGTACATTTGCAGTTATTAAAACGGTCCACACAATTATTAAACAATTCATACAGTCAACAGCAGTGCAGCCACGTTGCGATCGCTTCCACATAACAAATTTACCTCTCGGTCATAAAATTTTCTATCACTCAACAAGTTAATTATTATTTATGAAAAAATACAAATTATGTCATTACCCCAGGTATGCCCAAAAATGCCCCGCTACAATACCCCCTCAATGAGATATTTTATGCCGAAGCATAAAAAATCTCATTGACACATTCATACTTGCTAGAGGGATCAGCCAGGATATGTCGCCACAACCCCCTGTATGGTTTACAAAAAAGAATAATCAACTCATCCTTGGTCCGGTGACTGTGACCGCATCTGCATGACAATACTGGACTTCTCTCTCGAGATCCCAACACCGTAGAGTCAGACAGATACTCAACACCCCTGCTCTGACACGCAGGCCAGCTCAGGTCCGCCGCCACAGCATCACCAAACGCTGAAACAACAAATCAAAATATTAAATAGTGGCCTTATACAACACCATATCCCCAACTGATCTGTTCCCCCCTAGCGGTGCTGGTTTGCGCTAAGAAGCACTGGTTTTGTTCTTTATTTATATTTAACATATATATGAATACCTAACTACAACATGATAAGATTCTCTTACACTAACAAACACAACATAACATAAGAAAACATAGACATAAAACATAAAATAAGAAACATAGTACACTTCTAATTCCCATTAAAATAAACAACTGGTATTTAAAATGTTACACACTTTACATTATTAAATTGGCATATAAAATCAAAAAATTACTTTTAAACTTGATTTACTCTTATTAATTCGTTTCTCAAAATTACAAATTTTTTTTTTTTTTTTTTTCAATTATGGCCATCATTATTCTATTTCATTACTTTGGGTGATTCTACGTTATTCCTTATAATTTACTTTATCAACTTGGCATTTACTCATAATCTTACCCCTTTTATTACTCTAATGCTCCCTTACAAAATCTTTAACTAGTATGACACCCCTCTATCAAAAATTTACTAACCCTTCTCTACCTCTAACTACTTACTACTTTAACTCCAATCGCCACCTTCTACTCTTATATAAAAAAAAAATACTCTCTAACCCTTTGTACATAGGATACGTGTTTCCCCCCCCCAAAAAAGCTCAATTCCCGTTCTCTGGCCCCTGGATTTTTACCTAAGGCGGCCCCTTCCCACTAAAACTATACCAAATCCCGTCCCAACCCTTATGTTGCGGACTCCCACATTACACTACCCCTACTACAAAATTGCCATCCCCAAAAAATCTCAATCTCATAACCTCACTACAATTACAACAAATTAACATCAACAAATAAACAACAACATATCACTCAAAACTCTACATAAATTCTCCATTTCTACTGTGTCTCCACTTATACTTCTCAAAATTCTATAACATACATTAACTCAAAACAACATTGCATTATTTTCATTTCCACTATTACTTTAACTCTTACTTTGATTTGGACAGATCTATGTCCCACAAAATTCAACTTGAACTGATTCAAACATTTTATTCAAACAATTACTATCACCCACTTCTATCTTTTACAACCCATTGAAAATTTTACCTATCACAACTATTTTTCATTTTATTTTAAAATCTATAAACACATTGAAAACCTATTATCATATTTTTATAATTCTTATTCCTAACATACTAAATGCAATCAACACAATAAGACATAATAACACAATATAAGAAGTATTTAGTGCATCTATTTTTTAAATTCAAACAAAATTATTGAGTAGCAAATCATCATTATTAATTAAAATATATCAAATTTTTAATACGTTATCCCCTTGGATAACCTCCCAGCCACACACACTATTTCAATTTATGGAGGACCGTCTCGCCCTTTCGCTTCCACATAGACTGTATAATTTTGGAGCAGGGTTTTACCTCTCCGTGTCTCTGCTTCCGCTATTAAGTTTAAAATTGTTGAACATCAACATGTTCTCGTTAATAATCATGCACCCTTAAACGGATCTACCACCTGGCTCTGCTGTTCCTCCTCGAACAGAGTGGCAGCCGCTGTTCCATAGTTTGGTGATTCCCCTTTTATTACCCCCCATCAATTTCAAAATACACCTTTACAACGATAACAGCTATGGCCAGTTATGGTCAGCGCGTAATCGTAATGTGCCCCAACCATAGCTGTTAAAGCTAAACCAATTCCACGGTCAGGGTTCGGTGAGGCCGTGACCGCCCGAAAATTTGGGGAATCACAAGTAAAATATCTTTCGTAATATTAAATTTACGAATTTATATTTAAATGACAATATTAATTTAGATGGGGTTTTAACCCACTTTATATGGAAGCTTAACCATTATTAAAATAAAATATTAAATACAAAATCTACAACCTTCCCCCATAGCAGTTCCACACTACACTGTTATGTCACTTCATTGAGCACCAAACTACCCCCCAAAATTATCCCCACATCTTGTATTGATAACAAGTTCTTATATTACTACACATTTCTTCAAAACGTTCCTATACTCACTAATACTAAAATCTAACAATTATATTTGGTCACCTAATGCTAAAAAATTTAGAAGAAAAAAAAAATTATATCTTAAATTTAAAATTATACACATCCAAAATTATTTTGGGGTTTTTTTTTTTTTTTTTTTTTTTTTATATATATATACTATTTACATAGGAGGCTGACTCTATTGTCATAAACTTACTCTACGTCTAGGAAGATCGCAGCCGCCTGAAATGCCGGGTCTTGCTGCAAAAAGAATAGGCACTAGATAGATACACTACGTGAACTCACGTCCCCTCTCTGAAACACACTACCCCCCCTCTCCTACCATTTCTTCTACCCCGCTTTCTACCGTGCGCCAAACCGTCTTGCCCCAAAACTCGTTGTTTCGGGCCAAACAGAAAATATTGTCAAAGGCTCCATTTTAATTTTGCCCTTGACACTAAAAATTTAATTTGAATGCACTGCCTTTTACTTAAATGCAGCCTCCATTATTTACAAACACTCTAAGGCAGTGCAGGCACGTGACAGGCACACCAAAACCGCTGCACCGGGAGTGTATAAAAAATAATTTGTGTCACGTACCTGTGGGGTCCCCCTCCCCGTTCAAATGTGCAGTTAGGTTTTCTACTTTATACCAATTTTGGTGGAGCCGGACCATCGTTGTTTTCACCGCCCGAAGGAAGATCCGCCAACCATGGCCCGCCTCCGATTTCCGAATTCCACGGCCAGGACTGGTAAGATCGTGACCGCCCGAAAATGGGGGAGGATCCCTTCTGAAAACATACAATAATATTTGAAAAACTTATTTATAAACATAACAATTAAAGTGACCTATATAATTTTAAATTCGTCGCATTTTGAGTACCTACTATTTCCTGCGTCGCTGGGTTCCTCAGCACATACGCATTCTGCATTTTTATTTCTATGATTTCATAAGGTCCTTCATATAACAAGAAAAACTTTTTTATTTCCCTATCTTGAGCACTGGACAAATCATGTCTTTTTACTAACACTAACTGACCTACCTCATATTTGGTCCATTTACCCTTGGCATCATGTTTCTGTTTTCGTCGCTCTCCTCTAGTAAGTAAATTCTCGTTCGCCAATCTAATCTTCATATTCCTGTCCAAAATTTGACCTTCAGGTGGGTATGTGAAAAGTTGTTCTAATATCCTGGGCGGCCTTGTTCCCCTTATCAACTCATGCGGCGTAAGTCCCGTGGACTCATGGGTGGTACAATTCAGCCACTCCTCTACTTTTTTCACGTAGGATGGCCATTCTGTGTGTTTGGCGTGACAGTACGCCCGGAATATCCTGCCAATCTCTCTCATCACCCGTTCTGCTTGGTTCGACTGAGGATGGTACACTGCCGTATGCTTGGGTATGATGCCTTCCCATCCAAGCGTCTGCCGCCACTTGCCGCTTATAAACTGTGGACCATGGTCAGATAATATAATTTTCGGCTTTCCCACATTAAGCATATAATCTTTTACTATTCTCTCACTAAGTACCTTACTCGTTGCTCTCTTAATACTATATAACTTTACAAATTTTGAAAAAGTGTCTAAAACTACAAATATATATAACACACCCCCTCTACCTCTGGGTAATGGTCCATATAAATCAACCGCGACTAGATCAAAAGGCTTATCTACTTTTATATAATTCATCTCTCCTTCCACTCTATAATTCACCACTTTCGATTTTTGACATAAATCACACACTCTTAACACTTTTCTCACTCTCCTCTCCATATTCTTAAATATACATGACTCTTTCAAAACATTCGCACACTTCCTCGCACCAAAATGACCATACCTTATATGACAATCCCAAACAATTTTATCTATTAACCCCTCGGGTATAATTAACCTCCAATCACGCTCTCCACCATCTACTTTTTTTGAACAAAATACCTTGATATACTTGAAATCGCTCGTTATATTCTGATCCCGCTACATCTGTTTCTAAACTAACAATTATTTTACCCAGTTTGCTATCAGATCTTTGCAAGTTTTTAATGTCACTTAATTCCTCACCAAAAATTCTATCTTCTCTAGTTAGTCTAAAAATTTCTATTTCTCTAAGGTCCCTACCAGTCTTATTATCTATAACATCTATTCTAGAAAGTGTATCTGGTACTTTATTATCTGACCCCTTTATGTACTCCCATGAAAAGTTATATTCCTGTAAGGCTAATACCCACCTGGTTAATCGGCTGTGTGTTAGCTTACATGAATTCAGAAATGACAGTGCCTTGTGGTCCGTCCGGATGATCGTAGTATTCCCTAGTATGTACGTGCGGAATTTACCCACGGCGAACACAATGCTCAGAAGTTCCTTTTCTGTTGTCGTGTAATTCTTTTCCGCCGATAACAGCGATCTACTGGCGAAGGCGATCGTTAGGTGTTCCTTGTCGCAGCTCTCTTGGTATAACTCGGCACCTAGCGCTACATTGCTGGCGTCGGTCTGCAAATAAAAGATCTTATTAAAATCAGGATGATTCATCATTATCATGTGACTGAACTTTCTCTTAATTTCATTAAACGCAGCTCGTTCCGCATCGCCCCATCTCCACTGTTTATTCTTCTGCAGGACAGCACTCAGTTTGGATGTTGTGTGTGCGTAGTTCTCCTGAAATTTCCTGTAAAAATTGCATAAGCCAAAAAACTCTGTAGTTGCTTAATGTTTTTTGGGTTCAGGGAATCGCATTATTGCTTCGACTTTGTCAGGGTTGGCTAATATCCCCTCTTGTGTAATAATAAATCCTAAAAAGTGTATCTCTGTCTGCAGAAACTTAGACTTGTCCCAATTCACTGTTAAACCCCCTACTTGTAGCTTATCTAATACATATTCTATGTGTTCTAAATGTTCAGTGAATGTTCTAGAGGCTATCAAAATATCATCGACATACACAGTTAAAAAGTCTAAGTCCTTAGGTTGTAAAATATTATCTAAACATTTGATAAAACTAGCAACACTGGTGTTTAATCCAAAAGGTAAGCGTTTAAACTGGTAATTCTTACCATTAAAAAGAAAAGCTGTATATTTCCTACTCTCTGTTGCTAATGATACCTGCCAGTATCCAGCGGTCAGGTCTAAAGACGTCATGTATTTGACTCCGCTAAACTTTTGTAAAATCTCATTTATGGGTTCTGGAGATTCTCTGTCCGGTATAATAATTTGATTGATTTTTCTAGCATCTAAACATAACCTTACCTTGCCATCCTTCTTTATCACTACCACCAAAGGGTTTGAATAAGGTGATACTGAGCGTTCAATTATGCCTCCTTGCATCATCCGGTCTAATTCCTCCTGTACAGCCCTCCTCTTCGAAAACGGCACCGGGTAGCTTCTCTGCATGTATGGTGCGTGGTCCCGAACTTTCAACTCACAGATGTAGTCCTTCGCTTTCCCTGGTGATTCATCAAACACCCCTCTGTACTGCTCCACAACTGCCCACAGCTCCTCTCGCTGAGTACTTCCTACAACTGTATTTTCATTGAAAAATTTATCGGCTCTATTTGCCCACACACTCTCATTACGCTCATGCATCTCTCTCTCCTCATTTTCTACACCATCACTCTCTAGACATATATTTATTTTAGTTTCTATTTCTCTATCACTTATCTGTTTATGTAACATTTTTATTCCAGTGACTTTAGCTTCATTTACTACTTTCTTAAACTCTATTCTGACTGGTTTATTCCCCTTCTCAAATTTTACTATTTGTTTATTAAAATCTATCACTGCTCCGTTTCTTTCCAAAAAATCATTTCCCAATATTACATCTAGACTCAACCCTTTAACTACAAGGAAAGTATTTTCAAATTCTACTTCATTTATTAAAATATTTAATTGTACTTGTCTGGTTATTCTTTTACTTCTCACCCCAGTTACCCCCACTACTGTAACCCCTGCAACTGGTAATGACGGTATATTCTTGTTTAACTCTTTTAATTCACCCATGACATTTTCAGAAATTACTGAGATCTCGCTACCGGTATCAATTAAAGTTTTATAATTCTTACCTTCAATGTTAATCGTCACCTCAGTCAATCCTGTTCTGCGTTCCACCACCTTGTTCTCCTCTTCTTCTAACAACTCTTTTGCCATATCCATCTTGATGACGTTGTTTGTGTATTCGTTAATTACTTGGACCCGGTCCTCCGTTGACAATGGTTGGGCCCGCTTTCCCATTGTCTTCCTCAGTTTTCCGTGGATGGACCTGCCACAGCTTGATGATTTCCTCCTCGACTTCTATTGTGATTTCCTCCTCCTCGAGGCACTCCTCTATAAAATTCTCCTCCTCTCGACTGTTGATTTGGTGGTGGGTTTGTCCTCTCATTTCTGGCGCACTCCCTGGTTCGATGACATCTAAAACAATTCGTTCTATTAGCATAGTTATCAATTTCACAGGCTCTACACCTCCAACTCTCGCCCCTATTATCGAAACTTCCTCCCCGCGCTCCTCTATGAAAATTCTGTGTACCCCTGTTATGATGGAAATTATTATTATTATTATTATGGTGTGGTACTACTGGTGCGTTTGGACGTCGTCCCATGTCGCGTTCCCCTATATTCTGTAATACATCTAACATGTTTTCTAACTCGCTTATATTTGTAATCTCTCTAGTCATTAAAGTTATTTGCACCTCTCTGGGCAGGTGTTTGCTAATATGTCGTACAAATGATCGGAATGGCAACGGCGGTTCTAAATACTTTGCTTCGTTATAAATGGTCATCACATATATGGTTAGGTGGTTATTAATCCTACCAAAATTCCCATTACCCATTATTTTACTTCTTAGTATTTCTTGGTCTTCTTCTGACCAATATTTGTTGCGAAAAGCTATCTCAAAATCTTCATAACTTTCCCATTCGGTATGGTGTACTTCCGACCATATCTCGGCACTACCTTTGAAACATTTGATAATCTTCAGCAACTTAACCTCCCAGCTACTATTATTAAACCGATTAAATTCCCTAACCCTATTTAAAAATTGCATTGGGTGTACTCTACGATTGTCACAATTGAAAGTTTCTAATTCTACTTCATTATTTGTATCTCGTGTCATAAATATGCGGTCAGTAACATTGTTTACATTTTGATTTTTCACTAAACTTAATTCATCTCGCATATTATTAATATTTTGTTCAAGTGAATACAATTTTTTATCATTACTATATTCAGACTGTACATTATTTTTTGCTATTACTTCAATAGATTCATTTACTGCTTGTATCTCTGTCTTATAATTACTTTCAATTTCATTTATTTTAGAGTCTATCTTATTTTGGTGTTCATCAATATTCTGACTAAATTTTTCAACTGTCATTACTACACTACTCAACTTACATTCAGTTTCAATATTACATTTAATAATTTTAGATTCTATGTCATTGTTATACTCATTCATTGAATTTATTAATATTTCGTTATTCTCATTGATTTGCTTCTCAACTCTGTCTATCTGGCTATCTATTGCATTAAATTTAATATCTATCTTTTGTATTGAATCATCTAGCTTAGTTTCTACTTGGCTGATTTTATTAGTAAATTCTACTTTGGTATTTTCACAATGTTTGTTAATTTCTTGTATCTCATGTTTCAACTCTTTATTCTGATTTTTTAATAACTCTTGCATATCGTTTTTCTGTTCATTAAAAAGCAATTTCATCATCTTGATTCAATGAAACATCCTGTTCTTCATGTGTATGTGATCAATCTACAGTACTGAGAAACTATTTAGAATTGATATAATCATTCTTGGATACTGAACATTGAATGTCATTTTATACTGTTTGTGAGAGACTCTGATTTCAAATCTCACATACAACTACATTACTGTCACTTCTACCTGAAAGCAACACTTTGACTGTACTTTGAGTAAATATACTTGCTACACAAAAATATGTGATCAAGACAACTATTGCCTCTTGTAGATGAATTAATTAATTGTTCCAAATCATATCTGGGTATAACTGTTACATAGTTATCTACATTAATGGACGGTTTAAATGTACATATGTTGATATCATCAACAATCAGAAAATTTCTTTGCTTAGTTAAATTTAAAATAAAATTAACCTCATTGAGAAAAGAGGATGCTGAATTTGAATGTAATCTGTAAACAGGGATAATACCAATAGGTAAGTCTCTTTCAGGACTGAAAACAATATTTACTTTGGTAACAGCAGCAGTCAAGGTCAAAACATTAGGGCTAGCTTCAAACTGTTCAGCTACAAACATCATTATACTACCAGATCTATGTGATTCTTAACAACAGGCAAACCAGAGTATCCATGTACATTAAACATTTCTTTTTTGCAGTTATTTACCCAGATCTCTGATAATATTTGTGAAGCTACTTACCTTTTTGTATCACATAAAATTAACTAACAAACATTGTATATTTCTCGGGCGCCATCTTACCAACTGTAAGAAAATAATTTACCAAGGTTCGAATCAGCGAACTAGGAGAACAGAATGTGGTTGCTGAAATAATAACAATCATTTATGTTCATCAATAATTAAACGTTATTAATACTTTATTATTATTCATATTTCATATTAATAAAATCATACAGACAAAATTTGAATTAATAATTGACAAAAACGTGAATAATAGTTGTTAATTACCTTGAATCTCTTTTAATTTACTTACTCGCAATACAATAACAGATTCTTGAAATACATTTATTAAGAATTATAATGGGAACGCAAACCAGCCTTCTTATTACGATAAACTATAATAATACCATATTCTCACATACACACACAAAGCTACTTTAGAGATCTCATTTTTTAAATATTTTACTTCAAAATTTATTCCCCATTTTATTTAAATTTTTAAAAAAAGAAAAACCCAGCATTTTTAATTATTATTTTGAATGTCTACTTTCCTGTTTACGGGTAGAAGTCTCCTCATGGCGTGTACTGTTTTATAGTTCGCACTATCACATTTTTCTGCCGAACTGTTAATTTTGGATGAATATTGTCCGAAAAACTGTTTGTATTCTATATATATATATAAGGATTCACATTTTTGGTTGTATGCGGGCCCGCACTTACGTTTTGTAACTTTTCTACAGACCACTCGCGAGTGGTGATGGCGTTATACTGGGGAGATTTACAGGCGCTATTTTGTGAAGCGGCTGTTGTTCGCCCAACTCTCATTGGTTTACAGTTTGTATCCGTTCGCCAGTGGACTGTTTTTGGCTTGTTGACAAAACTGGTGACACACATCGTTATATAAATTGCTGACGCAACACATCGCCTGATGTCTGGTTGCATAATTGGTTTACAGATTTAGTTACATAACGTGTTTACGTTTTTCGTGTTCGTCATTGTCCTTGAACTGACTTTGGTACATTTGCAGTTATTAAAACGGTCCACACAATTATTAAACAATTCATACAGTCAACAGCAGTGCAGCCACGTTGCGATCGCTTCCACATAACAAATTTACCTCTCGGTCATAAAATTTTCTATCACTCAACAAGTTAATTATTATTTATGAAAAAATACAAATTATGTCATTACCCCAGGTATGCCCAAAAATGCCCCGCTACATATTATTACATCAGGTAGCTTGTTTAGTGAATTTAAACATTCTTTTGCCTATGACACAGCATTCTGTCACATGCACCATACAGTCAGCTGCAGTGTGTACAACACTGTTTCTTAAAAAACTAAGAAATGTGTAAAAATTACTCCCCCGTACAGATCAAAACCTGTAAAGTAGAACAGCAAAAAGCATAGTGAAATTGTAAACCTGTATCTTACTTTTTGCAGAGAAAACATCGTTTACATTAAAATAGAGTTATTACTGTACCTCCAGAAAAGTATGTAAGTGAAGTTAAACATCAACATTAGAAAATTGACTCTTACATATAAAAACTTAATTATTATATAAGGCAAGAGTTAGGAATATATAGCCGTATGTGAAATTAGAATTGATGCGTCACAACAGATTTCTTTCCACAAAGTTTTATTAACTCGAGAAGTAACTGGTTCCAAAAAAGCTAGGTTAGCCTACTCCCAACATCAGAACAACAATAGTAGTATCTTGAAATTAATTTGGAAGAAATAACCAAGTGATACAACACATAATCCTGGATGGTGGATCTAATTCTGATGCAGTGACAGTAAAATGTGTTTGTGTTTTCAGATAACTGTAGAAAACATCAGACTGCATTTAACAGAAGAAAGAACACCAGCAAACATAACATCACCAGGACCAACTCCGATAGATGTATCTGTTAGACAACTTCATGTTTGTCGAGGGCTGGATGGTGTATTTCATGTAGAGCCCCCTCCACCACCTGCTCCGTTCACGCCTTCTGAAAGCCAAGAGACTGCACAACTTAGAGCTGAAAATGAATTGTTGAAAAGAAAACTAGCAGCAATGGAGAAACTAAATGAAGAAAATCATTTCTTAAGAAGATGCCAAGAGGAAACTCAGATTCTTAGGTTTGTGCCCTGAGTTAGTATGAAAAATGTTTCCGTGTTATCCCTATTAATTGGGTACTTCCTATATGGCATAGTGTAAATAAGATTTGAGAAAGGGTAAGTTGTTGATTTACTTTATTTAGAAATGTCAACTGCAGTGAAACCAGCAAACACTGGTTTAACAACAATACTCTGTTGTGTGTGTGTGTGTGTGTGTGTGTGTGTGTGTGTGTGTGTGTGTGTGTGTGTGTGTGTGTGTGTGTGTGTGTGTGTGTGTGTGTGTGTGTGTGTGTGTGTGTGTGTGTGTGTGTTATCAATATATGAAAGCAATATATGAAAAGTTTGAGAACATTAAAAATTGCTCTATTTAGTGTGAACATTTTTATTTTCAATCCTAATTCTTATCTATATTTTTGCTAATTAATGTTTGTACTATTTTATACAGTGAAACCTTGATAATTCAGTGTCATATTGTTTGTCTTGTAAAGAAACTAACTTTCTATCTTTCTACACGCCATAATTTTACTTACCCTTATTCCGTTACACTTACCTTTTATATAAAACCCCAGAAGATTCCAAACTCGCTCAAAGGGTCGCCACGATGTTTTGGGTTATACATCGAAACCATGATACTTACCCTTAATTAATTTTGATCATGTAATGCCCTTATATCAGAAAATTCACAGGTTTCGTTTAGACGAATTCTCGATGCAGAACTCAGATTGTGGGTGTGATGTAATAAACACACTTAACACATTTTTTATGCTATGAAAAATCTTATTTATTATGACCAAAATTTAAATCTCTTTTTTTCTTTCTTTTAACTTTTTATATGTGTTTTGCTACTCTCTTATTCTAGGACAACTTACTATACTAACCCCTACTTACAAACCAGTGCTGAGCTTTAATGTCCCCTTTTTCCCACACACACACACACACTCACTCGTTACAATTTTTGGTATACCCAATTTTTTACTACCCCCCCCATGTTATTTAAGAGCTCTTTATTATTTATAGGTTCATTTCACTCCCCACCAAAATATTTATTTACTATGGTACCTCCACGTGTTATCCACTGAGTCCCACCATCTTGCTTACCTCACTTTCACTTCGTTACAACTAACATTGTTCCAATTACTAGATTTTTGCGTATACTCTTTATGTCCCGTCACTATAATTGCTTAAAACACTTCGTTAATTCCTTTTACATAACTTGTGCGCGCCGGCCTCCCAACGCTTTTTTACTGAGACGATGCTATCGACTCGACTATGCTGTTTGATGACGGCTATCCAACTGGCCGGCGTCACCTGCTTCCGTATACCATACGACGCTTAGGGCGTCACCCGCATGGTCGTAAACTCGTTCACTGATTGGCTATTTTTCATCGTATGTTTCGGTAGACAGGAGATGGAAATTCGTTTCTTTCGCCATGTGGTCGATTCTATGAATTTTTAAGGTGTATTTTTTTCTGCGAATTTATCAGCTGGTACCAGCATGTACCTAGTACCGCTACAGGTCGTTCCCCAAAAGTTGTACGTTGATAGGTTAAAACGGGTTGCCTAATCTGCCCCGTTACAGTCTGTCAGTGACCTGATCTGAAAATGTTCTGCTACAGTTGAGTTTTAACCAAGTGTGTTAAATACAGACCATTCAAATGTAAAATCGTTATTGAAGAAAAGAAGAGAATATACATTTCAGAAAACATACGTTTGTGTAAAGTTGTCAAAGTAAGGTCAGATGGATGGAGCATATTACAGATGGGAGAGTCAACACCAATACTAGACAACACCAACTTACTTGCTCTAGACAGTATAGACCAAATAATATTTCAATATCTGGTAGTTCATGTTGAAGCTGTTGTAATGGTTCACTTATTACTGGAAGCAATAAAACACAGTGTTGGAAAGCTTACAATTAATTTATTTGAAACATTCAGACATATTCAGAAAAGACATTTCAAATATTGTCTTTATATGAAAAAATAAATTTGTCTTTAAAAATAGTAGTTTAAGTGCTTAATTTGTTCCTCTTTTTTTTTTAATTACAGGTCTTGCCTGAATGCTGCGCAGGATGATTTATCATCTCTTTTGGAAGAGAAACGTAGTTTATTAGAATTAATACAAACACTTAAGGCCCAAAACTCTAGTAATGAAGCAAAATATCAGGGAACAAATAAGAGATAGCAACAGTGCTGCTGCTTCAAATGTAGCTGCTCGCATAAGAAATGTCACTAGTCGTCCAGCATTGCATTGTGAAGCAGGTTATGTGTTATAATTACTGCTTTCATATTGTTTGTTATTGTTTTATTTTCAAAAGTCACATTTCATATAAATAAGTTAATATTATTTTTCAAATTTTAACTGAAAACAATAAGGTTAATTGGAAAATATTTTTGAATCAACTAAAATGTTCTCTTTGACTGTATTGCAAAATGTACAAGATTGGTCAGTGTAATGTTGCAGCTAGAGAACACAAATGTTTTGTGCCTTTTAAAATTCTTTAACTTTTTTTCTGTACAATAAGATGTTGTGAAGAAAATGACAATATCAGTCAGTCATTAAGTTGTAACTTCCTGCAGGTATCTAACTAAACATGTTTATTTAAATGTGTTTATAATACCTTTTTGTAAACTGTCAGGTTGTGGACAGATTCCATATTATCACTGGTATAAAAACCAAGCATGCACAAGCACAGTTGGGCAAGTAAGAGATTGAGACAATCTTCATTTTGACTTTAGTAAGTTTTAATAATGTGAGGGCTGAATTTACAGGAGAATTATGATTTTTGCCACATCCATTTCATCAATATGTATTATTTTTAAATGCATTGACATAAATTCTGTATCACTTTTGTCATTTCAAAAATCTTGTCAGTGTTCTGACAATAACATAAAGAGAATCAGAAACACAGTGTTGTCACCTATAACTGATATGGTCATTGGTCTGCTTCTAGAGCAGTTGGTCTTCATCTGCATTACATAAAATTGATGAAAAATTATGATTTGTATAATGCCCTTGTACTGCCAGTGGTGGTGCACAGCTTGGTCACTGTTTTGTATTCTATGCTTGCCACAAGTAGTAGGAGAAATTTGAACTTTGACCAGTTTCCTTAAATTGCTTCCCGGAGAGGCACTGTTTTGATATATTTGGCAATATTAGCAATAAGATAGATATTGGTAACTTTATAGGTGTTGTTTGTTTAATTTATGGAAATATTTTAGTAACTGACCAGTAGTGAAATTGTAAGCATTGAATTTGTTTGATGAAGGATGTGGTGTTCACATTTAAGTGAAACATTGTTTCTCACACTTGTTGATAAGAGCAAGATTAAATATATGATTGTTCAAAATTATACACATCAATAGTGTAACAGAATAGGATTGTCATTAAAGAATATTAAATATGCAGTAAACTGATGATGTATATAACATGCAGTGGAATTCCCTGAAACATGCGTATTATGCTTGATTTGTTTGGGCACTATGTTGTTATATATATTGTAATTGTATGATGTGTGAATTGATACATGCTAAGTGTGTGTAATTGGATCTGACAACAGTAATGCAAATAAACTTAAGGATTAAAAAACAACATGAGGCAAACAACAGTACCTGAAAAAGGGAATGTTAAAGTAATAGAATTAGTATGATTTCAAAAATTGGTGTAGAACTCTTACCAACAACCAAGGCAGCTACAGTTTCTGAAGCAGTTAATCAATACCTTGACTAAGTTAATACAGTTAAATTAATTTAGTTGTGGATGTTACTTTGACACCAATATTAGTGATTAATGCTCATGAACACACCAACTTGCACTCAACTAAAAGTATCATTCATGTTTATTCCATTAAATTACATTCTCATACATAGAACGTTGTACAGATGTTTAAATATATTCTTAATTGTCTGAGTCTCTTATATTATATCTTGACATTATCATAAGTACCAGTGTCTGATCAGAATATGAACAAACTTCACACAAAACACACACACACACACACACACACACAGGGAAAGCCAGCATATTTACCAAATGTATTGTTTTCAAAATAATGCACATAAAAAAGCAACACTAGTTTGCAACAAGAACAAGAACTCTGCCTGTTTTTTTATTTGTGTTGTGATTATGTGTCAGTGATTGATGAAGCTGTTGTAATAGTAAAATATTTTAAACCAGTGTTTTGTGTGTGTTTTGGAAACAATTTTGAAAACAGTGAAGTTAGTTTGCAGGCTTTCCCTGTAATAACTTTTTAAGCATAACAAAGCCTAGCGATCTAACGTATCAGTACATAAATATAAGCAACAACTTACCCTTAATGTTAGATTAAAGAATTGGAGATTTTAATTGGTCTTGATGAGCAGATGTACTCATCTCAGAATTGCTTTTTGTAAGTTGTTAAATTCTAACCTTCTACAAATGTTGGACATGTAAATTCATCAGCTTGAGAGAAGTGAATGAAATTTACAGATACATATATCAGTCCCGGTACCATATTACCAAACAAACTAGTGATCATATTTTTCAAAACGTGACTGTTGAATATTTTGGTGTTATTAGGGCATATGGATCATGATCTTAAAACTTGGAATATGTTACTGACTACCAGGAACATCTATACAATTTTCTGTTACACACTATACACTACTAATAATAAACAGCACCAGTTAGATAAAATACAAATTAAAAAAGTACATCAATTAAATAAAATTACAATAGTTTTTAATACAAATAATACTCAACACTTTCACCAATATCGTTCTTCTAATAGCAGTTTTATCGCTTGAATTTCCAGAACTCAAAACTAAGTGGCAGTTGCTCACAGCACAGGTATTTATACCCAGTCAGCATCACGTGTGTGGCATTTAAAGTTATCTAGAACCTTCCAGCATCACTTAAATTGAGCAGTGTCTCATAATGTCTAGCATCAGCCTGACTATACCAGACAGTACTAAGTGGCTTTAAAACGTTGCATCTAATTGCTGACATAGTGTCATATAGGTTACAAGTGAGAACCTAGGCATCATCAACATGGCAATATAAATATTATAGTGCCCATACCTCCACATTTCTCCAAGTCCAAAAGGGGTTTTGTGCTTAGTCATCAACCTCAATTACTTTAAGTATGTTGTACATCATAGGTATACTTATAAGACTGATGTGTTCATGATACATATCATTTGTTGCAGACTTCTATTAATAAATCATCCCACCAGTAATTGCTCACTGGAGTTTGGACAGTTTCTGTTTAGTGTTTTGCTTGTCTACTTATAAACTTCCTCAAGCTTTTAAAGTTTTATTCCGACGTGTTTCTTTGTAGGTTAATATTTGTAGTGAACGTTTTTTGCATTATAAAATTTGTTCAATTCAATAAATAATGTAACATTGTACACAACTAACAAGCAGTATTTTTTTAATGTGTATGTTAATGGTGCAACCTATGACGATGGTATGAGTGATAATCTAAGTACACTAAAAACTCGTTTATCCGAATCGCGTTTATCCGAAAATCCGGTTTATCCAAAACAATTTTTAGTAAATTTTAAAAATATACAAAAGCATTTTCCTGTCGCTATAATCTATATTGAATAGCGCAGACAAGCGATTCCACGTGATATAAAGTAGAAAGTCAATAATCAGAACTAATTGGGATAAGAGGTACTCCGAATTATCGATTTGTTCGGATTTTCGAACATAAAGTATTATGTTCATATATTGTAATCATAAAGTACTGTATACTGTTATGTATTATAACAGTACATTTCCGCTTCCTTTTAGAAGCCGCAGGTGACACAATAGCAACAGTTCACATAAAACAATCCTATGTTAATAAACAACTGTAATGCGACTACTGTATAAACTGTACAGTAATAAAAAAACAGCTGTCTAACGATCAAAAAGAACAGAAACTTATCAGATGTTATCCAATGATGAAATTGTTACACAATGTTCACAACAGCCCGGTGAGGACAAAACCTCTGACGATGAAGTAGAAGAGAAAACGGGAGTCAACCACATAGAGGCACCATCAATGTTTGAAGAGCTACTGTCGTGTTTGGAGCGACAAGACGAAACTTCACTTGCAGAACTTCTAACAATGAAACGATTTCAAGATCGGGGAGCCAGCAAACGAGCTTGAATGCTAAGCCAAGAAATTATGATTGATTACTCTATGAACAAGCAATAGGACTGTTCCAGAACTGTAGAAACTATAATTTACAGTGCGGTGCAGTTTTATAGTTTATTGTGTCATATTCACTGTAAGTAGCTTTTAAATTATTATTATTAAATAAAGTTACCGTACTTGCATATGTATTATTATTTAAATAAAAGTTTCGGTTTATCCGAAATTTTGTTTATCCGAAACAGGCGAGGTCCCATCAAATTCGGATAAACGAGTTTTTAGTGTAATAATTAATTTTTAAAATATATGTATTGTCTTAAAACAATATGTATACATATTTTGTATGTATATACAATTTATAAAATTAATGTACAGTGTCACATGGTTTATTGAAATTAAAAATTAGTATTTGTATGTACATAATAACAAAGGAAATTATAATCATTTATTTCAGAAATTATACAAACATTGTTGTTGATGAATGGTTGAGTAAATTCTTAGCTATGCTCTGTATAATGATGGTTGGCGTGTGGACCCTTAGCCTACCTGCTGCCTGTCCCCCCATTATAATACTTCCACCCGTGCTCGACCGCGGCTAATTGCCGCATGAGTCACCTCAATGTGGGTCCAGTATGGAAATTTTTTTTTTGCCTCGCCCAATACTGGTAAAATTTTGTTATATTTGAAATCAGCAAAATAATACGATGAAAATGACACCAAACACGACTAAGGAATATTAAAAATTGGGCGTTATAAAGCACTATGCACTGAAGATGTGTATTAAAGTAGTTGTTGAGCTTTTACCTTGTAACACCTTAAAATTTAATATTTTTTAGTCGTGTTTGGTGTCATTTTCATTGTATTTTTTTGCTGATTTCAAATATAACAAAATTTTACCACTATTGGCCTAGGCAAAAAAAATTGTTTCATACTGGACGCACAGTGAGGTGACTCACGTGGCAATTAGCTGCTGTCAAGCCAGGGCGGAAGTATTACAATAGGGGGGGAGGCAGCAGATAAGCCAAGGATTGACACGCCAACCATCGTCATACAGAGCATAAGAATTTTAAATCATCGTAAAGTTTGAACAACTTCACTAATATATCCCTGTACCTACTGTAGGATTTCCCTGACAGTTATCCTGCATTTCATGTGATCATCTTAACCGTCTTCGTGCTTCTACTAAGTATATCAATCCTAGTATTATAATCTGTCTCTTTTTTCTTTCAAGTTGTACTGTGCTACTAATTTCTTTGAAATGAGGCTCTAAACTGACTGACTTAAGTAGATGAAAATCTGATCTTCATCATCTGGTTATCTTGACAACTACATTGTTATTCCTACGTTATCATATGATAAAAACTAATGTATACATGGTTATTACAAAATATTTATGAAACCAGTAGATGTTTTGATTTTATGAAAATCAATACTTTCAGAGAGAACGTACACAAACAATGCATTTGTTAAACATGCACTCTTAGTAGAATAAGTTTTCTATCTGCTGTAATAGTTGGGGAACAGTCTCCTATATATCCAGGTAAAATTCAGTGGATATACAATCCTGTCACTAAATTGGTATTCCAATGTCTTTTTTGTGAGCTTTATTTTATATTTTTTTAAGTTGATTGTTTTTTTTTAATGTTTGCATACTTTTATAACTACCTCTCAAACTTTTGTACTGAGGAAAAGCGTGTTATTCAAGTATATGTGAGGATAATTTTCAGTTGCAATAAGAAATAATTTAATGTGTAGTTAGTGTAAATAAGCGAGACTGTGTTATGATGTGTGTAGGTAAATTGTAACTGATTGTAGTGAATTGTAACTGATTACAGAGCAAGAAGGATGTTACAGTAACGCTTCATTTATACGTTTTTCAGGGGACTTCGAAGAAAAAACGTATAAGTGTGAAAAACGTATAAGTGAAATAGAACACAAATAGTATAATTAAATGATATAGTACTAAATAGAAATAACATATAATTTACAATTTGGAATAATAAAATAGGTACTTATACAACATGACGTATATATAGAGGAAAACACACAAATATAATTAATCATTTCCCAGAAAAGTCGTTATTTTCCCTTGTTTTTTTCTTTTCCGCAGCTATAGAATAAACTGTGCCCTCAAATCTTAACAACTGCATCATAATTTCGTCAGATACATTACGGGCGGGTTACAAAGCATTTAATTGTCACCAGGGCATTAACTACATCACTAAAACACACGAGGGTCTGCGTTGCTTGTTCATCATCATCATCTTTTTCTTCATCCATTCACTGCTGAATATCATCTGCAATCTCTGATATGGTCATGGGTTCTGCGGTAACAACATTTTCGTCAATGTTGACATAATCGTCAAACGACGCATGGCCTTCCAGTTTGCCCCATTCCACATCATCAGCGGGAACATCACAGCTATCTTCATACTACAGGTTTCGCTATTCCCGAATCCGGCTTTGTGAAAGCAGTTGTGGACAGTGAGTTGTGATACTCTGTGCCATGCAGCTGCGATGTAATGCATTGCCTGTTAGAAGAGAGCAAACCGTTACGAATTTGTGCAAAAATAGAACTTTAATAGACCTATACTGTAATTTCTTTAAATAGGCCTACACCTATAAGTAATTTTACATGAGGTTTATTGCATTGGCTATACCCGGTACACACAGAAATCAATTGTAACATTGAGAGTAATGCCAGAAAATCATGGTAGAAAATGCAGGCAGAAAAGAATGGCGGGATAAAAAAGAATCCTATACACTTATACCCTAGTGTAAAAACTTTTATTCTTTATGAACAAACAGATACTTTTTTCATTCCAATCTATTCATTATTTATTAAACAATTCGTTTTTGAAATACCGGCAAACATCGCATAGAATCGTATGGTACAGTATTGCTTTCACAAGTTATAAAAATCACGAAGGAATCATACCTGCAAAATGTGAATTTTCATTTCATCTTTCTTTCCAGCGTCTACACAGTGGATGGCATGCTGTACCAGCATATTGTGATAATAGGCCTACAGTTTAAAATTACGGATTATCCCCAGGTCCAGCGGTTGCAGTTCGCTTGTGCAATTTGCGGGGAAAAATTCCACTCTCACGTTCTTTAGATACGATGTATCAGGAGGGTGTGCCGTGCATCTGTCCACAATCAGAAGAATTTTTCGACCTTTTGGGCTCATTTTTGCATGGATGCCTCACAGCCAGTCTTCAAACACTTTTATAGTGATCCACGACTGATTGTTGTTAGCTTATCTCGTAGGGAGCGTTGCAACATTTTTAAAACACCGCGTCCTCGCAAAATTCCCAACAGTTAAGGGAACCAGTTTTTCACTTCCGTCACTGATTGCGCACAACAACACTGTTACAAGTTGTTTATTCAGCTTACCACCATGACAACTGTACCCTTTGAATGCCATTGTGCGGTCAGGAAGTAAATTTAAAAAAAAAGCCTGTTTCATCGGCATGGAACACATCTTTGGGATCAAACTGAGATGTTGGTTCCCTCAAACGGGTTTCTTTCCATTCATGCGCACTGTACTAACATCTACACTCTTACTCTCACCGCACACGATTTTGCTGCCGATGCCATGCCATACCTTAAATTTATGTAGCCACCCAGTCGATGCATGAAAATCTTTAACACTGAACCTGGCTGCCAGTTCATTTGCTTTTTCGCAAAGGACTGGACCGCTGATAGGAATTCCTTCTTGCCCTGTGCTGCTGGAACCACTGTAACAGACAGTCTTCCAAGAGTTCGTATTTTCCACCTTGAATACGTGTTCGCTTATTACTTGAAACACCAAACACACGAGCACTTTCTTCAATTTCGGTTGCTTTAGCCACAATTGAATTTAACGTCGATGGAGCGCCCTAACTCATTGGCAATGTCTACTCGCTTCTTATTTCCTTCGCTACTTTCAAAATGTTTAATTTCTCAGCGATCGTAACGCAATTCCTCTTCCTTCCACTCATTTTCCACTTACGATGTTACCTATAATAGAAACAGTAACGAACTGATGTCGACGAAGCGATGGAGCTTTACGAGCATTGAACAAATACCGTACATTTCTAGGAATCAAAGCTTGCTCAAAGGGTACTCGTCAACTGCAAACTCAGCCGACTGGCACTAATTGACGATTCCCTAGAAATATACAGTCTGTTCAAAATATTTGCATTAGGACATTCACATTATATACATTTTGTGATATATGCAACGGAAATAAGGAAAAAATATTTAAACGTATAAATGAAGTTTTGTATCTCCAGGGACTTAAAAATTTAATCGTATAAGTGTGAAAAATGAATAAACGAAAAACGTATAACCGAAATAAAATAGCATGTAAAGTATAGGAATTTTGCCGGGACCTTGGAGAAAAAACGTATAAGTGAGAAACGTATAAAAGAAGTTTGACTGTATTTTGTTATCTTGTCAACATCCCATGCCAATTTGATTGTGCTATTCACAGCTTTGCTTCAAAAGGAAGAACATTAATATATTACTTCAACTGTAAAAAATATTTCATTTCAAATTGATTTATTTTTATTTGTTGTCTCCATATTATACCTGTAAGAAGTATGTGTCGATTATATAGTAACTAAATTATAAAAAATATCACTCCTCTTCAGAGGTTTCATAGCCTGTATGTAAAATAAATTTGTGATTTCTGCATCAGAAAGGCAGATGTGTTCACCCATCCAAAAACCCTGCCTCAATTTCATTTATGACTTGCTTTTTGTGAATGTTACATGCATACTTTTTGAACCGCTGTTAACTCTCACCAGTGACAACTGATGTCTGAACTAAAACTATTTCAGAGACTTTTTGAAATTGTATTGCCATTATCATTTTAAATAATGATACAAGTATTAAATTATTACTTAAATTTTAAAATGTTTATTTTAAAAATGTCACTTAAAAGAATGTAGAAGAGTATAATTTTTAAAATTAGAAATGTTGTTTAGTATAAATTTATGCACCTAATGTGTGTGTACAGAGTTTGTAATGTGTGTGGTACAGATTTTAGTATCATCTTTCTGTCCTTACTTTCTTGAAAACATCTCTGTATGCACTGTTATCTCCAAATTTTAAGTACAATGAATATAGAAAACTTAATCTATTGAAATTGTTAATTATAAGAAAAATGTTTACTTTTCTGTTACAAATGAATTGTTAGTAGAGTACGTAGTTTTCATAATCACAAGTTCACAACATTTTTAGCAATAACCAAGTTTCTGCTGTATAGTCTTCCTTCATACACAAAGCACATTATATCACAGATACACATTCTATATACTAATGTTTTATTAGGGCTATATTATTACAGATTTTATTTATAAATGCTGATAATATCAACTTAAAGTACTGTGTTTTTATAATAAACTGATCTATTTAAACATTAAATTTTTTTATTTATAACACTGTCTAGGTTTCACTCCGTAAGTAATCATCAGCTTAATGAGAATTCTCACTGAGAGGATGAGACTGTAGAGAGTTAAGATTTATCTTATTTAAATTATTAGTAAAAATGTTTAGCAAGATATAAACTGTTTTTTTATAATTGATTTTATTTATTTTATTTTTTTCATTAAAATCGTGTTATATGTTACTTACATATCTGTGTATACAGTAATGCATATAAAGTGTATAATACACCAGTACATTTGTTGTGTGTGTGTGTATATATATATATCATTTTCTATATAAGTAACTCGATGTAACTTTTATATATATATATATATTTCCATTGAGTGCTAGTTTTATAAACATGGTTTATAGTATAATTTTTGGTATAAATTAAGTTTTTCCATTTGAAATGTACTTACTTTTAATACATAATATGAACATTGTGCAAGTCTATGATATAATCAGTTGCATTTTGAAGAGACTGAACTGGTTCCATAGTGTTTCACTTCACAGTAGAGTACAATTTCTTGATTTTTATCTTACTGTAAATAAAAAAGCAAAGGGATTTGATATCTTATTTTCATCAATAATTATTTACAATGAATTTGCGTGTATTAGTATAATGAATACTCATTAGTATAAGAGTAGGTTGAGAGAATAATACGGTTGGAATTAGTTTTTTGTTTAAGTACTCGTGAAATAAAATGTTTTTCTTTGCCTGAGATTGTCTGCCTCAAAATAATTGTTCTCAAATCATGAAATTGATACATGGAACCAAATGACACCAATTTAATAAGTGTCACCTTACATGTAAATTGAACTGAGTTGTTTTAAACCAGGGAAATCTCACAGTTACACATATAGTCTGCTAAAAAAATGTTTTGCTTCGATATTAGAGATATGTATTTTGTGATGTGTATATAAATTTTAAACCTGTGTAGCATAGTGTTGGTTAAACAATTTTTAACACGATATAAAATATTCATGTACTTTAATGTACTCATTCTGTCTCTTCCTTTCCATCACCTGTTCAATATTTTAGTGGTCAGTCATCTGTCTGGCCGATATGGTACAAATGTTTTCCATAGAATTATATCAACCACCTTGTTTAAACATTTGTTATATACCGTATGACTTGTTTTTTAGATAATTTGTAATAGCTCGTAACTTTAGTTTTTAACACAGTGGAACCATGTTTATGATGTTCATGTTTTACATTTTTCAATATCACATAACATGAAAACTAAGAATATTCTAGTACTAATTTATTATAATCTCATGTAAAATAAGAACAGCTTTCTTATCATGAACATTGTAGCAAGGAATTAAGGAATTTAACTAATTCATTTCACAAAATTTTATATTCAAACAAAATTTAATTGTTAAGTATATATACTTTTATTTATTTTTGCTGTCTGAATGTGTGTTTGCTGGCTGATATAAGCAGCTTGTAGTCGCAATGCTTCCATGGTATTAAACAAAATAGCACCACAGTAAAAGATATCAAGGCTGTGAGTTAAGAAAAATAGAAATTCAGTGTAACTTCATCCTTTGTAGTTGAATCGAACATTGTTTTAAAGTAATCAATAATATTTTACTGACTCATATTTTTAATGAATTTAATATTGTACTGGTAAATGTAATGAAATGTATAGTTGTACTTGGGTTGTTGTTTTTATATAATATATATAATAATTGCTACATATTTTAAGGGGAACTAAGTTGAGGAATGTGAAAAATTGAATGTAGAAGAGATAGCATTTGGAGAAGAGTACTGGCTATCTGTTAAAAGGGTTTAGTTATGTGTTTTTATATCAACATAAATACTGTTACACGTTATGTGTACTTTTTTTATATAAAAGCAGCATTAACTTGTTTCAGTATCTGAAATTTTTATTGTTATCAGTACCAAGAAATGTCTATTTAAATGTGTAATTGTGCATTTTACAACCTTTACTAACATTCATTAACTCATGCCAGGTATATCCACTCTTGCACCTCTCATAAGAAGTTCATATTGGCAGTATTGTCCTTTTGATTCCTTTATTCACCATTACTATAAATTAGATATTACCATGGTCTTAAAACTAAACTTCAGAGTTCGTACTTGTAGTTTTGAGAACTCTTTTACATGTGGTGAAAATATAGGATGTGTGTCTGCCCCCCCCCCCTGAACAAACACAGTTTCTAAAAACTTGTATGTGCAAAATTCTACTATCCACACAAAGACTTTGGTCTGCTTGTATTAAATTTGGAATCCCTAACCATGTCATAATCGTACAAAAGTAAGTCTTCTTGATTCCGAAAAATACCTTTTTCTAATTCACAGAAAGTGCAGATGTTGATAGATTGAATTCCCTCATTAGCTACATGATCCATGAAAATGTAAAGTATAAAAATGGAAACATGGCTGTGTAATGGTAATGTAAACACTATAAAATTGATGAACCACATAACGGACTACATATACCATAACAGTGTGTGATTCATGTCACATGACTAATAAATTATTTATTTTTAGCAATGACATTGATACTTTTCAATATCTCTTGATATTATAAAATATATCAAAACATGGTTGAACTGATTCTACGGTTACTGTATTCACTGTTTACTGTCGGGCGCCATCTTTGTTACCAACTGTGAATATTTACCCAGGTTCGGTTCAGCGGACCGGGAAGTGCAGAACAGGTTATTTAAGAAAATACAATTGACTTACCATGACAACTATTTTAATTCATTTTCGTATTAAATAAAGAAAAACATGACAGTATATCACGTAACCCAATTGCAAATGTTATATAGAAAATGTTCCCCCTCCCTTCTCCTACTTTGGCGATCTTATAGAAAAAAAATTACAAAAAAATAACATTCATTATGCATGATTAGAACTTAGAACTAAATACATATTATAAACTTAGTATTCATTTACAAAACGGAAACCAGCACTTTACGTTATATTAATTTAGGTACCTACACACACACTCTCACGCAAACATATACCCCATACTAGGTCATACTGTATTTTTTATTTATTGAGCTCAATTTTTGAAAAAGAAAAGAATTTAGTATTTTGAATGATTTAAGAACAAAATATGTCTACTTTCCTGCTATTGCGGCGTAGATATTAACTTGTGGTTTACAGTCCTCGTGCTTCACATTTTATGTCCGAACTGTTAATTTATGTTCAATTGTACTCACTGCCTCTACTTCATTTTTGTAAAATAAAGAAACTGTTTAAATACTGAAATTTACATTTTTGTGGTTCTGCGGGCGCGTCGGCAAACACACGATAACTTCGCCCGAAAACCGGCTAGAGCCGGGCAGACGCGACAGTTGTTTTTTGCATCTGTCTCTAGTAGATGTTGATTTCCGACTGACTTTGTTCTGTTGTGTCACAATGTTGCTGGCGTGACACACCTAGGATAGGCTCTGACGAACCGATGACACACAGTTGTTATGTAAGTTGCTGACGCAACACATCGCCTGATGTACGTTATGTAACGTGTTTACTTGTTTCGTGTTCGTCATTTGTTGACCTTGGTACAGTTGTTGGCTGTTATTAAAACTGTCCACACAATATTATTAAATAATTGTCACAGTCAATGCTGCCACTGTTATTCTTGTTTTAAACAGGAAATTTACCCAAGTCTATAATTTCTGTCCCTATTGCCAATTATGTTATTTATTATTTATGAAAAAAAAAAATACAAATTATGTCATTACCCCAGGTATGCCCAAAAATGCCCCGCTACAATACCCCCTCAATGAGATATTTTATGCCGAAGCATAAAAAATCTCATTGACACATTCATACTTGCTAAAGGGATCAGCCAGGATATGTCGCCACAACCCCCTGTATGGTTTACACAAAAGAATAATCAACTCACCCTTGGTCCGGTGACTGTGACCGCATCTGCATGACAATACTGGACTTCTCTCTCGAGATCCCAACACCGTAGAGTCAGACAGATACTCAACGCCCCTGCTCTGACGCGCAGGCCAGCTCAGGTCCGCCGCCACAGCACCACCAAACACTGAAACAACAAATCAAAATATTAAATAGTGGCCTTATACAACACCATATCCCCAACTGATCTGTTCCCCCCTAGCGGTGCTGGTTTGCGCTAAGAAGCACTGGTTTTGTTTTTACTCACTTATTACTAACATGTATATATCAGAATACCTAACATAACTTAACATAAGAAAACACAGTACATTAATAATTCATTTTAAAATAAACAACTTACAATTAAACTGTTACACACTTTATATCATTAAATTGGCATATAAAATCAAAAAATTACTTTTAAACTTGATTTACTCTTATTAATTCGTTTCTCAAAATTACGAAAATTATTTTATTATTTTTTTTTTTTTTCAATTATGGCCATCATTATTCCATTTCATTACTTTGGGTGATTCTACGTTATTCATTATAATTTACTTTATCCACTTGGCATTTACTCATAATCTTACCCCTTTTATTACTCTAACGTTCCCTTACAAAATCTCTAACTAGTATGACACCCCTCTATCAAAATTTTACTAACCCTTCTCTACCTCTAACTACTTACTACTTTAACTCCAATCGCCACCTTCTACTCTTATATAAAAAAAATACTCTCTAACCCTTTGTACATAGGATACGTGTTTTCCCCCCCCCAAAAAAGCTCAATTCCCGTTCTCTGGCCCCTGGATTTTTACCTACGGCGGCCCCTTCCCACTAAAACTATACCAAATCCCGTCCCAACCCTTATGTTGCGGACTCCCACATTACACTACCACTACTACAAAATTGCCATCCCCAAAAAATCTCAATCTCATAACCTCACTACAATTACAACAAATTAACATCAACAAATAAACAACAATATATCACTCAAGACTCTACATAAATTCTCCATTTCTACTGTGTCTCCACTTATACTTCTCAAAATTCTATAACATACATTAACTCAAAACAATATTGCATTATTTTCATTTCCACTATTACTTTAACTCTTACTTCGATTTGGACAGATCTATGTCCCACAAAATTCAACTTGAACTGGTTCAAACATTTTATTCAAACAATTACTATCACCTACTTCTATCTTTTACAACCTATTGAAAATTTTACTTATTACAACTATTTTTCATTTTATTTTAAAAACTATAAACACATTGAAAACATAATATTATATTTTTATAATACTTATTCCTAACATACTAATGCAATCAACACAATAAGACATAATAACACAATATAAGAAGTATTTAGTGCATCTATTTTTTAAATTCAAACAAAATTATTGAGTAGCAAATCATCATTATTAATTAAAATATATCAAATTTTTAATACGTTATCCCCTTGGATAACCTCCCAGCCACACACACTTGTATAATACATTACATAACATAATACACAAATATACATTGAACAAACAATTCTCTTTTAAATAGTTTATATAAAATTTATAAACATTATTATTTAAAATTTTTCATTAACTGTTTTTTATTTATCATCATTATTGACTTATCCTGTGTTGCAATCAGATTTTCAAAATTGCTTAAAATTTATTATTAACATATATTTTTAACCATTAAGTTATTCCACAAAATAGACCATTTAACATTTATTTATTTATTAATTATTATTAAATCAAAATCTCACCAAACAATTTAATTACCTTATAAAATTCAAACACATAACATTCAATCACAATATCTAAACATCTCAACTTATTTAATTCAATTTATTATTAAAATTGAATATTCCTTTGATTATTAAAATAACATATTTCAATGATTATCAACATTCTACAAATCATTAACTATTGTCTTCATAATTATTTTGTTATTTAATTAGAGTGCTAAAATATTAATAATATTATTATTATTAATACAACATTTTCTAAAACATATACACATTACTTTTCTAACATTTCACAATACACACAAATGAATTCAATATTATTTACAAAATATGCGTCAAAACTGTTCAAGTGTATCTCACTTCAGATGTCCAAATCAGCAAGGTCATTACCAAAAATTTACAATATTTAAAAATGTCCCAACACTGATCTTTTAGCTCACCCACCATCGTCATATATATATCTAGTGTATTTGTAACATTCATCATTTTTATCAACACACAAATTATGATAATCATTACTATCATAATAATCTATCAACTCTATTTCATCCATTGTACCACTATAAATCTTGTTACCATAAGTTAGGATTGTCCAGTCTATATCAGGGTTATTTGTTAATGTCAGGTAAATTTTCTCATTTTTGTATTCCTCAACTACTACGTCAGGTAAGTCATTATAGTCAGGTAAGATATTATCAAAATTATTCTCTATCTCTCTTTCAACAGATACGTATTTCACATGATTCATCATCACCCCTTCTAGTATTTTTCTCAATTCCTTATAATCTCTTTCTAACTTATATAGTTCTATTTCATTCTCAACATATAACTCTCTTTCTTCATAGCACCACATCACACTCTCACAATTATTACGGACAGAGGGTACAACATTATACAACATTACTTCAATTAACAACAAGGGTCTCTTGCCCTGAAAAAACAACATTAAATCATCATCATCATTATAAACAATAAGGGGAAAATTCGCCCTCTGTCCCCATTTAATTACTACATTATGCTTCCACTCTCTCTCTACTTCATAAACACTCATTAACATTTCATTATCGCATTCTAAAACTTCATCAGTACTCTTTGTTATTATATTTTCATCATTTGCTTCTACATTATTCTTCACCCCCACTATACTCTCAAAATTGTCTACTATTTCGTCATTTTTACATTTTGTCTTACTTAAAACATTGTCACCTAATTTCTCGAACTTCTGTTCTAACTTATTTAAACTGTTTCTTATTGTTTCGTTAGTGCTTTCTAAATGTTTATTCATTTCTTGTATCTCATGTTTCAACTCGTCTTTCTGTTCATCTAATTTGTTATAGATTTGGTTTGTTAACGTATCGAATTTGGTCTCAAAATTACTATTTATTTTTTCGAACTGACTGAGCATGATACTCATCAAATCACTATTACTTTCTCTCTTAATTAAGGTCGGAGTTGACTGACTCGTCACACCTTCCATTATTTTCGATTCGGTCAACTGACTTTCTAAATTATTATCACTCGTTTGAACTCCCGAATCGCTACTAAACTGACTGTCAGATAAGCTGACAGTACTATTATCTGCCATTTTTCTTAAAATTTTTATTATATATATTTCTTAGCAAAATATTATTTTGTCATACATAATTATTATTGAGAAAAGAAAAAAAAAGTTCTGCTCACTCATACTACAAAACATGACATAACCTTATTCTATACGTCTATTTTACGTATGCAAAAAAAAATTTATTTTACCTCAAACAACCGTTCTGCTTTCCCAGTGGGCTGTATTTATATAATTATATAAATTGTCCCTGTTCGGGCGCCATTGATACTTTTCAATATCTCTTGATATTATAAAATATATCAAAACATGGTTGAACTGATTCTACGGTTACTGTATTCACTGTTTACTGTCGGGCGCCATCTTTGTTACCAACTGTGAATATTTACCCAGGTTCGGTTCAGCGGACCGGGAAGTGCAGAACAGGTTATTTAAGAAAATACAATTGACTTACCATGACAACTATTTTAATTCATTTTCGTATTAAATAAAGAAAAACATGACAGTATATCACGTAACCCAATTGCAAATGTTATATAGAAAATGTTCCCCCTCCCTTCTCCTACTTTGGCGATCTTATAGAAAAAAAATTACAAAAAAATAACATTCATTATGCATGATTAGAACTTAGAACTAAATACATATTATAAACTTAGTATTCATTTACAAAACGGAAACCAGCACTTTACGTTATATTAATTTAGGTACCTACACACACACTCTCACGCAAACATATACCCCATACTAGGTCATACTGTATTTTTTATTTATTGAGCTCAATTTTTGAAAAAGAAAAGAATTTAGTATTTTGAATGATTTAAGAACAAAATATGTCTACTTTCCTGCTATTGCGGCGTAGATATTAACTTGTGGTTTACAGTCCTCGTGCTTCACATTTTATGTCCGAACTGTTAATTTATGTTCAATTGTACTCACTGCCTCTACTTCAGTTTTGTAAAATAAAGAAACTGTTTAAATACTGAAATTTACATTTTTGTGGTTCTGCGGGCGCGTCGGCAAACACACGATAACTTCGCCCGAAAACCGGCTAGAGCCGGGCAGACGCGACAGTTGTTTTTTGCGTCTGTCTCTAGTAGATGTTGATTTCCGACTGACTTTGTTCTGTTGTGTCACAGTGTTGCTGGCGTGACACACCTAGGATAGGCTCTGACGAACCGATGACACACAGTTGTTATGTAAGTTGCTGACGCAACACATCGCCTGATGTACGTTATGTAACGTGTTTACTTGTTTCGTGTTCGTCATTTGTTGACCTTGGTACAGTTGTTGGCTGTTATTAAAACTGTCCACACAATATTATTAAATAATTGTCACAGTCAATGCTGCCACTGTTATTCTTGTTTTAAACAGGAAATTTACCCAAGTCTATAATTTCTGTCCCTATTGCCAATTATGTTATTTATTATTTATGAAAAAAAAAATACAAATTATGTCATTACCCCAGGTATGCCCAAAAATGCCCCGCTACAACATAAGTAATAGTGTTAAGTCATATTAGCCGTACAATTCTTCAAATGCCATCAGGTCTCAAAAAATGTTTGATTCAATATGCAGGTGCTGTTTTTTTGCATTTTTATAATTTTATCGTAAGGTTGTGTAAAATGTTTTGTATCTGTTTTCTTTTAACATGTTTGTTTTGAATATATTAAAAAGTTTAGTTTTGTTAAATCAGAGTCATATATTCTTTTATATTGTTTGTAGTAATTCAGCTTTTTTTAGCATTGGCCATTTTTAATATATATGCATATTATAATATATATTTTTTAATACAAATTATAATAAATTGGTTTTATAAGCAAAAATTTGGTCTCCAAATGTTTGCTTTTAGTGTTTAAGACTGTAATGGCATGAAAAGTGATTGGATAAACAAAATTGAATAATAAATATATATATTCTGTCTCTATCTAATAAGATTAGGTTTGTAGTACACTGTATGAACAAAAAGTGAAGTTATTTGGTAAATTTTAAGATATTTGCAGAGTGTTTTAAGGCTGTGCTTGAGTTAGTAATAATGACTATGAAATGCATTATTTTTGTATTTATTGTAAATGTGTACTTTTTACTCAGCATATTTTATAATGTGTATTTTATTGGTTTTTATACAGTTAATTTTCATTTGAGAATTAAAACCTTTTCTTGGTTAAAGAATCACTTTTTGCCTGTGTGTTTTATAAAATAGTAATAATAATAATAAAAATTGATGTACTAATAATAATACTACAACACCATACAATTGATATGAACCACATAACAGAATATCACTTGCAGAATAACAGTATGTGGTTGAGAACAATAAATACAAAAGTAATCTGTTTATAAGAATACAGTGAAATATACTGTAAACAGGGTTCAAATTTGTAGATTGTTTTAGTTACAGATTTTGAGCAAAATTCGTAAAAATTAATTCCCAAAAGTCATCAAAAAATTTTTATATGTTCCTTTTAGCATATCACCCATAAGGTAGTACCTCTTTGTTATTAAGTATGTACGTATGGAACCATTTGTCACTGTAAGGCTGTAACAAGGGAACCATCTATTGGTGAAAAAGTATTGCCAACAGATTTGTGATATACGAGGTGTGATTGGAAAGTTTTAAGACAGGTGCTACCACTGCTCTATAGGAGGGGCTAGGTTTGCCCGCGGTGTAGAAGGGGAAGCTTGTTTTGTTGTTGAAACGTTGTGAAACGATCACCGCGACATCTTTGTCAGTAGAGAATGGCATCCTCGTGAGTAAAGACATGTGATCGGGTCTTGGCGGATTTTTGATTTTGCAAAATGGATGAAAAAATGAACAACGAGTTTGTGTCAAATTTTGTTTTAAAACCGGGAAATCAGCTTAGGAGACTTATGAACTCTTAGAAACAGCTTTCGGGGATAAATGTCTGAGCCGGTCAAATGTTTTTATCTGGTTCAACAGATTCAAAGATGGCCACGAATTAGCCATGACCCGGTCCGGCCGGCCTTC
This sequence comes from Magicicada septendecula, assembly GCA_034769895.1. NCBI lineage: Eukaryota > Metazoa > Arthropoda > Insecta > Hemiptera > Cicadidae > Magicicada > Magicicada septendecula. The sequence continues at coordinate 194,455,454 of CM068369.1, read as the reverse complement.
CACTTCAAAAACCAACGAAAACATTGTGAAAGTTCGCGATTTAGTGCGCTCTAACCATAGACTTACAATTAGGGAGATGGCTAATGAACTTAATTTAAGTTTCTACGTGGTTCAGTCAATTTTAAGTGAAGATTTGAATATGCATCGAGTGTCCGCGAAATTCATTCCGAAATTGTTGTCAGACCAGCAGAAACAATGCCGACTTGAAGTGTCCCAAGAATTGTTTAACCGGGCCGAAACTGACCCAGATTTGTTAAATAGGGTAATTACAGGCGACGAAACATGGGTTTATGGGTATGACCCAGAAACTAAGACACAATCATCGCAGTGGAAGGGTCCAAGTTCGCCACGACCGAAAAAAGCGCGACAAAGTCGGTCGCATGTGAAGACAATGTTGGTGGTTTTTTTCGATTCTACGGGTATCATGCATCACGAATTTGCCCCTAGAGGGCAGACAATCAACCAGGAATACTGTAAAAGTGTCCTTCAGCGTTTGCGCGAAAATTTGCAGAAGAAAAGGCCTGCACTCTGGCGAGACAAGAATTGGGTCCTCCACCACGACAACGCACCAGCTCATCGTGCATTCTCGATCACAGAATTTTTGGCCAAATTAAAAATTCCTGTGCTTCCACAACCCCCCTATTCCCCTGATATAGCCCCTGCCGACTTCTACCTGTTTCCTAAATTGAAAATTTCGCTGAAAGGGGACCGATTTGACTCAGTTGAAGACATCCAGGCAAATACAGAGAGGGTTCTTAAAACCTTTGAGAAAGAAAATTTCCAGGAATGCTTCCAAAAGTGGAAACACTGTTGGAGTCAGTGTGTTCAGTCAGAAGGGGACTACTTTGAAGGAGATCCATCACAATAGCCTGTAAGTACTGCCATTTTGAAATTACAAGCCCAGTCTTAAAACTTTCCAATCACACCTCGTAAGTCCCCTCTATGTTTTAGTTAATTTTTTTTTTCAGTTACCATTGTATGGTAAAGGTCATCAGCATATATGTAGATTCAAAAGTCCTGGAGTTGTTAATGTTACCAAAAATATAAAAATAAAAATGTTTAAAATATACCAGTTATGTGTCCCTTTACCGGTTATAAACCTGTATTTAATATTTTTGTAGTACGATATACACCGATCTCTTGAGGTAATTTAATTTTTTATGACATTCAGTTGAGAATGAGTGTATTCATTTATTTGCATTTTATTGCAGGCATGAATTAACAGGTTTGTTTCTATAAAATGTAGTCATACTTTTTTATACCAGTACATGTATTTTACTTTTTAGTCTGTTAAGATTATGGATATAGATTTTTTTAAGTCTTCAAATTATGGATTTTAATTTAGAGAAAAATAATATTTACTAAAATGTAACAGATTAAAAAGGACTTTACTACTTATTTTTATAATTATTATACTTTGTATTTCTGTGCATGAATGTTGAAATAAAGAGGTTTTATTTATAGTTCAACAAAACTTATGTAAACACAGTTACTTAATAAATTCTAGACATTTATTTCTCAGGTCCATAGAGACGAGGAAAAAATATAAGAATGCTATATAAAAACTAGAAATCCTTACTTTCAGATTTCCTATATTAAAATGTATACAATAGTACAGTAACCAAATTGTACAATAGAATAAAAATATCAGCTGCTTATAAGTAGTTCAAACAAACTTTGGGAAGCAACGGAGAGAGTGAGCATGAAGATAGTTGTCAGAAGATTTTTTTTAATTTTTCTTTTTTACATGTTTCATTTGAATCGTGATTATTTAGTTTATTTTTGTGAAGTATATTCTATTTGGTTACAGTGATAGATGTTTTAAGATGGTTTTAAAAATATACTTTTTTAATATAAACTTCATTGTGTTGATCATTATTATGCCAAAGGAATCCTTAAATATTGAAATGTGTTAACAGTAACTAAATATCAGAGTGAACATTGTTGTTTTATCATGGCATGTTGAAAATTTATATTTTTTTTTATCATTCATGTTAATTGAAAGTACTGTGGTAGCCATATTTTGTGGAATATTGTTACTTACATTGTAACTTTACTTACTTTCTGGTATTTATTAATTAACTTAATTGAAACTTCCACTTACCTTCAACCTTCGATCTGGCCGGATCGCATAGTGGGGACGAACCCCGTTCGTTCGACGAACTTGACAGCACATCAAATGAAATAAGGTTTTGAAGGAAGTTAAATACCAAAAATTAGAAAGATAATGATTTTTATTTTTTATGATTGTGAAACATTTTAAACATGTATAAGATCAGAACAAAATTGTTATACTCTCTCCTGGCTTTTTAAATTTTGCATTACAACTTTGGAAAAGTATGATGATAACTACGAAAACATAATAATTACCTTACCTTATTTATAGTACATACAAACATAAACAGCCCAGCCTGCCGTTCTAACATACATACAATTTAATTTTTTTAAAAACCCCAGACCATTTTAATACCCCACAGCCCTTACACCTTTGTTGGAATAAAACCCGCCGGCAACGTGGTTTTCGTGCGCACTCATTATTACTCTTTTAGATTTCTTTTTTGGTGTCCGAAAAAATATATAAATATGTTCTCCACTTTTTAATCGACCGCGGTCACATAATTTTTTCTGTTATTTCACTTTTTTCTGGTACAATATGGAATTTTGTAAAGAGCCTACTTGGCTCGGTCCGGCGCCGGAACAATCAGTTGACGAACTGGGAGGACGAATGTAGCAAGTGACGCTAACGTGATCTCATACTTTTGGTGGAAACCAATGCCTTGGGTTTCGTCGTCGTTCGTAATTTCTATTTAAGCCATGTAAAAGTTTGCCAGAGTATCATAGTAGATATTTGTGTGGCACTGGCTGACGTCACTAAATAGGCGGTGACTTAGCCACATTTCCTTCAGCACGGATTGTAGGTCTCACAACACTTCGTCTCTGCGCCATTTTTGATAGCGTCGGTTGATCTGCTTATGTCCCCGCCCGCGCACTTGCTCGTATGATGGGTCCGAGCGCGCGGTCACATTATCGCATAGTTCTTGGAAACTTGAGGTGGCTACATACCTCAACTGATTGCACAATGCTGATTCAAATTGATATTTAAATTATTCAAATAAACACTTTATAACTTTACATTTCCAAATTCTATCAAAAATTGGTCACTGGTTTTACTTAAAAATTTTATATTCTTGTTATAACTTTCTTCACGTAACAATCTCATTCTCCATTACTGTGGGTGATTTAAATACTTATAACAGTTTAATTTACCCCTTGGTAGGCCTACATTTATAATCTCTACCCCTCTGACTCTAATACTCATCAACTTTAACTAGCATGACACCCATCTGTATCAAAATATCTATCAAACACTCTCTAACCCCAACTTATCATTAAACTCAAATCGCCCCTTCTCTCAATATATAAAAAAAATACTCTCTAACCCTTTGTACTTAGGATAAGTGTTTCCCCCCCCCCAAAAAGCTCATTTCCTTAATCTGGTCCCTGGATTCTACCTAAGGCGACCCCTTCCCCCTAAATCGGTCCCATCCCGTCCCAACCATTTTGTTGCGGACTCCCACATTACACTACCCCCTATTACAAAATTACCATCCCCAATAATCTCAATCTTATTACCTCACTTCAACTACAACAAAATAACATCATCATTTAATAATATCCATATATCACTCAATACTCTACATATATTCCCCATGACTACTGTGTCAACATCAATACTTCTCAAAGTCTAATACATTATCTCACAACAACATTACATTAACTCAAAACAATATTTTTCTCTCTACTACCCCTTTAACTTCAACTTGGACTTGGACTGATCTACTTGTCCCAATAAAATATTCATCACCCACCATCTTTTATTATTTCTAACAATTCATTTAAAATCTTACTACATTAAATTACTTTTCTCATTATTATAAAATAACACCATTGGCACATTAAAACATTATCTTTAATATTAATTACCTGGAACATTCATAAACAATTTTACAGTGACATTTTACTACCGATCAGCTGACATTCCTAACAAAGTGAAAACACCTTTCAAAAAATTGTGCAGATTACATTAAATACATTTGCTTATCAATACTTACATCTACCATCAATGTTCCCCCTTTCTCTGATTCTGGTAATTTTATGTTAACCGCCTGCCAGTCGGTTTAGTTATTTGCTTAGTTTCAAAATACACAAATTATACAAAACATATACTTTTTATCAATTCTTATATCTACCCTACTACAATAAAATACTACATTTAAAAATGTAGAATGAACACCTTATAGTGAATGTATGAGCATCTAGTTATTTAAACGGAACACAAGCATTTTTATTAGAGCAAAAATTTAGAGTTAGAAATTTTTATGTTATAAATTTAAATTCGTGGCTCATCTGAGCCACCTCCCATCCACACACGCTATTGCAATTTATGGAAGACTGTAGCGCCTTTTCGCTTCCACGAAGACTGCATATTTGGAGGAATTTGACATCTCCGTGTCTTTGTTTCGGCAGTTACATTTTAACGATTTGGATATCAACATATCCGTGTTAAAAATTGAAACGCCCTTAAAACGGGTCTACCACCTGGCTATGCTGTCCCTACGCGGACAGAGTGGCAGCCGCTGTTCCATAGTTCCTGGATTTCCCCTAATTTCACCCCCCATTTAATTTCTATTATAAACCAATTTCAAATCAGCTATGGTCAAGGGACTTGATTATGGCCATAGCTGACCGCTAGCCAAAGCCACGATTAGTGCTGGTAAGGCAGTAATCGCCCGAAAAGTCGGGGAAATCTAACTTGCATTTCAATGCCTGTTCTACATTAAAATCTTTGTTATGTGTGACACGAACGTCTATCAGGGTACAAATTAAATTTGTACGAAAAAGGTGTACCGCACATTTTCGCCATTTTCGCCTCCGATGGAGGTAACACTCTCTGTTACCCCCAACCCATTTCACTATCTACCAGGGCACAGGCCACCCCAGCGATAGCACCGTAATAACTAAATAATTAAAAGTTTTATACACCGTTCTAATATAACATTTTCATCAATCATTAATCATTTAACCCATTTAAATCATTCATAATTTTCAACAATTATCTTCCTTAAAATTTTCAAAATTTATTATTAATAATTATTATATATATTCAGTTATTATTAAAAAATTTTTAATTATTTTTATTTCACAATTATCTCAAATCATCTCATTATTGAATTAAAATCTTCTCATCTGAGTTACACCTGTAAACATTTTTATTATACTTGATTCGTACTATAAAATTTCTATACTTACAGTCCATTTAAATTGACATACACAAAACATATTCACCATACACCCTAATACTTCCACCTCACCTCTGAAACATTTAACACAAATGTTAGTTTAAATCACACAATTTATCATTTAATTACCAAATTCACAAATCTCGTAAAAATAATTTAAATTCATTAAAAAAATTTAATTCTGCAACATTTAAATAATCAGAATATTTAAAACATATAAAATTATTTTAATTAAATTAATTACTGAAAATACAAATTTCCATTGCCATCACAACAATTACGATTAGCCAATTACTGTTTTCAAAATTACTTCTATTTATTTATTTAAATTGCAAAGTATTAATATTATTATTACAACAATTGCACACACTTGTTTACTTAATATTCTACAATGCACACAAATAAATTTACACACTTTTGTCATTAACTGTTCCATTTTTTCACACTTCAATGTCCAAATCTGCCAGGTCAAAACCATAAAACGAAATGTTTATAACTGTCCTTTATTGTTTTATAGCCTACCCTCCATCGTCAAAGATTAATTTTGGTTTTATATAACACTGTTCAATTTTATTGACAAACAAATGGTTACTTTGTGTGTCATAACCACAAAAACCAAATTCATTCATTTTACCAAAATAATCAAGAATCAAGTCAACGTTAAGTACATCTGTTAAGTCTCCATCAGTAATTATATTCATTATCGGGTTATTTACTTTTGTATTATCAATCAACTCATTATTGTTTAAATATACTTCTAACCTTACTTTTCACTCATCATATTCTCTATTCAATTCATACAATTCTGTTTCTTTATCAACATACAATTCTCTATTTAAATCTCTCTCATCATAATACCATATCACACTTTCAACATTATTACAGACAGAGGGTATAAAATTATATAAATAAAATAAACAACTCCAATCTTCTACTAACACGGGTCTCTTGCCCTTCTTAAACAATACTTGTGAACACTCTGGTTCAGAAAAAATAAGGGGAAAATTTACCCTCTGCCCCCATTCTACCACTATACTATTTTTCCACTCTCTCTCTAACTCATAATCATACATTAACATTTCAGAATCACATTCTACAAACTCATCAGTACTCTCAGATACTACATTTTCAATTACATCACTATTCTCAATACTACTTTCATTATTTTCAACATCATCGTCATCATTTGTTAACTCTTTATCTAATACAACATTGCCATTACAACTTTCATTTGTATTACTCTTACTCTGTTCTACTTTATTCAAACTATTTTTTATTTCATTGGCATTTTCTAAACATTTATTCTTGTCTTGTATATCATTTATGAAATCATCAAATTTTACACTAATACTCTGCTGCAACTGAGTATTCAGGTCTTTAATTTCTTTAAAATTAATCTCGTTTTGAATATTCTGCTGTTCGCATTTTATTTTCTGTTCATCTAATTTATTGTTAAAATCACTTTTCATCTCATTTAAAATTATTTCATTACTATCAAAGCGTTTATTTAATTCTTTAAATTTGTTATTCTGAACATCAAATTTGATATCATTATCATCAAAACGTTTATTGAAATCATTATTTTGTTTATCGAAATTGACTTTCATAAAATCCAATAGGTCATCTAATGACAATTTTTTCTCTTTCGTTTTATTTGATTTGATCAATACCGGAGTAGATTTTGCTTCTGCGTGATCGACTATAATTGACCCAGTTAGGTCGGCGTTAGCTATTGATTGCACGCTCAACTCAGCTGTTGGCCTTGACTGACTTACTTCGCTCACACTTGGTGACGGGTTCATCGAACCAAGGCCACTCTCACTCATAACTGAACCTATTACACTGCTTTTTTCTGTGTTCTCAGACATTTTTAATTGATCTATTTTTTCTTACGTAACAACTACCAATGTTAATCTCTTTTCAAAACCTTATCTTACAACATACATAAAATCAACCTTCTATCATAATTACGTAAGTTTACATCAATACAATTTTGCTTTCGCAACCGTACTTCATTCAGTGTACTGTCAAAATGTAGGCCGGCGTAATACAACCTTTTTGTTATATTACATCCTGGTCACGGCACCAATTGTAACTTTACTTACTTTCTGGTATTTATTAATTAACTTAATTGAAACTTCCACTTACCTTCAACCTTCGATCTGGCCGGATCGCATAGTGGGGACGAACCCCGTTCGTTCGACGAACTTGACAGCACATCAAATGAAATAAGGTTTTGAAGGAAGTTAAATACCAAAAATTAGAAAGATAATGATTTTTATTTTTTATGATTGTGAAACATTTTAAACATGTATAAGATCAGAACAAAATTGTTATTCTCTCTCCTGGCTTTTTAAATTTTGCATTACAACTTTGGAAAAGTATGATGATAACTACGAAAACATAATAATTACCTTACCTTATTTATAGTACATACAAACATAAACAGCCCAGCCTGCCGTTCTCACATACATACAATTTAATTTTTTTTAAAACCCCAGACCATTTTAATACCCCACAGCCCTAACACCTTTGTTGGAATAAAACCCGCCGGCAACGTGGTTTTCGTGCGCACTCATTATTACTGTTTTAGATTTCTTTTTTGGTGTCCAAAAAAATATATAAATATGTTCTCCACTTTTTAATCGACCGCGGTCACATAATTTTTTCTGTTATTTCACTTTTTTCTGGTACAATATGGAATTTTGTAAAGAGCCTACTTGGCTCGGTCCGGCGCCGGAACAATCAGTTGACGAACTGGGAGGACGAATGTAGCAAGTGAAGCTAACGTGATCTCATACTTTTGGTGGAAACCAATGCCTTGGGTTTCGTCGTCGTTCGTAATTTCTATTTAAGCCATGTAAAAGTTTGCCAGAGTATCATAGTAGATATTTGTGTGGCACTGGCTGACGTCACTAAATAGGCGGTGACTTAGCCACATTTCCTTCAGCACGGATTGTAGGTCTCACAACACTTCGTCTCTGCGCCATTTTTGATAGCGTCGGTTGATCTGCTTATGTCCCCGCCCGCGCACTTGCTCGTATGATGGGTCCGAGCGCGCGGTCACATTATCGCATAGTTCTTGGAAACTTGAGGTGGCTACATACCTCAACTGATTGCACAATGCTATTACGTCTTGCCTTTGTTCTAAACTGTTCCATTCACCACGTGTTCTGGTCACCGTTGAGAAATTAATTTACAAATATTTTTTATAAAACCCCAAAAATGCGATAAATAAAAATACCCATATTTTTGGACCGTTACAACATTTTTCTATAAAAATTAGACAAAATCTAAATGAACATTAAGGTAGGTAATACCGATAAATAATATTTATATTAAATCCTTAAATTTGTAGTGAATGTCAATCAATGAATTTTTCTGGTGAAGGATTTGTGAGGATCGGTCAAAAAATATAACACAAATTTTAACTTATTCGTGTCAACGTTTCGACAATTTTTATTGTCATCATCAGGATAATTGTTCCTGACACCAAACACACAACTGTGATATTGGTGTGTTTGGTATCAGGAACAATTGTCCTGATGATGACAATAAACATTGTTGAAACATCGACACAAATAAGTTAAAATTGGTGTTATATTTTTTGACCGATCCCCACAAACCCTTCATCGGAAAAAAAATATTCATATTGAGAAATACTGAATATAATTTCTGAACCTTCTACTTTTTAATGCATAGAATCGTTGCTGCTGGAAGGGTATTGCCCAATATATTGTCCAATAAAAAATTGATTGATTTGTCAACAATTGATTATAGTGAACAGCTCAGAGAGAAATCATTATGGAGATGAGAATTTTGTTTACGAAATGCATATTCTTGCTCAATAAACAATAAGCACAATTTAGAAACTAAATACTGTTCTGAATAAATGATGTAGCAGATGTTTTCAAACTAATAATTTTTAATTAATCTAATTTCAGAAATAAACACACTTTAATATGGTGACTCATAGTTCTTAAGAATACATTCTTTCTACAGTTCTTGCTTTTGATTCCACTTTGATTCCAATTACAAAAGGAATTGTTTTCCAACTTTGACAGAAAGTAAAAAGTACATGCTAGTATGCATTTGATTTTTTTCTTTTACTTCCATGTTCCAAAAGGAAATGGAAGTATGGTCATGCCGAAAAAAATCGTGTTCGAGGTAACGGCAGATTCTGATTGTACTACCATCCAGTGGTCTCGAACGTCATAGTGCGAAATCAGTAGAGCTGCCCTCTAAAATCGGTATATTTGTACCCAAAGTCGGTATATGACAAAAAAAATACAATATTCAATCAAATTCGTTTATTTACCAAAAAATAAACTAAAGTCTAATTTACATCAAACACACTTAAATATAATTATTTTTTACGATCTTTAGGATCATACCAATATTCTTTGGCCATAGCCGTGGTCATCTTTGAATTAATTTCCAAGTCATAACAATTAGCGTCATTAAAGAGTCGTTTTGCATGTAATAGACCAGTGATTGACTCAGTAGACAGCCTATTTCGCTGTTTTGTTTTCATAAGATTAATGTGCGAAAATATGCGTTCAACATTGGCGGATGAATGGGGCAGTGATAAAATATTAAAGATGAAAGTAGACAACAAAGGAAACATTTGAGCGTCATCCCTTTAGTAAACTTACTTCATCCCAAAATAGTTCTACATCATCAGGAAATGTTTTGATTTGTTCACAATTTCTTAAAATGCGCCACTCTGTATCAATTTCCTGGAAATCATTGCTCTGAACAATATTGGGAAAGAGCCTACTAATAGGAACTATCGAAGCAGTTTTGCCACTTTTAACATTTGTTGGATCAATTATGTCTAAACCTTTTATTGGATTATTTTTCAATGGAAACCACGTGGTTATTTGCTTACAAGCTTCGATATAAAAATCTAGACATCTGCATTTAAACAAATTTACTTGATCTGGGCTTAGATCTGCTGAACTACTAAGTAGTGTATTAGACGCAGCAGCACCATAGTATACGGCGTCGATATCCTCAAAATTTCTAGGATTTTTAAAATCAACATTTTCGATTGGAGTGCTAGTTAAATATTCTCTTTTTAAAAAGCAATCAAAAATAGTTTATAATGTTTCAGTTATTTTCTCATATAAATTATGAATTTTCGGGTGTTCTGCTTGCATTTCTTTGTTTAAATCGTTAAATAATGGTAATACAAAATCTAGAAATTCCAAAAATAATAACGTAGTGGGATCTTGGAGCTTCTGTAATATATGTTCTGCAGCTAAAAGATGATCTTTATTAGATATTTGGTCTATGAAAAATAGTTTTAGAGCAGAAACTTGTTCCAATATTCTTTTCACTGCTGCATGTACTGATAACCAGTGTGTCTGAGAGGGGTGAAGTATTTTATGTACTTTTAAGTCACAAAACATTTGAAAGTTTTTAAGCTCTGCCACTCTTTTTGGACTAGAAGAAAAGTAGTTGTAAATGTCTCTTACAAGATCCTCTATAAAGCGTGGCAGTTTGGTACAAGCATATGACGCGCAAAGATGAAACAAATGGCAGGTGCATTTAAGTATAAAAATGTTGGGAATTTCGTTTTGCAGCAATGTTACAACAGAATTTTTACGTCCCATCATTACGTTTGCCCCATCAGATGCAAAACCTATTAGATTATTTTTATATGGAATATCATTGCTTCTAAAAAAGTTTACAATGTGTTCAAATAAGGATACTGCATTAGCATCTTGTAATGGAATAAGAGCTAAAAAACAATCTTTGATGCGATGCTTTTTCGCATATCTCACGACTAAACACAAGTGTTTGGTTGTACTAAGATCAGTAGACTCGTCAATAATAAGCAAAAACTTAATTTGCCGTAGATCTTCACATAAATTATCGAAACTTTCTTTACCTATAATATGATCAACTATGGCGTGAGTTTTCGTCGAAGAACATTTTATCTCTTCTGCTATTTTTGAATCAGGACAAATGGATTGTATCAATTTCGGTAGGTCCTCCATAATAGTGAATGGTAGATTGTGTTCAGCAACAAACGAGGCTAATCTTATTTCACCTGAAAATAAAATAAAGAATTAAAATGACGTCGGTATATCTAGTGGCGATTAGGGCACTAACTACGTCCAGCAGTGGAATGCGATAGGCTGATGATGATGATATCTAGTGTACACCGATAGGTAGAAAACAAAATAATATAACAATGTAAATAGTGGCATGTACTTAGTAAAAAATAATTAAATATTTTTACCTTGTTTAACTAGTGTATCAGATTTTTGAGTTTTTGTCACAGTAAATGCTGATATCTTCGGTTGTGATTTTATATTCTTTGATGATACCGAGTGTGCTTGTGAAGAACTATGTTTCTTTAGAGCGTCTTTCCCTGATGTAATGTTAATGTCCTTATTACAACTCTTACAATAGGCATAACTACGCCTTTATGACTATCTTGCAGCCAGCCTGAAAATTCTTCTGCCCATTCTTTTCTATAATATTGTAGATATTTTTTTCTTTTTGCACTCGCGCTTGTACTCAGTTCCTCGACAGACAACATTTTAACTTAATAATCTTATTATTATATTTTTTGTAGGCACTTCGCAACTATAAACGTGAGGAAACTTTCTCTTCGAAGTTAAGAAAATTAATGAAAAAATAAAATCCGAATTCCTGTTTATATAGACAAGTGAATTCCCGAGCGGGAAACCCCTTATAATATCGAGTTGTAGGACTCAAGGGTATTCCCCAAAATATATGGAACATTCTGCAATAACTAACTACTCATCCATACTTACTATTGAGGGATTCCCCGTAACGTAAAACATAAATGAAAAGGGTTGCCAACTTAGAAGTGTAAAATCGGTAGAAAAATCGGGATAATTTCCATGTATTCTCTGAAATCGTGGAAAAATCATTGTATTTCGGTATTTCGGTAGGATAGACCCCATATTGGTAGAAATACCGAAAAATCGGTAGGTTCGAGACCACTGCTACCATCAAAACATGAAAAAAAGTCATTTTTCGAAAAGTGTGTGTGTGTGTGTGTGTGTGTGTCTGTCTGTAGAATTTTTTCTATGGCAAACGATAACAGTCGCAAACTCAAACAGAATCAAATAATTTTTTGCATATAGCCATGAATTGTAGAGGACTCAAGGCCTATTGTTTTTGGTGAAGATCGGTTAAGAGAAAGGGGTAGTTTACCTGCAACGTTTTACGTTTTAACAAGAGTAAAGTGCTTAATTTTGATAACTAAAGTATCCTGAAAAGAAGATTATAATAATCCACTGTAGAAAGGTAGATGAAATATCTATAAATGAAAAGGGTAGTTGAAGGAGGGAGTGGGTAATTTTTTTTATAAATTAAATGGTAATTGATGATGGAGTAGGTAAATTTTTATAAGTTTTATATGTGTACTATGTTATAGACAACAAAGAAGTGGTTTCTATGGAAACATTTCATGTAACTTCAACAAAATTCAATATTTTACTTCCATGTTCCGTAAGGAAATGGAAGTATGGTGATGGCAAAAAAAATCGTGTTCGAGATTATTGCAGATTCTGATTGTACTACACTCAAAACATAAAAAAAAGTCATTTTTCGAAAAGTGTCTGTGTGTGTGTGTGTCTGTCTGTCTGTCTGTTGATTTTTTCCAATGGCAAACGATAACAGCCGCAAATTCAAACAGAATCAAATAATGTTTGCATACAGCCCTGAATTGTAGAGTACTCACGACCTATTGTTTTTGGTGAAGATCGGTTGAGGGAAAGGGGCAGTTCACCTGCAACAGTTTTTTTTTATCAAGGGTAATTTTTTTTTCGCAAATGATAACAGCCGCAAATTTAAACAGAATCAAATAATGTTTCCAATACAGCCCTGAATTGTAGTGTTCTCAAGACCTATTGTTTTTGGTGAAGATCGGTTAAGGGAAAGGGGTAGTTTACCTACAACATTTTATGTTTTAACAAGGGTATTTTCTATGGCAAACGATAACAGCCGCAAATTCAAACAGAATCAAATAATTTTTTGCATACAGCCCTAAATTGTAGAGTACTCAAGACCTATTGTTTTTGGTGAAGATCGGTTAAGGGAAAGGGGTAGTTTACCTGCAACGGTTTTTTTTTATCAAGGGTAATTTTTTTTTTGGCAAACGATAACAGCCGCAAATTCAAACAGAATCAAATAATGTTTGCATACAGCCCTGAATTGTAGAGTTCTCAAGACCTATTGTTTTTGGTGAAGATCGGTTAAGGGAAAGGGGTAGTTTACCTGCAACATTTTATGTTTTAACAAGGCTATTTTCTATGGTAAATGATAACAGCCGCAAATTCAAACAGAATCAAATAATTTTTTGCATACAGCCCTAAATTGTAGAGTACTCAAGACCTATTGTTTTTGGTGAAGATCGGTTAAGGGAAAGGGGTAGTTTACCTGCAACCTTTTACGTTTTAACAACAGTAAAGTACTTGAAAATTCATTTAAACTTTTTCAAACAATGGTAATTGTTAAAAATAAAATAATTTTGTTGCCAGGCAATAAAATTATAATTTTTTCATTTTAGTGTAAATCATGTATGAGTGAAAATATATCGTTCGTGGCAGGCAAGCATATCTCAATTATGTAATGTTTACGTTTCCATTTTATTATTATGATTATCGCAATAAAAAGGCAGGCAAGACACACACACACAATTCGTGTTATTTCTGGCCTCACTCGTGTTTGTTTTCTTACATTTGCATGCTTTTTAAATGGAAAGTGCCGAAACCCACACCAACACAACACGTGCAAGCCAAAAAGGTGTACAGCGTGGATAGTGATTGCTTCCTGTAGATCGCTGGGCAGTGTAACTGCACGTGTTTACAGAGGAACGGTTCATAGACAAGACTTTTCGTCTTTGGGAATGAACCCTCTGCAAGATGCTCAGGGTCCATGAGTGACTTCGGAGCGCATCGGAGGAGGGATGATTATCTGCGTAGTTCGGTTTCTTTATAAGATTAAAGTAAGCCTACCTAATTTTTATGGATAAAGTGACTGAAAATAACATTATATTAAACGACTGCCCCATAATAACAAAAATATCTATAAATAGTGAAATTAGTTTGTGGTGGGCGATATTTTTTTAGAAATTACTGAACTGAATTCAAGTAAATTATTTTAAACATAAATCTTACAACATGGAAGTCATGTATGGTTCTCCATACCAATTTTTTTGGATTGTAATACTTTTTTCATTTTAGAGCAATGTCTTGCATATAACTGTTGAAGCATATAAACACCAGTAGTCCTTATATAGCTGACAGAGTAGTTAAAAAATATAAACAAATAAAGTGATAAACACTGGTGTGCAATTACTGTACTGTGTGTGTCAAAGAATGTACACACTGTATAGAAGTTTATAAATTTACAATAATTTTTATACCAGTATGTGTACATACGGCCTTTGTATACCAGTGAGTTTGGAACACTTAGCTACTAACCTAGAGGTCCCTCATTCAATTCCCAGCCACACTTTAACATCAATGTGTATTTTTCAGCCTAAAAGTGAACTCAGTCTGTGGAAATGAATACCTTGGGTAACACCTAGAATACAATAATATGTTAGAGTATTATTATACTGTATGTATATTAATAATAAATTATTTTTTTATTACAAGAATATATTTTTTATTATTTTTTACACTGTTTTGACAGTCTTTATGACTTGTAGCGGGGCATTTTGGGGGCCTACCTGAGGCAATCTAAATAAATTTGTATATTTTTGTAATAAATAAATAAAAATCTTCATTTGGGACGAAACATACAAAACTTCGGTAAATTTCCTGTTTGAAACGAAAACAACAGTGGCAGCATTGACTGTGAAGGTTATTCGATGATATTTTGTAAAACAGATTCAACAGACGCAGAATTAATAAACAGCCAACAAACTGTACCAAGGTCAACAGATGATGAACACGAAACCAGGTCAGACCATCTGACGTCAGCGCATTACATAACATGAATGCAGGGTGTGTCACGCCAGCAACATTGTGACACACAACAGAACAAAGTCTTAGTCGGCATGTAACTTCTGAACTTATAAGACGCTAACAACTGTGCGTCGCCGGTATTAGGCGAAGTTTTGGTGTTCGTCGGCCGTGCGTGATATTCGCCCGCATACAATAAAAATGTGAATCTTTATATTTATATCTAAAATACAAACAGTTTTTCGGCCGTAAAATGTGATAGTGCGAACTATAAAACGATAAAACAGCAAAACAGTGCACACCCTGAGGAGACACCCCAGGAGTCGAACTCATAAACAGGAAAGTAGACATTCAAAAAAATAATTAAAAAATGCTGGTTTTTTTCCTTTTTAAAAATTAAATAAAAATGGGAAATTTAGGGAAAGATTTTAAAATGTGGGGGTAGTATGTGAGCGAGTGTGAGGTTTTGTTTAATTATATAAATAGGTAACGAAGTGCTGGTTTCCGTAGTAAAACTAATCCTAGGAGTATAGAGATTATTTCTATGTAAAATCTTGATTCCTTTTTACACTAAAATGTTATTTTTTTTTATTAAAAGTCTTTTTTTTAATTTCATTTTGTGTGCGTTTTTCTAGAAATGTTAATAAATTTTAATTAATGAGGAAACATATAAAGTTTTCTTTATTTGTTTAAACAACATTCTGATTTCCTGTTCGCCGAAAAGAACCCGTATGAACGTAAGCATGGTAAGCACATATATTTTTTTTCTCTTATAAGAAGTTGGCAGTACAAGATGGCTACCGAAAAATTAGATGTTCTGAATTTACTTTAACCTTGTTTTTATCAACCATAATTTAATATCAATATTATCAAACGTAACAGACTGTCAAATTTACTTAATTATTTCTTTGTATATTTATTTAGTTCTAAAGATGACCAGTAAAGAAGACTGTTAAAATAGTATAAAAATATTACTGAAACATATATTCTTGTAATAAAATAAAAACATTATTTATTATTAATATTTATTATAACAAGAATAATTGTGAACGGTTGTGAATATTACATTTATATACAACAATCTCAGATTTGTTCTGTAGCGACTCATTATCATTGTGCTTTTAATTTTAGCTTATTCAATAAAAGCAAAAATTTTGTTAAAGATGAAAAACTAAATTAGTGAACCTTATAGAATGAAATGGGTAAATATTCTATTTTACTAAATACAACTATTATATTAATGACTCGGAACACAAAGTTTCTTATAAGTAAAAACATAAAGTTTTACCTTACAACCTGAACCGGTTATCACCTTTAAAAGGCTTCTTCAGAGGCTGCCGCTGGTAGCGCTGTCCATCCTGTTGTGGGCGACGGAATTGAATTTTGAAAGATCGATGCTGTGTGTGTGGGGTGAGATATGTTCGATAATGTGTGCGATTTGAATTGTGTCTCTTCGTTTAGGATGTCGTTTTTATTTGTTTTCATGTGTTTGTATATTTCCAATTGTTCTAGAATGTCTAGTTTTCGGCCTTTTGTGTGTATGTGTAGAATGTTCATGTTATTGTCGATGTTTTTGTATGTGTGGTTTGCTTCAATGAGGTGGTTTGCAAAGGTGGATTCTGTAGTGGAGTAGAGTGCCTTTGTGTGTTCAATGTATCTCTGTTTGAAGCTACGTCCTGTCTGGCCTATGTAGAATTTGTTGCAATTTGAGCAATTTAGCTTGTAAACACCGGGTAGATTGAATTTGTTTTGTGCTTTGTGTGTGTGTTTTGATAGTGTGTGTTCTGTTTTGTTAGTAGTTTTGTAAGCGATTCTGTATCCTGCTTTTTTGAATTTGTGGGCAATTTTTTTCAGTTTGTTTGTTGATGTATGTTAGTGTTATGAATTTGTTGTTTTCTGTCTTTGTCTGTTGTTTGTTTTGTGTAGGAGTTTACTGACTATTGTTCTGTCATATCCGTTAGATTCTGCTAGATATTTTATCGTGTTTAGTTCGTCTTTGTAGTCTTTTTCATCTAAGGGGATGTTGTTAAGTCTATGTATCATGGTTCTGAAGGAAGCTAGTTTGTGTTGTATTGGGTGATTGGAGGAGTTGTGTATTAGTGTGTCAGTTGTAGTTGGTTTTCTGTATATACTGAATTTGTGCCTGTGTTCTAGATGAAATCTATTTCGAAGCATTGGGGACGAGACTTGGAAAGACGAGACGAGGTATGGAAACCGAGGCTTACAGGCATGGGATGGCAATATTAGACAAATAATAGATATTAAAAAGCAGGCGTACCTGAAACATCTAGCCTTAAACACTGATCAGACAAGGTGTGAATATAAGAGCTGCTGTGCATTGCCAGAAGAGAAGTCAAGAAAATCAAGCGAAGTACATGGGATAAATATGTAAGTGATATAGAACACAATGTACATGCCAGGCAGGACATGGCTTACAAAATATTAAGGCATTTAAATCAAACAGAAAGGGATAGCCTGAAGACCAGTAATATGGAAGAAACAACCTTTGCTGATATCAGTGATTGTGTGGACCCAGTAACAATGGATGAATTGTTAGCTGCTCTATACCACTGTAAAAATAGAAAAGCACCGGGCTCTGATGGGCTGAAGGTGGAACTATTAAAGTATGCACCAGCATTGATGCTTGATCACTTGCTGCAGTTCATCAATCTATGCTGAACCACTGGTCATGTTCCTGACGATAATGGATTGCAAAGGTAATTTCTATATTCAAGGCAGATGATTGTAATGACTTCAGGAAGTACAGAGGATTCAGCCTTCTAAATAATACTTCATCTAAATTATTTGCATCTATATTGAGAACACAGTTGAATGCAATAACGGGGATGATGCTTTCATAATGGTTTCAGGAAGAACAAATCATGGTTATATTGCATATTTACAATAGCCCAGTTCTTTGAAAAGCGTAGAGTATCAGCTGCTCACATGCATAGCCATATCTTCTGTCGACTTCGAGAAGGCATTTGACAGGGTGAATCAGAGGAAACTATGGGCAATAATGGCAAGGAAAGGTATCCCACAACATCTAATTAAAGTTATACAGAGTCTTTATGTGGAGAATAAAATCCGAATTGAAGCAGGGAAACAGAACAGCTCCAAGAGTTGGCCTGATCACTTGCGGAGTACGACAAGGATGTCCTTTATCTCCTCTTTTTAATTTATATATTGACGATGTCTCACAAAAGTAGCAAATGTGTCTTCTGGAGCATTGTATGATTGCCCACTCTGCAATTGACAGTTTTGGACTCGGAAAATAGGTTGCAGATGGATATAAATTTGTTAAATCTAATCTGCAAATACTCTGGATTACAAATATGCACACTTAAGACCAAGGTAATAGCTTTTCGTGGAACTGATTCTGTACGGGTAAAATTGTTATAGATAGTATTGTCTTGGAACAAGTCAGCAATTTTGAATACCTGGGATATAGTGTGGTTTATAATGCAAGCAATGACGTAAGATCAACCTTACGTGCGGAACCATCAGGCGAACTCTTAAGTTAGCAAATAAAAAAACATGCCTAAAATTTTACAATTCACTGGCCCTTTCCACAGTTCTGAGAATTGGACATTAACGAAAGGCCAGGCCAGTCGTATCCAAGCAGCTGAAATGAGATTTCTCAGGCAGGTGCTGTGTATACTCTCCATGATCATAGAAGAAGCAAAGATATATGCCAGGAACTGAATATTACGAGTATACTCGACAGGATTGCCCAGTATTGGCTGAATTTATGGGAACATCTTTGCTGAATGGATGACTGCCACATCCCCAAACAACTATGGAACTATAAGCCAAAGGGACAGAGGAAGCGCTGGAGTGACCACCTCTAGATTCTTTGACTGTTTAAGACTGGAACAAACC
Source organism: Magicicada septendecula (assembly GCA_034769895.1). Lineage (NCBI taxonomy): Eukaryota > Metazoa > Arthropoda > Insecta > Hemiptera > Cicadidae > Magicicada > Magicicada septendecula. Next base: position 194,436,316 of record CM068369.1, on the reverse strand, counting down.
ATCCTTGGTTTAATCCTTGCAATGATGATGATGATGATGATGATGATGATGATGATGATGATGGCATCGAACAAAACATTAGTGTCCCATTTATTTACAACTTTTTTACTACTGTCTATCCCTCCGATTACTATCGAATCTTTATCAGTCAATCCCCGTTATACTTTCTCTTGCCGAATGCATACTCGTCCATTACCACTGTGACACCAATGCCACCAATTTTTGTACTGTTCTCCAACAACAGTATAGTTAATACGAGAATATTAATATTAATACTCGTATTTTCCAAAACTTGGAAATTAATTTTCTTGTCGTTTTTGTATTTAATTTGTTTTTTTAGTAATTACAGAAATCAAGTATTTTAAAATCCACGCAAATAAAACGCACAACAAAGTTTCTGCTGGAATCCTGCTATCCCAAAAAACGTATTGTCTTGCCAATTCTTTTTTACTCTACATTAGTTTGTCCCGCACCTGTATATCAGATTTTTATGAAATCCTTTGTTCAGATACATTTTACTGCATACTTCAAACATTCACTCCTGTTGCATGTAATGTTCCAGTATGTGATACATTTCCTTATTCCGTTGTCCCTCGCGTAATTTCTCAAAAAATTAACACTTTTAAAATACATCACAGAAAATAATACAAACTCTTGAAACTTTGAATGTGATTATGAACTGTAAATACAAAAATAGATGCTCACAATTGTGATAGTATCGCATGTGTTGCACTTTTGAGCAAAAATAGGGTAATACTGATTGTATGAGCAGTGAAGAAGGGGGGGGTGGAAATGCCTCTTACTCTACCGAGGTGGTCCGTCTTCAGTTTATGTAAACATAGAAACTCAGGATAACAGTGACATTTCCTTAATGTTCGTGAAAGTAACCTCTTCGTAAAATGTAGAAGTAGGTAGGTGGAAGCTACCACCCCATCCAGTACTGAAACCCTTATATTTTATGTCTATAGTTATGTATAAAATAGTGAACTCTCTTGTGTTAACAAAATTAAGTTACTCTTATCAGAAATATGAAAGAATTATTTTAGTTCTAAATTAGGCCTATGAATTAATAATAATAATAATAATTAATTATTATTATTGTTATTATTATTACATAACGGTAATAATATCATTAATATATTATATAATGTTAATAAAATAAATGGTTTTGAACCAACTAAAGTTACATCCAACGGAAAATGCCACTTAATCCACAAGATGGGCCGCCGCAGTAACTCTACTGTAAAAACCCTCTTAACAATAGATGCACTTTTTAGTGGCCATAAAAATAACCTTTCTTGAAGTGAAGACTACGAACAGGTAAGCGGAAAAGTATGGCCCCGTCCAGTACCAACAACCCGCCCCACTATATTTCAAGATGTTTGGAAAATAATAGTTTACTCTGTTTCATATATATTGGGACGAATCCTACGGGTAAAAAAATTCATCAAGTTTAACTAAGCCAGTGACTTCAATGATGTGATAAAATCCAAATGATCACAATGAATTTGGAAGCTTGATGTCTTTTAACATGTTGAATAAAGCATTCTTTTTTTAAGTTAGGAAGGATTAAATGAAGTATTCAAAATCAAATTTACAATTTAAGGAATCTTTACTTCAGTTTTTAAAAATAACATAAACAACCCTAATTAAGTTTTAATTACATGCTTAAACTAATGCAAGGAACTCAATAAAAAAAACTATGAGATTTCAAAAACTTAAATTTAAAAAGCATTATTATATATATAAATTTTCACTATTGAACTTACTTTCATTTATCTTTCCCAAACGTTTTGAGGTGATGTTCCTCTTCCTCAGTGGGATTAAATACTGAATGTCATTTTAACAGTATAGCGGTTATGGACTGGTGTGTGTGGTGGGGGTTGATGGTGGGAGGGAATTGGCGCTGAGGTTCAAATTGTGTGTTTGGATCAATGTATCGAATAGTGTATGTGATCTATAATGTAATTGTTCATTTAATATGTTGTTTGGTTGTAGTGCGTGATGTCTGTATATTTCAAATTGTTCAGCTGTGTTTAGTTTTCTACTTTTAGGTAAGTAGTGTAATATTTCCATGTTGTGTTCTATGTTTGTTTAACTGTGGTTTTCGTTTTGTAAATGTGTGGCAAATGTGGAATGTATGTAGTTTGTGGTGAGGGCTTTTAAATGTTCTGAAAATCTGGAGGAAAAAGATCTTCCCGTCTGGCCGATGTAGAATTGGGGACAATCATTACAATTTAATTTATATACCCCTGTTTTGCTGTATGTGTCTGTGTTTTTGTTAGTATTATTTATGTGTTTTCTAATGGTGTTGTTGGTTCTGTAGGCTACATTATAATTATGTTTTCTAAATGTGTTTGCAATTTTGTGCGTATTGGAATTGTAGTATGTAAGTGTTATGTATTTACTGGATTGTGAGCTGTTGATCTGATGTGTTTTACTTTTTGTGTTTAGGATGCGTTTATGTAGTTTATTTATTAAATCGGGGTTGTATCCATTGTTGCCTGCTATATATTTGATTGTGTTTAATTCTTCTTGGTAGTCATGTGTGTTTAGGGGTATTGAAGTGAGCCTATGGAGCATGTAGTTGAAAGCTGCATGTTTGTGTTGAGTTGGGTGGTTGGATGAGTTATGTATGACCATGTCTGATGTGGTGGGTTTCCTGTATATTTTGTATGTGTGTGTGTTGTTTGTTTTGGTGATTGTAAGGTCTAAGAAGTTTATGCTATTATTTAGTTGTATTTCAAGCGACAGTTCAAAAACAAATAGAAAATTTCCACAAATACATTAACACTATACACCATAAATTAAAATTCACGCTTGAAATAGAACTACATGACTACCAAGAAGAATTAAACACAATCAAATATATAGCAGGCAACAATGGATACAACCCCGATTTAATAAATAAACTACATAAACACATCCTAAACACAAAAAGTAAAACACATCAGATCAACAGCACACAATCCAGTAAATACATAACACTTACATACTACAATTCCAATACGCACAAAATTGCAAACACATTTAGAAAACATAATTATAAAGTAGCCTACAGAACCAACAACACCATTAGGAAACACATAAATAATACTAACAAAAACACAGACACATACAGCAAAACAGGGGTATATAAATTAAATTGTAATGATTGTCCCCAATTCTACATCGGCCAGACGGGAAGATCTTTTCCTCCAGATTTTCAGAACATTTAAAAGCCCTCACCACAAACTACATACATTCCACATTTGCCACACATTTACAAAACGAAAACCACAGTTACACAAACATAGAACACAACATGGAAATATTACACTACTTGTTAACCTACGGTTATTTTTAATAGATGTGATAGTTATTTTCATGTATTTTATTGTAATTAAATAATATCCACCATACATCCGGTATAAACATGTGTTATTCTTGTTAACATAAATTTGGTTTTTCGGGTCCAGGGTTTCATTAAGCGAAAAGGCAGAGGTAGTCAGTTTTTTTTGAAATAACCATTCATACAACATATAGTAAACAATTTAGGCTTTATTTAATTTTCAATATTCACGTATTACAGACAATGGGAGTCATTACTCAATTAACAATTACCAAGATGGCGGCTTCATGACTTCCGCCTTTCGCCATGCTTTCATCTCTACATAGCCTTATTTTCTTTGTAAATTAATTCTTTAAACAAACGTATTTACTGCAGTATGGTTTTCAAAATTACGTGTTTCTTTCAAATCAATAACTAACATATATGTTTAACACAAACCAACACCCCAGATATTGGTTATTAACAGCCGGCAACCTTTCACTCTCACTTTCACACACAAACCTTTCATACCTTGATGATGATTACATTTCTGTATTAAATATATTTTGAGCTCATTTTTTACTTTTTATAATTTAGAATAATTTAAAAGGGCTTTCCTGAACTGAAGTGGTAAAGACGCTCCTCAGACCCCTCCCATGATGGTTGGCGGATGTTCGGCCGAACTTTAGATCTGTCTTTCCTGAGTGCACAGAATTTATTACTACATTTAACTGTCCACTGACACTAGTTACTTTTGTGATTACATTTTTACAAAATTTTTACATCTTTGTTGGCAAAAACTGCCCAATACACAATTTAGCGTGTGTGTGCTCTGAGTTGTTAATGCAGACTGAGAACGGGTCAGACGCAACTTCTGTGTAAGTGGTAGTGTACATGACGTCACCGTCTTTTGTTTTTACGGCCAACGCCTTGGTTTGTACGTATTTGGTGTTATGTCATCAGCGTTTAATAATGATGACATACCCTTGTGGACCAATGAAAGTTCATATTTATAGTTCGTGTTCACATACACCGCCATTATACATGTTAGACTTCGCTCGTCTCCCGGTGACCTTGAATTCACTCATCTCTTGTTGAATATGCGTTGTTTCTTGGGACATGGGTAAAACTGACCTAGCCCTGGTTGACATTCATATTTATAATAAAAAATACAATATGAGATCCCTTAATCCCATAATTATTGTAATAGGTCTTTATGTACTGTCACAAAACCCCCTCAATGAAAGGTTTGGTGTCGAGACACAGAAACTTTCATTGACTCATTCACACGTTTCTAAAAGGATCAGTTCAGATATGTTGCCACAACCCCCTGTAGTGTTAATATAAAAGAAGTATAATCACTTACCCTTGGTCCAATAGTGCTGATCGTACCTGTCTGACCTTACTGGACTTCTCAGGCGAGATCCCAACACCATAAGGCCATGAGGCACTTAACACTCCTGTTCTGACGCTCCAGCCAGCTCAGGACCGCGGTCACAACACCACAAAACTCTGAAACATGCAATACAAAATTTTAAAATAGTGGCCTTATCTATCTCCATATCCGCAACTGATATGTCTCCCCTTAGATGCATTGGTTTGTATTTTGAGGCGTTGGTTTTCTTAACTCTACAATTTTCAGACAACAAAAAAAAAAACAAGATTTAAGACAGATAAATCCTTCCATTTTTTCAACACTCCTGTATATTTTTTATCAAATTCTCTGACTCCAGTCAACATCAACTTACTTCTCTCACCACAAGAAAACATATTATTATACTAAGCATAAAACAAATTCTACTCTCTCAAACAACAACCACTATCTATACTAATTTATTTCAGATAAAATCAACACATATACCTATTATGGCAAACACTTCAAAACTATTTATTTTTCTTTACTCAACTTTCTTTACGCTTATTTTTCTTTACTACAGAATCATCATTATCTACTTGATAACCAACACCAATCTCACTACTAATTCTTTAAAATTTAATATTGTTATCGTTACTAGCCCTGTAGTAACCTACTGACCTATTGTACCATCAACATAATAAAAACATAATAAAACATTGTACATTACACATTAACATTGTTACATTTACATTAAACAATTTACATTTACACAACATGTACCAAAACTTTATAACATTACTACTATCAACTCTCTATTCAACTTTTAGTTATTTAACATTCATTCATCAGATTCTATAAAACAATTTCTAATTTATCATTTACCTTTCAGTTACATTACCTTCCTACCATGAATTTTCTTTTCTAACCTTTCCATCAATCCTTGTCTAGTTTGGGTGACTCTCTGTTATTCATTATTCTCTATATCTTATTTTGGCATTTGTCAATCTAACCTTACTACCCCTTTTTCTAACTAACAACCGCTTCTAACCATTAACATATTATGACACCAATATCTCTATAATAACCCCCTTCACTAATCCCATTTAAAACCTCTGGCACCGCTCATCTTTGTACAAGGATGTATGTTCCCTACCTGGCCATATCCATTCCTAACCATTTGCCCTCCACCAAATATCGGCAAACACTCTAACCCAAAATTGCTCCCCCTGCCACAACGCTGCACGCTGATCACTCCTTACACCGGAACCTTACTACAAAATATCATCAACAACAAATATAATTACCATTCACATTACTCACCTCTACATATAATCACTAACTACTGTGTCCCTAAAATATCTAACACCTCTTTATATATTATCTGTATCTCAACATTCTATTTATCTAACTCCCAATAACTCTATTTAACTAACTCCCATGCCTCTATTTATCATTATTACCCAAACTCTTTTACAACATTTCACCTTAATATACCACTAGAAAATTCATCCCTTACCTACTAACAACAAAACCTCTCAATGTCCAAATATATTACATGTTTACTCATTTACTATCCGTTAGAATCTAAATCTCATAATTGTTTAAATTCCTTATCAAACCTAATTATTCTTGAATATTTAAAATTCTACAGTACATAGTTTACATAAAAAAATACACAACAGCAAAAATACACAAATACACTGACATCAATACACAAAAATATACAATCCAAATTACCAATTAATCGTTTACCATAAATCAGTCATAAACAGTCCATTTCAAAACACTGTCCACATAATTAAATGTTCATAAACACAATAAAATGATTAACCTCCATTGTCAAATAATAATCTTATTTTACGTATACATAACTCATTTTTAATTAAGTACATTATATCATCTTTTGTAATATAATAACTATTTAAATTTATTTTGTCCATTATACCATAGTAATACTCTGCAGGATTACTCCACATTACTATATCATAAAACTTGTCAACATTCGGTATGGTCCAGTCACCTCTGGTATAATTAGTCATAATTCGGTAATTTGCCAAGTCATTATTCTCTTTATCTCCTACTACTTCAGTTTCATTACAAGGTAAGTACTTACTACATTCATTATATATCATCTCTACTCCTAACCTTTCCATAAATTCTTCATAGTCTCTACTTATCTTAAAAATCTCTACTTCTCTTTTTCTCTCACCTTCAAAACATCTCTCTCTTTTAAAATATCTCTCATAATAACTCTCCCAACAACACTTCTCTCTCTCTCAATATATCTCTCTTTACACACTCTCTTTAACCCTTCTCTCTCTTTTAAAATATCTCTCATAATAACTCTCCCAACAACACTTCTCTCTCTCTCAATATATCTCTCTTTACACACTCTCTTTAACCCTTCAACACACACTATCATTCCATTATTATTATACTCTATTCCCCATACAACCTCATTATCACTACTCCTGTTTACATAATCATTTTCTAATATCATACTTTTATTTATATTGTTACAATTCTCTCCCCTACTTACCTTGTCATCTTTGTTCATCTCCAACTTGTCTACTCCCCTCTTACTTTCTAATTCTATCTCGTCTAACCGTGTCTCTATTTCACTTAATCTTTTATCATAATTACAGCTTTGTTCTTTAATTTCTTTCTTGATATCATTGAATTGTTCATCAAACTGGTTTAATTTATCATTAAAATTGTCTAATTTCGTATCGAATTTGATGCTCTGCTCATTAAAAAGCAGTTTCATCATTCTTATTATGTCATTTTCCTCAACTCTTTTTGTTGGGGCTGGTGTTGAGTGTATACTATCACCCATCATTTCTGATTCTGTTCTACTCGTCTCATTACTGTTTGCCATTTTTATTATACTAATAATAATAAATCTGTTTTAGTTGTTGTATTGTATTCTATTCATACCATACATAACCTATACAGGTAACCTATATTGTTACGTATATTTTGCTACCCATCTGCCTCTGCTTTTGGCTTATTTATATAATGTAAATTTTTTATATAAAGTCCACTGTTTGGGGGCCATCTGTTAACCTACGGTTATTTTTAATAGATATGATAGTTATTTTCATGTATTTTATTGTAATTAAATAATATCCACCATACATCCGGTGTAAACATGTGTTATTCTTATTAACATAAATTTGGTTTTTCGGGTCCAGGGTTTCGTTAAGCGAAAAGGCAGAGGTAGTCAGGTTTTTTTGAAATAACCATTCATACAACATAGCGTGTGTGTGCTCTGAGTTGTTAATGCAGACTGAGAACGGGTCAGACACAACTTCTGTGTAAGTGGTAGTGTACATGACGTCACCGTCTTTTGTTTTTACGGCCAACGCCTTGGTTTGTACGTATTTGGTGTTATGTCATCAGCGTTTAATAATGACGACATAGCCTTGTGGACCAATGAAAGTTCATATTTATAGTTCGTGTTCACATACACCGCCATTATACATGTTAGACTTCGCTCGTCTCCCGGTGACCTTGAATTCACTCCTCTCTTGTTGAATATGCGTTGTTTCTTGGGACATGGGTAAAACTGACCTAGCCCTGGTTGACATTCATATTTATAATAAAAAATACAATATGAGATCCCTTAATCCCATAATTATTGTAATAGGTCTTTATGTACTGTCACATACTTACCTAAAAGTAGAAAACTAAACACAGCTGAACAATTTGAAATATATAGACATCACGCACTACAACCAAACAACATATTAAATGAACAATTACATTATAGATCACATACACTATTCGATACATTGATCCAAACACAATTTGAACCTCAGCGCCAATTCCCTCCCACCATCAACCCCCACCACACACACCAGTCCATAACCGCTATACTGTTAAAATGACATTCAGTATTTAATCCCACTGAGGAAGAGGAACATCACCTCGAAACATTTGGGAAAGATTAATGAAAGTAAGTTCAATAGTGAAAGTTTATATATATATATATATATATATATATTGTAACGCAACATAGTTGAGGTTCCCCAACGTTACATAAAAGACTGAATGAAATATGGTCAAAGACCATACCCTGACTTAAGGTTGTTCGATAGTTCATATGTTTGAGAAGGACCTCAAGTAAAAAGGAGGCAATGACTAATATTAAATGTAAAAGAGCCAGACCAATGAATGATTGGATGTAATGAAATGTTTGTTTTGTACTGTGACATGTTAAGGTCTACAGAATATTTATATTGTATGTTGAATGTGTTAAAAATGAAATGATGTTGTTTGATAATAATATCTGATATAATATAATAGCGAGAAATATAATTTTGAATGTAAAAGAAATAATAATGATTGTGCCAGAAGAATATAGCTACATAATGTAATGTATAGTACTGACCAAAATCTCATAACCAGCTGTATTGATCACAAAGGAATATGAGCCAATGAAGACAAGAGAATGAAGAAGCCAAAATGGAACCATCAAAAGGATCACAAGAAAAGAAAAAAAAAACTAATGGTTAAGAATTATCCGTAAACAAAACCCAATTAATAAATGTCAATAAAATAGCCAAGTATTGGAGAGAAAAAGTGTATAATAGAAGGAAGAATTAATATGAAGAAATAATATGATCTGAGTTAAAGTACAGTGAATAATCCCTAGAATATGATTATTATTTATTATTTTATTGAAGGTCACATGATGACTACCTTACGAGGTTTATTAATGAAGATTGACTGTAGAATATTCCAGCAATCATTTGACTGGGCAGAGATGATGTTCCTCTGATCCCAGAAAGTATGTAACGGACGACGGTAATTGGTTAGCCGATAGAGCACCACCGATTCGATTCCAGTTATAATGTTAGGGAGGTTTAGGAAAATTAAATATTAGAGGGAAAACTCACAAATAAATATAGAAAATTAAATAAAACCAGATCCAAAATGTATAATTAATGAAGAATGTCACAAGAATGATTATAGAAATAAGATTTAAACTTGGGAAATAATTGACTTTAAGAAGGAACGAAGAAATGATAATAAAATAACGAATAATTGGGAAATATAAAAGTACTATAAATAGGAAACCAATTGGCCAGATACAAATTAGAAGTTTATTTCTTGCTAAACTTTGTTTATACCAAAATAAACTTATTTCGAAGGGGGGGTGTTATGTAACGCAACATAGTTGAGGTTCCCCAACGTTACATAAAAGACTGAATGAAATATGGTCAAAGACCATACCCTGACTTAAGGTTGTTCGATAGTTCATATGTTTGAGAAGGACCTCAAGTAAAAAGGAGGCAATGACTAATATTAAATGTAAAAGAGCCAGACCAATGAATGATTGGATGTAATGAAATGTTTGTTTTGTACTGTGACATGTTAAGGTCTACAGAATATTTATATTGTATGTTGAATGTGTTAAAAATGAAATGATGTTGTTTGATAATAATACTTACTCAATAATTATGTTTATATTTTATATTAGATTTGTTTTTATACAGCACAATATAGTTACCAATGCTAGGCACGGTACTAAGTTGTCAGTATCGTATAAAATTGAAAGATACTGTTGTTCTAATTAATGTTTATAAACTGGATCAGGAGTGTGACCAGTGTTTCAAGTCTAACAAGTAGTTCTGACAATTATGTCATAAATTAATAAAGGGTTCCAGAACCAATTGATTAATGTAAAAACAAATAACCACCAGTAAATTAAAATTCATGTAATTAACTATGTAATCAATAATTAATTGTACAGTAGGTCAGGTAAAAAGAAAATTAAGTTAAAAACCAAATAATGTTATAATGGTTGTAAATGAATCTATAGGCCTAAATTCCATATTAGTGAAAGGAAATTAATACCTTTTTAGTAAACCCAGTCCAACGAAACTCTAGTAAAACATTTACTGTTTAATAAGGAAGGTTAGGGGAGAATTTTATGTGATTCAATATTAATCCAAGCATGGAGTATTTTATTGGAAAGGAGTAGTAATATTCTATAATGCCGGCTCAAGGATATATAGAAAACCTGGTTGTTAAGGCAACTGATTTTTAGTAACTTGTTGATTTTAAATAGATGGTACTGATTGTTACAAGCTATTAGGTTGAAATGAACCGATATATTTAAAATATATGAATAAATATAAAGAAAATATATATCCAAATTGGAAAAAAAACATTTTGCAAAACAATTATACTGGAATGTTAATGAATCATACAAATTAAATAACCCTATAAATTATCAATGAATACAATAAAAAAGAACTGAAAGCGTCTCACCTCATTCACTAAACAATTCCGCTGAATTTGGTATCAAACCAATTCATGCTATAAATTGAAGACCAATAAAGAGTTGAAGCCTGAATTAACGGAAATATTTTGAAATACAGAAGATTCGGTTGACGAAATAACCTTCATTGACAGCGGAAGCTGAGATCCTAATTCCAGTTCGTTGGGACCAAGAATTGTGAAGACGCAAAAGAAGACTCGAAGCACCAGAGTTCCCGTGGGATTATCATCATCCATTCATTGAAGACCAGAGCAGTTTTACTGGGTGAAGACGATATAACCTGCATTTTGATCGTAGTTGACAAACATTCACCACCTAATGAAGCTTTCGCCGCTTGGGTAAAAAAACAAATTATTTTCATATCATTGTATTTTAAGTAAATAATTTTATTCTTTTTGTAAATTGAACAACCTTAATTATGCGTTTTACCTGGCCTTACTAATGGTTCAAAGAACTACACGAACCCTGGTATAAGAATTATTTGTCATTATTTTCAAAGTATATATGTTTTTCTTTTTAGAATTCGAATAATTAAGAATCGATACATGTTGGGATAGTCGATTGTATTGTCTTATTGTTTGTCTGAGACAACGTAACTGGTTAAATACCAGAGAAAAATAAATAAAGTACATTTGTTGTATGAGATAACGTTTTAATCATTGCAGAGAAAATACTATATGTAATTGGCGTAATAATTTATTAACAGATTGATACAAACACTCAGAATAACTAACCTATACGCACAATTATTTATAATAACAGCGCTCCAAGTTTGCAGCTGGTGAGACGGGAGATTGCTGAACTAACGGGTTTTGCCATACTAAATTTGAATGAAATTTTTATCGTTGAGGGACTAGGGTTGAGACAAAAACCACTTACATTCAGTAAATACTCCATATATATTGCTCATATTAAACAACCACTGAGAATTAAATTAAGTCTACAGAATACTACCATTATAAATTCAGGAATATAATTCTAAGTTTGTGGACTTAATAATCTGTGTTCTGAGGGTTTCACTGGTCACAACCGCAAGGTATATTAGTTAATAACATATTAATTAAACCAGGTAACAGCATTTTAATTGTTACGAATCGCCACCTACAACGTACTACTTGGCATTTGTTACACCGGAGTCTCTTATAACTAATTACACTCATAGACAAGATCTCTTTATAATTTGACGTCTCCAGCTGGTATCATACATTATTACATACGTCCTCACATAATTAACAAGCAGTTCGTTACTAAATTGATTACAACAGTGGGGTTTGAATAAGACGGACATTTTCGCTAGCACCGGCACATATTAGTCTCTTTACAAATTGGCACATAACAACGTGGAACTTATTTAAACACGTACTCGACACATTCTATATATTTCATTTTGTTACAAATTGCCGCCTGCAACGTGGGGCTTAAACGAAAACGAGGACGTCCATTTAGTCTCTTTCTTTACAAATTGACGCTCGCAACTTGAGGCATCATCGTCGCATCTTAACACCTAAAACTCTCTCTTTCTTTACAATATATATATATATATATATATATATATATATATATATATAATAATATTTATAAAGTGAACGAAGAGGATGAATCAACAAGATAATTAAAAAGCATTTACAGGTGATAACAAAATATTAAGTGTTTCCTATAAGTTTCCATGAAATTTTGTATAAAACACTAAATTATGTTCATGTATACCAATTTTTAAGAGTATGCATTGTTACTAAAGTACAAAGATAAAAGTTATGTAACGTTTGATTGCTGAAAGTATTCTTAAGGATGTAACATTTTAACTTTAATAAATATCACTTCAGAAAGAATACAGTGACTTTTTTCATACAAAATGATATGACCTTTTATTTTTGACCATTATGCTTTAGCCACCTGGAATTTGTGAAAAGCTATGTTAGGATAGACTTTTTTTTAATTTTACAAAATAATGCTGATTTAAAGAACTTCTGTAAACTGTTCAGCTTATGATTTTTAAGAAACAGTGACCAATGGATGATAAAATTTTTGAAGTTTTTTGAAGAGGGTGTATTTGTTGTTGCTAATTAACTTGATACTATGGTAAACCTCAAAGTACAACCCAGTTTACCATCACCTCAGTCTTTCATGACTACAAATTTTAAGTAGCTATAATTCAAACAGTCCACTAACTTTTTTTTGATCTGTAGAACTTTTTGTGTTGAACTTTTTTTTGTTTGTATTATGTTACTTCAAATCAAGACTTTCTTAAGCATGTAGAAGAGTAGGAATCTTTTGTTATTATATTTTTATTAAGTGAGCTGAAGAGTGATTCACAGATGCAACACAAAAGTAAGTAGAAATGAAGTGAGATGTCTGTTAAAATTATGTGTGGTGTGGAATAAAATGTTAAAATTATGCATGGTGTGGAATAAAAGTTTTAATGATAAGTGAAAAATGAACAGTAATATTTTTGATCATAGTATTTATAAATTCACATATGACTTCTTATGAAATTTTTTATATCGTTTTCATATTTTAATTATATACAAAAGTATTCAGATGTATTGTTATAACCATATAATTTGTTACTTCTAAATTAATTTAGCTAACATCATACTAATCTGTTGGTCATAATAATAGAATACATTAAGAAATAAAATAGGAAAAAGTTGTTAATGTTATCTTGCAAAAAGTTAAACAAATTTTTATTTGAGCTTTAATTTACAAGTGTGGTATGATGAAAGCACAGGAAGTTTTAAGGTGACTAAAATCATACATATCAATTTCTTAAGTGTATAAAAAAACTGTACAACCAAAAATCTCAGTGTTTGTTATGCTTGTACCAATAAGGTAAAATCCTTCAATTGTAGTCAATGAAGTTGTTATTCTTTTATATGAATATTGTAAATTATGTATAAAATTTTTTATTCCAGGTAATTTATAACTTTCTGTTAATTTAATTTGAAATTCAGTGTGTGAAATTTATGGTGGTTTTGTTCTTTATGATTTAATAGTAAATATATGAAATATTCAAGTATCCAAGACATGAGTCATCTGTAATATACATAGCTGGAAATAAGTCTGTAAATGTATGTTTTAGCAATCAATATAAGGTTACTCTAAATCTACAAATATTTATAAAATTAAATTTTATATGACAGCTAATATCCATACTTAAAAATAATTCAGTATTACAAGTTAACTGTTATACATCTATGTTATGACAAAATTGTTTTGTGTAATTTTTTTTTTATTTTAGAATTACAAATTGTTGGAGATCATAGTGAGACTTTGCATTATTTAATATTACCTTTTGGATGCGCCAGTATTGAGATGTGTATTATGCCACTTCTCCACAATAAGAAAAAAACATATTGAGAAGGTCTTAACTACGCAGGCTAAAAATTATTTTATATATATATATATATATATTAAACTTTCACTGCGAACACTTACTTTTTGGTTTTGTTTCCCAAACGTTTCGACGTGGTGTTCGTCTTCCTCAGTGGGATTATCCCATATTGAAAATCCCACTGAGGAAGACGAACACCACGTCAAAACGTTTGGGAAACAAAACCAAAAAGTAAGTGTTCACAGTGAAAGTTTAATATATATATATATATATATATATATATAACTTTAATATTTATACTAAATTTACCTCAAGATGTTTTTTCTATTTGGAACATGTTTCGAGAGTTCCTGTTCTCTCATCTTCAGCCTTCGCCATCTTGTTTCTGGTGAAGTATTTGTGTGTTGGCTGCTGGATGTTATTAAGGTTGTTTGTTGGTCTTTGGTCTTTTAAAGTTGTGTATTATTGTGTGTGGTTGTGGTATATGTTTTTGTATTTTGTGTATTTTCGATGTTGAGTGCTTTGAATATTGTGTCATGTTTTGTATTGATTTGTATTTGTTCTGGTATTAGTTTGTTTTGTGTTTTATGTTTGTATATCTGTAAATTTTCCCAAATGTTCATTATGGTGCCTTTGTGTGGTATATGTTTTATTAGTGATACATTGGTTATGTTTGGGAATTCGTGTCCTGTGTTTATTGCATGTGTGGCTAAATTGGATTTATATATTTCTGGTTTTTTGTATGCGTTTAGGTGTTCAAAATAACGTTTTTTCAGCTGTTTTTTGTTTGTCCTATGTAACATTTATTGCAATCTTGGCATTCAATTTTGTATATACCATTAGTTGTTGTATTATCTTTGTTGTGTGAGCTATTTAGAATGTGTAATTTATTTTTATTAGTTTTGTATGCTATTTTTATATCTGTGTTTTTAAATAGTTTTGTTAGTTTTGTCATTTTATTATTTATGTATGTGAATGTGGCCCATTTTTTGTTGTTGTTATTATTTATATGTTGTTCATTTTGATTAATTCTTAATTGTTCAGTTTTTATTTTGTATTTGATTTTATTTTCTATTTTGATCATAGTATTTTTATTGTATCCATTTTCAAAACCAATTTGGTATATTATATTTCTTTTTGTCAGTTTCTTGTTTGTTTAGGGGTATTTTGTACATTCTGTTAAATAACGAATAAAATGCTGTCATTTTATGTTGTGGTGGGTGGTCAGAATGGTTAGGTATAATGATGTTAGTGGATGTTGGTTTTCTATATATTGCATATTGTATATGTTTGTTGTATCTTGTGATGGTTATGTCTAAATAGTTGATTTTGTTGTTTTTCTTTTTCTTCTGTGAATTGTATTTTGGGATGTATGTTATTGATTTGTTTCAATATGTTCTCTGCATTTGTGTTTTTGTTATTTGATACATATAGTCCATCATCTACATATCTTATCCATATGCCATTTGGGTCATGTGTTTTTATGATATTTTGTATTTTGGTGTCTATGTGTTGTAGAAATATTTCTGCTATTATGCTTGATAATGGTGATCCCATTGCTAAACCTTCTTTCTGTTGATAAATTTTGCTATGAAATTCAAAGTAATTTTGTTTTAGTATTAGTTGGAGACTATTTTTTATTTCGGTTATATATTGTTTGTTTTCATTTTGTTCTTTAAGTTTGTTTATTATTATGTCAATTGTTTCTTCTACTGGGATATTGGTGTACATGTTTGTTATGTCATATGATGTGAAAAATGTATTTTCATTTATATTTATTATTTTTCGTTTGTCTATTAATTCGTATGTATTTTTTATGTTATGATGGTTATTTGTTAGATGGTTACTTTTTAGTTTTTGTGCTATTATTTTTGCTATCTTGTATGTAGGAGCTTTTTTGAAATTGATTAATGGACGTATTGGGTTGTTTAATTTGTGTATTTTTATTAGGCTATTCATTTTAGGTGGTTCTGGATTATTGTTTATATATATGTCTATGTTTTTATTGTTGAAAATGTTTTTAGTTGTTTTTATTAGTTTTATTGTTTGTTTAAGATATTTTTCTGTTGGGTTTTTATCTAGTTGTACGCATTTATTATTGTTGATGAAGTCTTCGGTTTTTTGATGTAGTCTGCTTTATCAATGATTACTGTTGCTTGACTTTTGTCTGCTTTAGTTATTATTAAATTATTGTTCTTTACTTTATTTTTAATTTCTTTTATTGGTTTATTGTTTTTCTTTTGTTTATCTCTGTTTTTCATTTCGCTAGTGATTATTTTTTTAATTATATGTGTTGCTTCTGTTCTTTTTTCTTCTTGTATATTGTCTTTTATTAGGTTAATGGCAAATTCTGTTTCTACTATTAAATTTTCTAGATTTTTGTTTGCATTTTGGGTTATGGTAGTTTTTGACATATTGTTTAAATATTCTGTTTCTTTTTTGTTAAATTCTGTATTGCTAAGGTTAATGGTTCGAGGGTAAAATGTGTGTTTATTTTTGTTGTTTTGTTCTTGATTTTTGTTTTGTTGTTTTAATGTGTTAAGTTTTTTGTTGATTGTATGAGTCTTTTTGTTTTTTTCAAATCTTATTTTATTTTCTATGTTATTGTATTTATTATTCCAAGTGATTGGATGTAATAAACTTGTTAGCTCTAAGTGTAGTTTGTATATGTCTAGTGTTATGCTGTTTTTCTTACTGTATAATTGATTAATTTCGTTTTGTATCCATTACCTTTGTGCTTGTTTTATAGTTTTTTGTGCAGTCATATTTTTGTTGTTTGTGTTTATGTTGATGTATTTAGGTGTTAATTTATGTTTTTGGCATTGTCTATTGAAGTATATGATCATGTTTGTGTTCATTAGTTGTTTTTTTCGTGTTTGAAATTTGTTTAATAATTTGGTAATGTGGTTATATGGAATTGTGGTTATGTTGTTTGTGTACATGTTAATGTATATTTATGTGAGAGATTATTTGTTATCCGTTATTTGGTAGTTGATTTCACTTAATTTGATATTCACTTCACTATTTTTTCACTATACACTTTTGTTTTTGCATTTGTTTTATAACCTCACTTTTCGTTTTTTCACTGTAGGCTTATTTACCTTGTATGGTTATATTATTTCAATCACTTTCTGCTACAGTCCGTTTCTTGATGTATATAATACTTTAATATTTATACTAAATTTACCTCAAGATGTTTTTTTCTATTTGGAACATGTTTTGAGAGTTCCTGTTCTCTCATCTTCAGCCTTCGCCATATTGTTTATGGTGAAGTATTTGTGTGTTGGCTGCTGGATGTTATTAAGGTTGTTTGTTGGTCTTTGGTCTTTTAAAGTTGTATTATTGTGTGTGGTTGTGGTATATGTTTTTGTATTTTGTGTATTTTCGATTCAAAGCACTCAACATCGAAAATACACAAAATACAAAAACATATACCACAACCACACACAATAATACAACTTTAAAAGACCAAAGACCAACAAACAACCTTAATAACATCCAGCAGCCAACACACAAATACTTCACCAGAAACAAGATGGCGAAGGCTGAAGATGAGAGAACAGGAACTCTCGAAACATGTTCCAAATAGAAAAAACATCTTGAGGTAAATTTAGTATAAATATTAAAGTATTATATACATCAAGAAACGGACTGTAGCAGAAAGTGATTGAAATAATATAACCATACAAGGTAAATAAGCCTACAGTGAAAAAACGAAAAGTGAGGTTATAAAACAAATGCAAAAACAAAAGTGTATAGTGAAAAAATAGTGAAGTGAATATCAAATTAAGTGAAATCAACTACCAAATAACGGATAACAAATAATCTCTCACATAAATATACATTAACATGTACACAAACAACATAACCACAATTCCATATAACCACATTACCAAATTATTAAACAAATTTCAAACACGAAAAAAACAACTAATGAACACAAACATGATCATATACTTCAATAGACAATGCCAAAAACATAAATTAACACCTAAATACATCAACATAAACACAAACAACAAAAATATGACTGCACAAAAAACTATAAAACAAGCACAAAGGCAATGGATACAAAACGAAATTAATCAATTATACAGTAAGAAAAACAGCATAACACTAGACATATACAAACTACACTTAGAGCTAACAAGTTTATTACATCCAATCACTTGGAATAATAAATACAATAACATAGAAAATAAAATAAGATTTGAAAAAAACAAAAAGACTCATACAATCAACAAGAAACTTAACACATTAAAACAACAAAACAAAAATCAAGAACAAAACAACAAAAATAAACACACATTTTACCCTCGAACCATTAACCTTAGCAATACAGAATTTAACAAAAAAGAAACAGAATATTTAAACAATATGTCAAAAACTACCATAACCCAAAATGCAAACAAAAATCTAGAAAATTTAATAGTAGAAACAGAATTTGCCATTAACCTAATAAAAGACAATATACAAGAAGAAAAAAGAACAGAAGCAACACATATAATTAAAAAAATAATCACTAGCGAAATGAAAAACAGAGATAAACAAAAGAAAAACAATAAACCAATAAAAGAAATTAAAAATAAAGTAAAGAACAATAATTTAATAATAACTAAAGCAGACAAAAGTCAAGCAACAGTAATCATTGATAAAGCAGACTACATCAAAAAAACCGAAGACTTCATCAACAATAATAAATGCGTACAACTAGATAAAAACCCAACAGAAAAATATCTTAAACAAACAATAAAACTAATAAAAACAACTAAAAACATTTTCAACAATAAAAACATAGACATATATATAAACAATAATCCAGAACCACCTAAAATGAATAGCCTAATAAAAATACACAAATTAAACAACCCAATACGTCCATTAATCAATTTCAAAAAAGCTCCTACATACAAGATAGCAAAAATAATAGCACAAAAACTAAAAAGTAACCATCTAACAAATAACCATCATAACATAAAAAATACGTACGAATTAATAGACAAACGAAAAATAATAAATATAAATGAAAATACATTTTTCACATCATATGACATAACAAACATGTACACCAATATCCCAGTAGAAGAAACAATTGACATAATAATAAACAAACTTAAAGAACAAAATGAAAACAAACAATATATAACCGAAATAAAAAATAGTCTCCAACTAATACTAAAACAAAATTACTTTGAATTTCATAGGAAAATTTATCAACAGAAAGAAGGTTTAGCAATGGGATCACCATTATCAAGCATAATAGCAGAAATATTTCTACAACACATAGACACCAAAATACAAAATATCATAAAAACACATGACCCAAATGGCATATGGATAAGATATGTAGATGATGGACTATATGTATCAAATAACAAAAACACAAATGCAGAGAACATATTGAAACAAATCAATAACATACATCCCAAAATACAATTCACAGAAGAAAAAGAAAAACATAACAAAATCAACTATTTAGACATAACCATCACAAGATACAACAAACATATACAATATGCAATATATAGAAAACCAACATCCACTAACATCATTATACCTAACCATTCTGACCACCCACCACAACATAAAATGACAGCATTTTATTCGTTATCTAACAGAATGTACAAAATACCCCTAAACAAACAAGAAACTGACAAAGAAAGAAATATAATATACCAAATTGGTTTTGAAAATGGATACAATAAAAATACTATGATCAAAATAGAAAATAAAATCAAATACAAAATAAAAACTGAACAATTAAGAATTAATCAAAATGAACAACATATAAATAATAACAACAACAAAAAATGGGCCACATTCACATACATAAATAATAAAATGACAAAACTAACAAAACTATTTAAAAACACAGATATAAAAACAGCATTCAAAACTAATAAAAATAAATTACAAATTCTAAATAGCTCACACAACAAAGATAATACAACAACTAATGGTATATACAAAATTGAATGCCAAGATTGCAATAAATGTTACATAGGACAAACAAAAAAACAGCTGAAAAAACGTTATTTTTAACACCTAAACGCATACAAAAAACCAGAAATATATAAATCCAATTTAGCCACACATGCAATAAACACAGGACACGAATTCCCAAACATAACCAATGTATCACTAATAAAACATATACCACACAAAGGCACCATAATGAACATTTGGGAAAATTTACAGACATACAAACATAAAACACAAAACAAACTAATACCAGAACAAATACAAATCAGTACAAAACATGACACAATATTCAAAGCACTCAACATCGAAAATACACAAAATACAAAAACATATACCACAACCACACACAATAATACAACTTTAAAAGACCAAAGACCAACAAACAACCTTAATAACATCCAGCAGCCAACACACAAATACTTCACCAGAAACAAGATGGCGAAGGCTGAAGATGAGAGAACAGGAACTCTCGAAACATGTTCCAAATAGAAAAAACATCTTGAGGTAAATTTAGTATAAATATTAAAGTATTATATACATCAAGAAACGGACTGTAGCAGAAAGTGATTGAAATATATATATATATATATATATATATATATATATAATATTTAAAAAAGTGAATGAAGACAATGTACCAACAAGCTAAAAATTATGTTATGTGACATCAGAATATCATCATAATGAACTAATCTGTATCTTGTATCACTCCAACCACTAAAATCTTATTTCCGCCACTCTTTCATGTAGAGGTAACTTTACATCCCATTTTTGTCTCGACATCAAAATATGTTTTCCTAAGTCTTCCTTCCTTTTTCTTGTACAATGCACATACACACACACATACGCACACACATGCATGTGTGCACATACATAAATATTAGTATACAAGATGGTACCAAAAAGTTCCAGGACTAGGTCTGTAGCATGAAACATGGGGCAACATGGGATTGGTGCTTAAAATTAGAAGCAGTCATCAGGTCATCAACAGTGCCTTTCTTTAGTTACTATGCTGAGTGGCATCATTTGATAAACGTCTGGATATGTGCTATATATATTTCTATGCTACACTCACTTGTTGCACACACCACTAGTCACTGTGACACCGATTAGCGCTTTCGAACGTACCCGTTCATCATCAGATCATAACTGCCACCCCGATCTGATGATGAACGGGTACGTTCGAAAGCACTAATCGGTGTCACAGTGACTAGTGGTGTGTGCAACAAGTGAGTGTAGCATAAATTATTTAACCACTAACAAAATTTGTAGTTTAACCATATATACATTTCTGTCAGCCATGCAGGAACACATTTGTGATTTCAAAATCAACTACAAACTAGAGCAGAGAGATAACATCAAATTCTGCATCAAACTTGGTAAAACTGTATCTGAGACCTTTCAAATGATCCAGCAAACTTATGGCAATGAAACAATGAGCCATGCATAATGTTTTGAATAGTACTTGTGCTTCAAAAACAGCAGAACCTCACTGGAAGATGAATAGATGTCAGGGTAACCTTCCATTAGCACAACCCCAAAAAATGTTGACACAGTTAAGGAGCTTGTCCATGAAGGTCATTGGAGAGAGCTATTCACACATTGCCAATGCGTCACACAAAATAGTTCAGTCAATCCTAATGTCCGATGTGAATATATATTGTTTTGCTTCAAAACTCGTACCCAAGATTCTCACCCTGGCACAGAAAGCACACCATGTTAAGCTCTGTACAGATTTTTATCAGCAGATCCTAAATGACCTGACATTCATGTCAAAGGCGGTCATTGGGGATGAGACTTTGGTAAATTAAGTGAAAAAGATATGGTTGTGTCCCAGAGATCAAACAGCAGTCTTAGTAGTGGAAGAGCCCAGCATCTCCAAGACTGAAAAAGGTGAGCCAAGTCAGGAATGTGACAAAAAGCTTGCTCATCATTTTCTATGACATTTGTGACATTGTGCACCACAAATTTTCCCATGAGAGCCAAACAGTCAATGCCCAGTCTTACTGCAGTGTTCTGATGGTATGTGAGGTAGGTTATTTGACGAAAAAGACCTGATCTGTGATGCAAAGGCAGTTGGATACTTTGTACAACAACAATGTACTCACTTGCAGAAAGTTAGTAATACTGCAGTTTTTAGGCTGCAGCAGCATGATCACCATTCCTCATTCACACTACTTTTCACATTTTTTAATAATGTTTCTACTTATCAGCAAACATAAAAGTGGAAGGTTAGTTAACATTTTTCATCACTGTTGCTGAAATGTTATGGCTGATTTTCAAAATTTGTAAACACTCTTATGGCTGAAATGTGTCCACCTGTACATCATATTAGATACCTCTTGCAAATCACTGAGTAACCTTCTAAAGAAAAGCAAGATTTTTATAGAAAAATACTTAACCCATTGTCAGTTTAAAAATGTATGCTTTTCTCATAAAAATACAAATAAAAGGTCTGTTAAATAGTTAATGCAATGTGTTAATACAAATAGATCAAGTTGAATATATTTACTTTTTGCTTATGAATATAGAGGTCAACACTACAGATTCACATATAGTTATCACTCTGATAGTCATGCATGTGATGGTTGTCAACTTCAGCTATAAACAGACATCATAGAGAGTAGACTGAAAAATTGCAATGTGTTTATCTTAGTCAGATAGTAAAATCTTGTAAGAAACAAAATTATTATGAGCAAAAAGCTTAAAATTAGATCATAACTTTTTTTTAAGGACTGTATTATGATATTATCAGCTTAAGATAGAAACGTGTTAAAGTATTTATATATAAAATAATTATATTTAGTTAAGTAACGAACACGTCATGGACAACGAAATCCAAGAATAAAATAATTAAATATAACTATTACATTAACGACTCGGAACACAAAGTTTTTTATAAGTAAAAACATAAAGTTTTACCTTACAACCTGAACTGGTTTTCACCTTTAAAAGGCTTCTTCAGAGGTCTGAAGAACTTATGTTTTTACTTATAAAAAATTATTTTGCCAAACATTATGCCACTGACTTGTTATAATATTATTATATACATACCACCAAAATCAGTAAAATTCCATTTTTTAAAATAATGAATAAGGCCTTTTCGAAATATTAAAATTTCATCATCAGTTCATACACTGTAATGTTCCTGTTGTGATGTTTTCCTTAAATGTATAACTGTTGCTAACTGTATGTATTACCTCTTACTGTACTTCATTTTGAACTTTCCATTGCCATCATTATTGGGTGAAACCAAGCCAGTATATGTATTGAAATAATTGATCATTTTCAAATATTGTCTGTTGATTCATCAATTTGTCATATTTTTTATGAAGGTATATATATAATTTTTCTAACTGTATAATGTCTTTTTATTATTGTTTATTTCCATATTTTTGGTTATATTTGTTATATTATGATTCATACTAATAAGGTGATCTGCTATGTTGGAGATTCCCGTTTTTTTATTATTAAAAGCTCTGAAATGTTCCATAAATCTCTGTTTGAAATTTCTATGTGTTCTTCCGATGTATATGTAGTCACAGTTATTACATTTTATTCTGTATATTCCACTTAATTTGTATATATCACAGTCTTTTCTATTTATTATTATATTATATATACTTTTATTTGGTTTGTATGCATATTTATATTTATGTTTATCCATTTTTGTATTCTTTATAATGTATTGGAGATCTTGATATGTGTATTTGTAAGTTAGGTATGTTACATTTTCTTCTTTTTTGCATGTATTTATACTGCCTAATGCTGTTCTATTGTTTAATATTGTTTTTCTTTATATTTTTTATTTAATTTGTTTATAAATTTGCTGTCATATCAATTTTCTATTGCTATTTCTTTTATGATGTTCAGTTCCTGATGTAATATCTCTTCGTTATTTATGTATTTGTATGCTCTATTAATCATATTGTTATATGTATTAACCTTGTGTATCCAAGGATGTGATGAATCTTTGTGTATTGTTGTATTATTATTTGTTTCCTTTCTGTATACATTAGTAGTTATTTCGTTATCTTTTCCAATTGGAATATCAATGTCCAAAAAATTGATTCTACTATTTACTTCTTCTTCAAATGTAAACTTCACATTATCATTGTATGTATTTAATTTATTTAGTATTATTAAATGTTCATTTTTTATGCTAGGATTATATATGACCAATAATCATCTACATATCTGTTCCATAATAACACTTTATGCACATTTATGATACCTAAAATAATTTTGTTTTCCAAATCGTGTATATAAATTTCTGACATAATTGATGAATTGGGTGAAACCATTGCCAACCCTTGGTTTGTGCATAATATTTGCCATTGAAAGTAAAATAATTCTAGTTACATATGTTTCTTATTATAATAATCAAGTTATTTATGAAACTGTTGTTTTCATTATTGTTTTTTAATTTTTTCTTTATGATTTCCAGTGTTTCATTTATTGGTATGTTATTATACATATTTGATATATCAAATGATATTAATTTTTTTTCTTCTGTAGTGTGTAATTTCTTTAGGTTTTCTATAACTGTATATCCATTCTTTACATTGTACCTATTTTCCAATATTATTTTCTCTCTGAGTATTTTATCTATTGTTAAAAATAACCACCCTGAGAAAGAGATTTTATAAAGCTAAATATTATTGTACAATGAACGATCCTCAATTTAATTGTTATCTAACATTATTTCATGAGCATTATTGATGAATAAACAGTATTTTAACAAGAGAAAAGAGTTAACGAAATTATTTCTTCAGACGATACGAATACAGGTTAGGGGAACAGCTTGCAACAGTTGGTATCTCTAGCAAGCGGCACGAGGTGATTTAAATATTTTAAATTATCGTCTCGACCATGCCTTGTTGACAGGAAGGTTAACAATTGAGATCTTCACTACAAGTAAGTACTTCACTAATGAATAAAATTACTTTCAGCGAAGATTAAATTTATAAACTGTTAAACAAAATCACGACGTCCGACACAGTTAACAGGTGCCAATGGAGGAGTCAACTTAGCCGATTCGTCTCAACTAAAGGAAATCGAATTCAATTAAACCACAATACATACTTTCATAATAATAATAACAACAGTTAAAACAACGGATAACCGCTTGTACGTAACAAAAGTCGTGAAAATCTGCAGCAGCACAGAGAATTTCAAATAAATACTGAACAACTAAGAATTGGACTTCATTGGCTATTAAAGCATAACAATTTGTATCTTGATGCTAGACTCAACTTTGCCATTATACTGAATTACAATATTTATGAGATAGTCCAGATGATAGAAAATGTGGAATAGAGAGATGACTTGCAAATGCAGACCAAGCAGTCCAGGTGATAGAAAATGCGGAATAGAGAGATGACTTGTAAATGCAGACCAACAGATCCAACAAAGAAATATCAAAGCACCGATTGACGAGTTACATAAATATTGTAATGTGACATAATGGGAGCCCCAAATAATTAACCAAAATAATCTAAATAATAAAAAAGTCAGAATAACTGGACCCAGGTATTTAATCATGTAAAATAAAAGTACAACACAAAAGTGTAATACATAAGAAACCATGTACTGTAGATAATAAGACAAAACTTGTGAAAGGTGCATAAGTGAAAAGTGGAAAACAAGATTATGACGTGTCGGCTACGTCATAATCCAGGGAACCTGTGATAATTGACGCTAGCCAATTATACAGGCTGCCTACGTTGTAACAAACTGAAACTCAAAACACAAGACTAACAACAAAATTACAATTATTCTAATTATAGGAAACAAGGGGAGGGGTTTAACTGATTTATGCACTCACTTTAGTATGTAACAAAGATGACATCCCTTTTATTCACATAGTATACGTAACACATTACAAATAAAGATATTTACTCTGAGATTGTAAGGGGGTTTTCTATCTAAAATAAAATGATCATTTAGATAATGAGTTTACCTCGGATCCGAGTCTTTCTTTTTCTTGTTAAGAATTTTCAAATTTACCATACTTGATTATATGATTACATTATTCCTTAAGTACCATTTGAAGAATGGTTTTATTTAGTTGAGCAACTTTTGAAGTTACGTAACGAAAGTTAAGTTACAACGTATGATTACAAGAATTGGTGGTTACACCAGTTTAGATCTTAGAGCTTATTGATTGTCTTTTGAAAGTCTTTTTCATCTTTAATTACTTACATTTTAAAATATGTATAACTCACGGAAGACGAGCTCCCGCGTCACCTCTTATATTATGGTTAACTGTCCGTGTCTTGGCGAGTGATTCTTCCGCACTCTTGTAGTAGAGGATTGTCCTAGGGGTAGTCTGTCCAGTAACGATGAAATGGATGTGATGGTGCCAGCTAACATGAAGTCGTCAGGATTCTCGGCGATAGAGTAAAGGCAGTATAGTTCGAAGTCGTCACTTTTCACTGTTATTCACATCACCTGTTTAATTGCACCGTCGTGTTGGAGTTTACATATTGTTTGTACATTATGTTGGAATTCTTTTAACTTGAACAATATTTGACTGGATATTTAAATTACAGGAGATGTCACCTCTTACACACGTTTTTCCTTTTTCTTACATGTTTGTTTCACAAAAATTTACTCACTACATATTCGTTACTTATGTCTAGCTGTTCACACTTTTAGTGGAAGTTAACACTTAAATTAAAATACACACAAAATAACATTTTGTGAAGAGCCCCAGCATGGAGCTGTTTACAGTTAGAAAGCCGCATCGTTAATCCCTAGTTGTTACAACAGGAAAGTTGCAAAGACGCGGAGCGAATACTCCGCCATAATATAGTTCCATCTTTTATTTAATAATACGGTCTTACAGTTAGACAAAACAAACAATCGATATTTTCCTCGTATACTGAAATTATTACACCTATTACTAGTGACTTTAAATTATTAATTCTTTATATTATGGTTTACACGTATTTCTTATTTAATGCCGGCTCAGTATACAAATTGAATCCGGAATTCACAGGTCATAGCATGATAAGTTTAATAAAGGGTTAACAGTTTTATTCTTTAACTTTTGCTTCCACAATTTTAATTAATTAATACTAGTTAAATTTTCTCATTTAAGTCTCATCACTACCATGAGTTAATCCAGGGGTTATTAATGGTTTAATAGTGTGATTTAATGTTTTTTAACTAACTTCCCATTCTTCGATTTCTATTATTAAATTTTTTTATTTTTTTTTATTTAAATCGTCACAAGATAAGACTGTGGAAATCAATGATCCCTCCAATTATTGTAAGTGTAAGAAACCAAATAGGTCGGTACGAGAAAAACAACTTGTAAAGGTGTTATAAAGTAACAGATGTACTAAATCTCAGAGTGTAAACAAACAATTGTAGTAGTGTAGTATTAGTTATTGAAAGTTTTATAGTTATTTAACCCATGTTGTTGGTTTTTAAAGAGAAGGCATTAGCAGTGCTTAACTATGTTTATTTATCTTGTTGATTCATCCTCTTCGTTCACTTATTAATTTAATAATATATATAAAACTTTCACATATGAACTTACTATCGTTGTCACTTTCCCAAATGTTTCGAGGTGATGTTCCTCTTCTTCAGTGGGAGTATACTGAATTAATAAGTATTCATTACTTATTATATTATTCAGTATACTCCCACTGAAGAAGAGGAACATCACCTCGAAACGTTTGGGAAAGTGACAACGATAGTAAGTTCATATGTGAAAGTTTTATATATATTATTATGTTTATTTGCTTTTATTTAGGCCAATGCCAATAATTTTTATCACTCATGAATCACGTGTAAACGATTAGAAGAAGTGTATTAAGCCTATAGGCAAAAGAGGAAGTATATGTTATTACATAATACCAAAAGATACCTAAATAGAGGCCCATATAAACAATATATTAATGGTCCACTAGTAAAGTTTAATAGTATGGGAATGGAAGTGGTATTATGGTAAACTAAATAGTTTATGTTATTGTTTGTTAATAAATGAATGTAATCTTGGCCATGAAGGCAACATTTCAAGTTAGTATGTTAAGAGATTTTGTGTTAATTTATAAATATTGTTAGAATATGTCAAGGGCCAAAGCTCATGTAATAAGCTGTAAACAAATGTAATCAGGCACAAGGGTTCAAAACAAAAAAAAAACAATTAATAATTAATGTGAATTAGAAAATGATAATGAAATCAAATTTAAGGCCTAAGCCGAACATGTAATATAAAATAAGATAATGTCAGAAATGCTTAAGTTACCAAATCAATATAAGAAAATAATAACAAAATAGGACCAAAATTTAATAAGGGACAAGTTTTAGAATAATTGTGAATCAGATTAAATTAATCTAACAAAAATTAAGTATTGTATAGTAAAAGTCAGGTCAGTACTATGGTCCAGATTTATAATTCTTGTAAAGGTGTAAAATGCCTAATATTGTAACATGACATAAGATAGTAACAATACATTGATAATTAATAATAAAACAAAGAAGCTGAAGACAAGAAGAAAGGTCAAGAAACTTATAACTCAGAGATTAATAACCAAATTACAAAATGACAAATAAACTGACGATGACTTGACCCAATAGATTGGATAAACACAAGGAAGATAAAATGGAACAAGGAAGAAGGAACCAGAAACCAGATGTAATCAAGAAAATAATAACGAACATTGTAATCCCCAAATTATGACTACAAAATGTATGTAAACAAATGCACTAAAATAATTAGGGCATAAATGAGATGTACCTAT
This sequence comes from Magicicada septendecula, assembly GCA_034769895.1. NCBI lineage: Eukaryota > Metazoa > Arthropoda > Insecta > Hemiptera > Cicadidae > Magicicada > Magicicada septendecula. The sequence continues at coordinate 194,407,291 of CM068369.1, read as the reverse complement.
GTTAATAATAACAAATAAGATAGTAATATTATGCATATTATATGAATGAAGAATATGTACTTATAAATATAAGATAGGGAGTTAAAAATAAACATAACCAAATGAATAGTGATAAACATAGTCAAAACCAGTAAACCATACTCTGAGGCAAATAAAGGCCATAGTTAATAATCAAAAGTGATCAAAGTGAATAGAAAATAAATTAATTACTCATAACCAATAACCACACGATGATGTTAAAATAATTAGACAACATAGTGAATAATATCAAGTGAGTGAAATAAAGAGTGTATCAATACAAATAAGTGGTGACATGCCAAGTATAGCATGTTATAAAAAAAAAGTGAAAGTGAATAAATAAAAAAATAAAAAAACCCTATGAAGGAAAAAGTGCAGTGGGGGAACAGAAAAAGGTATTTTAAATGTAGACTGTAAATTCTTGGATTTCGTTGTCCATGACGTGTCCGTTACTTAACTAAATATCACTATAGTATTGACAACTCGGATCACTAAGTTTTTTTATAAGTAAATATCGGTATGGAGAGCCATACATGACTTCCATATTCTAAGATTTATATTTAAAATCATTTTCAGCCAAACAGCCAGGCTGTGTCTTACCTGCCTTTTTATTGCTGTATTAAATGAAAAATATTATATTACATTAAAATGAAAAAATTATAATTTTATTGCCTGGCAACAAAATTATTTTATTTTTAACAATTACCATTGTTTCAAAAAGTTTAAATAAATTTTCAAGTACTTTACTCTTGTTAAAACGTAAAAGGTTGCAGGTAAACTACCCCTTCCCCTTAACCGATCTTCACCAAAATCGAAAGTCATTGAGACCTCTACAATTCAGGGACGTATGCAAAAAATTATTTGATTCTGTTGGAATTTGCGGCTGTTATCGTTTGCCATAGAAAATACGCTTGATAAAAAAACGTTGCAGGTAAACTACCCCTTCCCCTTAACCGATCTTCACCAAAAACAATAGGTCTTGAGTACTCTACAAATCAGGGCTGTATGCAAAACATTATTTGATTCTGTTTGAATTTGCGGCTGTTATCGTTTGCCATAGAAAATAAAACGTAAAAGGTTGCAGGTAAACTACCTCTTCCCCTTAACCGATCTTCACCAAAAACAATAGGTCTTGAGTACTCTACAAATCAGGACTGTATGCAAAACATAATTTGATTCTGTTTGAATTTGCGGCTGTTATCGTTTGCCATATAAAATACCCTTGTTAAAAAAACGTTGCAGGTAAACTACCCCTTTCCCTCAACCGATCTTCACCAAAAACAATAGGTCTTGAGAAATCTACAATTCAGGGCTGTATGCGAAACATTATTTGATTCTGTTTGAATTTGCGGCTGTTATCGTTTGCCAAAAAAAAAAAAAATTTCCCTTGATAAAAAAAACCGTTGCAGGTAAACTACCCCTTCCCCTCAACCGATCTTCACCAAAAACAATAGGTCGCGAGTACTCTACAAATCAGGGCTGTATGCAAAAAATTATTTGATTCTGTTTGAATTTGCGGCAGTTGTCGTTTGCCATAGAAAATACGCATGATAAAAAACGTTGCTGGTAAACTACCCCTTCCCCTCAACCGATCTTCACCAAAAACAATAGGTCTTGAGTACTCTACAAATCAGGGCTGTATGCAGAAAATTATTTGATTCTGTTTGAATTTGCGGCTGTTATCGTTTGCCATAGAAAATACCCTTGTTAAAAAAACGTTGTAGGTAAACTACCCCTTTCCCTTAACCGATCTTCAACAAAAACAAAAGGTATTGAGAACTCTACAATTTAGGGCTGTATGCAAATAATCTTTTCATTATGTTTGAATTTGCGGCTGTTATCGTTTGCCATAGGAAATACCCTTGTTAAAACATAAAACGTTACAGGTAAACTACCCCTTTCCCTTAACCGATCTTCACCAAAAACAATAGGTCGCGAGAACTCTACAATTCAGGGCTGTATGCGAAACATTATTTGATTCTGTTTGAATTTGCGGCTGTTATCGTTTGCCAAACAAACAAAATTTCCCTTGCTAAAAAAAAACCGTTGCAGGTAAACTACCCCTTTCCCTCAACCGATCTTCACCAAAAACAATAGGTCGCGAGAACTCTGCAAAACCGGGCTGTATGCAAAAAATTATTTGATTCTGTTTGAATTTGCGGCAGTTATCGTTTGCCATAGAAAAAAAATCTATAGACAGACAGACACACAGACACACAGACAGACACACAGACACTTTTTGGAAAACGACTTTTTTTCATGTTTTGAGTGTAGTAGAATCAGAATCTGCAATAATCTCGAACACGATTTTTTTTGCCATCACCATACTTCCATTCCTTAAGGAATATGGAAGTAAAAACGTAAAGTTTAAAATTTTAAATGTAGACTGTAGTAAAATATCTAAACAACCTGTGATAAACTTTATGTTAGCCAGTAAGATGAACTAATTGTACTGTGATTAATTTAAGTAATAGTTAGTAAGAATTATAAAATAAGATAAAAATTAAGTCATTAGAATGAATGGTAAATAAGGAAGATAGACTCTGTATTCTAGTGAAGGAATTAGTGAGTAAAGTATAATGTGTAAGGTACAGTTTAACAGTAGTATTATAAGAGTTTTGTTATTGTTTAAAAAACCATATAATGTAATAAATTCTAAGTTAAACCAGATAGTAGTAAGAAACAGAAAAGTAGTTAGAAGTTTAATTTCAGGCTTGAACCTGGCATGAAAATGTTTATTATAATAAGTGATGTGGCTAGTGTCACCAGTGTATTATTATTTGTTTCTATTAAAAAATTGTTTTAATGTACCATATATAAAGTTAATAAGTTACAAAGAGTGTTAAATAGTAGTATGGGGAAATCTAGGCTCTAGGCCTAACAGTTAATGAAGGAACTTTGTAAATTTAAAAACAAACCAATAGCCCAGTATCAATCAGAATATACCAAATGTTTAAACAGTTAAGTAGGTATACCTAATACAGAAATGTATAAATAACGTCCAGTTTTAGATTAAATATATATGAAATACAAATAAGAAAATAACGAAAATGTGATTAACTACTCAAAAGTAACCATGAGGGGTATCAAAATAATCCTTAACAAAAAATAAGAACAATGGTATTCATGTAATTAACATAACTACTAATATAAGAAAGAAATCTTAATTTGAAGATATTTTATAGATTTAAACCAAAATAAAACGTAAGAATATAACAGTGACATAAATTAACGACCAATGAGAATTTGCATAATTTAATAGGTAACCATAGCAACTGAAATTTATTACCAAAAAACCGTTGGAATTCTAATTAATCCATTATTGACCGACGCGGAGGGCGGATGTATGCAGCTCTCAATCCGAATTTTACTATAAAAACGTAAATTTTAATAAAACCAAGAAAGAAGAAGTATTGTAAAAGCATTCCATATAACACCTGATGAATTAACCAGTATTAAAATATTCACAACATAAAAATAACAGTAAAAATAAGAAGACTTCGAAGGAACGTAACCGACGACTCATCCCGAAGGAAGAAGGGGATCGACCTATTTCAACCTGAGAATACGAACGACTGCGGAACAAGAGGGAAGCCGAACTTGAATTGAAGACCATCTGAACGGGAATTGATGAACATCCGAGGAAGAGAAGACGACCAGACTTATCCGGAAGAAGTAGACGAACATCGAAGAAGCCACAACGAGAACCCGATGAGTATAAACTAATAATTTCACTTAAAAAACGAATTCCCTTTTATCCATAATAACGAGTTAAAATTTTCACTTCACTGATCACAATTTTGAACAAGAACTGAAGGTAATTAAATTATCACTATTAATAAAACTTAATCAATTAACAACCTTTGAAACTGATTTATAATAAATTATTAATGAACATAACTTGCTGTCAAAATTCTAACCAAACACTATTCTAATTCTCATTGCCGATAACTTACTTGTATGTATTAGTGTATTACACATTGTGTGCCTAGTTTTAAGAAATATTATAATTTTGTGTATTTTAGCCGATAATCCAACTTCTGTAGTCAAAAGGACTTTAACACGCCTTGTGACAAAATAATCAGTGTAAACATAAACAATATCTGCCATACTGGCGTCTCTACAAATGACTGAGCATACCAACTGAGCAATTGTAAAAGCCGGCATCAATATAAATTAATGTAGTATTGAATAACTGAAATTGAAAGGGTTTAATAAATCTTATTGTTCTTCAACGCTGTATGTTTGATTCGTATAAAATAAAGTAATATATAGAGAATTATTAAATTGAAAACACCAAAACACCACCGCTAGCGAAGTCGACACTGCAAGACAGCGTGAGCCAATCAGGTGACGAGGCGGTAAGATTCAAATTGAACGCCGAGAGATATGGTTAGCCCGTAAGTATTAAGAAAAAGTACAACCCGACTCGCTACATACGAATAACATTCACAGAAGTAACTTAACTGATTAATACCCACAATTACATGCTTATACTATACTACGAACGCAACGAGCGAATTAAAAACGCTTGTCACACATATTTACAAAGACGATTACTACGGGTAACATTTACATTTTAAAACACCCCGTAAAACGTTTAATTACAAAGTGGCGCGCCAACTAGTAGGGCTAGAATAATTAAGAAATTATACCATTAAACCTTACAGATTCTAGCGGCGACTGCAGAAAATGGAGTCGGGAAAAATCGGCACAAGACTGACTAAGCTACGCGAGAAGGAGGCGGAAGAGGAAGCAAAGGGATTAAAAAAGGAGATCGAGAAAGGTGTCAGGATGGAAGAAAGGGAAATAACTTCAGTGGAAGATGTGGAAGAAATATTAAACCCGACCGAACCAATTAAAACGACGAAAGAACCAAACAGGACCATAGAAGTAATGAGATTCGAAAGATTAATGGAAATGTTTCAACAAATGGAAGAACGAAGAAAGGAGGACAAGCAGGAAGGAAGAGAAACATTAAAACAAAATAACGAGGAATTGAATAAGAAATGTGAGTTAATAAATGACAATTTCAAGAAACAGGATGAGAAATTGGACAAAAATAAAGAAGAGATGAATAAAAAATTGGACAGCACTAAGGAAGATTTAAGGCGGACCATTAATGGAAATAACGAAACACTAAAACAGGAAATAAAGGAGGATAATAAATTGAACCAAATCCGAGAGCGGCTGAACCAACAAGAAGAATGAGCCACACAATTCTATTGTTCACAGGAAGATACTTTGTTTATCAAAACCAAGCCCAACCAAAATACATGGAAGTTAATAATACCTAAAGGAACTGAAGCTGAAATTATAATGGAGTACCACCTCAGATACGGACATATGGGAGCACTAAAAGTGATCAAAGCACTAGAAGAGCATACCTACCGGAAGGACATTAACAGAAGAGTAAGGAAGGTCATAAAAAGCTGTCACATATGCCAACTAGTCAAGTGCAATAACGACAAGAAAGAAGGAGTAATGCAACCAATAACTTCTGCCAACAAACTGGAACAAGTTTTCTTAGACATATGTGGACCCATGCCACGCAGTGGAGGAAGAAAACAGTATAAGTTCATAGTTATCATCATGGACCATTACACCAAGTTTGTAAAATTATACCCAATCAACCGTGCTACCACAAATAAAGTACTGAACATTATAACGCAGAGGTACATACCAGAAGTGGGGAGTCCAACAAATGTTATCACTGATCATGGTACCCAATTCCGAGGAAGAAAATGGAAGGAGACATTGAGGGATCTGGGCGTCCGAACATACAAAACTTCGATTTACCACCCGAACAGCAATCCAGCTGAAAGAGTGCTCCGTGAAGTTGGGAGAATTCTTCGAACGTACTGCCACGATCAGCAACGTAAGTGGAGTGAATACATCGAAGCCACAGAAAGTTTCATAAATCTCGCTTACCACGAATCCATTAGGGATACCCCTTATACCATCATGTACGGAAAACCACCACCTCAAGCTATAGAAGAACTTGTCAATTTCCCCGCCAATCCTGAATACCAGTTCAATAATGCAAGATTCTACAGCAAGATACCGGAACAAGTAGAAAAGAAGAAGAAAAAATATCACAAAATCCAACCGAAAGCAATACGATATCACGAAGGAGAAAAAGTGTTACTACGGAACAGAGAGTTACCTAGTTCTAGAGAGGGAATCACAAAGAAATTATTATTACTGTACAATGGCTCCTATCTCATTGTCAAAGATAATCACAACAACACCTATGTCGTAAGTGAGATAACGACCAAGAGAATCAAAGGGACTTACAACCAGTCTTCTTTGAAAAAATATTATGAGGCAGTGTCAGAAAATTAAAAGAATTTGGAGAGTAAACATTATCTAAATTCAAAAATTAAAGTAAGCACAACTTACAAATAAATATTCGATTGAAATTAATATATGAATGAAAAAGAATTTAGAAGAAAGATTAGCTAAATTCAAAACAAAGTAAGTACAAACTTACAACCAAGGGTGAAACAAAATGTGTAAACCCATGTAATTTTGAAAAAAAAAGGATATATATATAATGAAATATCATAAAAAATTGACATAAAGTAATAAAATGTTAAACATATAATGATGACGCTACATAACATCATTAACTGACCCTATTGCAAAATGGAATAATAAAGAATTAACATTTCACAAAAAGAAAAGACAAGACAATCAAATAAAAAATGACAATGACATATTAACTGGACAATCAATGATGGAAAAAAAGTATAAGTGAGCCAGAAACCAGCTACAATGTTAATATTGAATATAAATGAGAAATAAAGTGATAACAAATGAAATCACTGTCATATGAAGTAAGTTGATGAAACAATGCAAAGTATCCATTAAATATCGCCATAAGCATATAAAAGGAATCCAAACAAGTCACTGAGAAGAAAAGATCATGAGATGTATAAAAGAGAGAATAATTAATCCCAAAAGTGTGTTATTGTATTGATATTATGAGTCGAAAATAAACGACTATTATTATGATTATTATGAATATTATTATGTGATGATTTTATGTTGAGATACATCCAACAATTATTTTATGTTATTGAGCAGATAGGCATGACCTCTGAACTCAAAATGTGTATAAATGGATAGCAGAGTAATAGAGCCACACGTGCCCTCTGGCTAGTATCAATTTATATGAGTGGGAGAGAAGAAATTTTAGGGAAATAGAACATACAAGGGATAACACTCGTAATGAAGGAGTAAAGAAAGAGAATAATACCGTATACAATATCATGAACCATGACTTAATAAAAATAAATAAAGAAGAAAGTAGCGATTGATGACTTCCTTAATAATAACAACCTGATTTAATGAACTATATTGATGATTTCAGAAAAAACATAATGATCTTTGTTTCGAAATAATCAATTTTGGTGGTGATGCATTATGTAACATGACATAAGATAGTGACAATACATTGATAATTAATAATAAAACAAAGAAGCTGAAGACAAGAAGAAAGGTCAAGAAACTTATAACTCAGAGATTAATAACCAAATTACAAAATGACAAATAAACTGATGATGGCTTGACCCAATAGATTGGATAAACACAAGGAAGATAAAATGGAACAAGGAAGAAGGAACCAGAAACCAGATGTAATCAAGAAAATAATAACGAACATTGTAATCCCCAAATTATGACTACAAAATGTATGTAAACAAATGCACTTAAATAATTAGGGCATAAATGAGATGTACCTATGTTAATAATAACAAATAGGATAGTAATATTATGCATATTATATGAATGAAGAATATGTACTTATAAATATAAGATAGGGAGTTAAAAATAAACATAACCAAATGAATAGTGATAAACATAGTCAAAACCAGTAAACCATACTCTGAGGCAAATAAAGGCCATAGTTAATAATCAAAAGTGATCAAAGTGAATAGAAAATAAATTAATTACTCATAACCAATAACCACACGATGATGTTAAAATAATTAGACAACATAGTGAATAATATCAAGTGAGTGAAATAAAGAGTGTATCAATACAAATAAGTGGTGACATGCCAAGTATAGCATGTTATAAAAAAAAAGTGAAAGTGAATAAATAAATAAAAAAAAAAAACCTATGAAGGAAAAAGTGCAGTGGGGGAACAGAAAAAGGTATTTTAAATGTAGACTGTAAATTCTTGGATTTCGTTGTCCATGACGTGTCCGTTACTTAACTAAATATCACTATAGTATTGACAACTCGGATCACTAAGTTTTTTATAAGTAAAAACGTAAAGTTTTACCTTACAGCCTAAACTGGCTTTCACCTGTAGAAGGCTTCATCAGAGGCTGCCATAGGTAGCGCTGTCCGTCTTGTTGTTGGCGACGGGATAGTTTTTCGAAAGATCGAAGCTGCGTGTGTGTGGTGAGATGTGTTCGAATAATGCGTGCGATTTGAATTGTGTCTGTTCGTTTAGGATGTCGTTTTTATTTGTTTTTGTGTGTTTGTATATTTCTAATTGTTCTAGAGTGTCTAGTTTTCGGCCTTTTGTGTGTACGTGTAGAATGTTCATGTTATTGTCGATGTTTTTATATGTGTGGTTTGCTTCAATGAGGTGGTTTGCAAAGGTAGATTCTGTAGTGGTATGGAGTGCTTTTGTGTGTTCAATGTATCTCTGTTTGAAGCTACGTCCTGTCTGGCCTATGTAGAATTTATTGCAATTTGAGCAATTTAGCTTGTATACACCGGGTAGATCGAATTTGTTTTGTGCTTTGGGAATGCGTTTTGATAGTGTGTGTTCTGTTTTGTTAGTAGTTTTGTAAGCGATTCTGTATCCTGCTTTTTTAAAAAGATTGTAGCTCACATAACTTTCAACAAAACATGCATAAACAAATCACTAACACCTAAATATGCCCAAATCAAAATTAAACACAACAACCAGGCTGCCCGAATAACACAAAACATCGCACAAAGAACATACATAAAAGAATCAATTAAACAACTATATATGAAAAAAGACGCCCTCAACCGCAAAGCACTAACACTACACCTACAAATCGCCAACACATACGGACACAATTACATAACTGAACTAATACATCACACAAATGAATGGACAAAAAAACAAATACATAACATACAGACAAAACACGACAGAAAAATAAAAAACCTGACACCAATTAAAACAGATATAATTCACTCGCACAAATTCTATCCACGTACAGTAAACCTCACGAACGTCACACTCACAAAAAATGAACAAACACTCCTTGATAAAGGCCTAAAACATAACATACATTACAAACATAACAACCAAACACTATCAAAGCTCATAATTGACACAGAAACAAATATACAAAACACAGCACCAGAACATCAAGACACATTAAGACATAATATAAACAAGACTTTAGGAGTACATAAGACACCAGACAACAACAACCACAACTCAGAAATACACACAGCCATCAAACTGAGGGAAAAGGCACACAAACACAACGTCACATTTGTAAAAGCTGACAAAGGCAACATGACTGTAATTATCCCCACAGACAACCTACACAAAAAAGTACAAAACTTCATGGAACAGAACATCACAGAACTAAAACACGACCCCACCGACAGATACCAAAACTCAGTAAAACAAATAGTCAACAAAGCCAAACACATTATGACACATAAACAAAAGCCCTACATGAAACAAATCCGACCATCAGCACCTACACTCCAAGCGCTTCCCAAAATCCATAAAGAAGACATTCCGATCCGCCCCATTATTACTAACTACCGTAATGCCCCTGCACACAAACTGGCAAAATATCTAGACAAAATTATTAGACAACACACACAAATAGACAACAACATTGCAGTAAAAAACAACACTGACCTAGTAACAAAAATAAAAGACATACACATCCCCCATAATGCCACATTAGCCTCCTTTGACATTAAAAACCTGTACACAAACATCCCCATCTCTGAAACAATCACCATCCTACAAAACAAACTCAAACAGAACAACACACCAGACGAACTTATCAATGAAATAACAGAAACTCTGAACATTATCACAAAACAAAACTACTTTACTTATAACAATAAATACTACACACAGAACGATGGCCTACCCATGGGCTCCCCCATATCCAGCATTCTAGCAGAAGTCTTCCTCCAACACTTAGAAAAAACAAAAATACTCACAAACAATGACAGACACTCACATAAAATACTATATTGGCACAGATACGTTGATGACATTCTAATACTATACAGGGGAAACAAAAGACAATGTGAACAGTTACTAACGCACATAAACAAAATACATAAAAACATAACCTTCACTGCCGAATACGAACACAACAATACCATAAACTTCTTAGACCTCTCCATCACAAAACTAGAACACAGGCACAAATTCAGTATATACAGAAAACCAACTACAACTGACACATTAATACACAACACCTCCAATCACCCAATACAACACAAACTAGCTGCTTTTAGAACCATGATACATATACTTAACAACATCCCCTTAGATGAAATAGACTACAAAGACGAACTAAACACTATAAAATATCTAGCAGAATCTAACGATTATGACAGAACAATAGTCAGTAAACTCCTACACAAAACACAAAACAAACAACAGACAAAGACAGGAAACAACAAATTCATAACACTAACATACATCAACAAACAAACTGAAAAAATTGCCCACAAATTCAAAAAAGCAGGATACAGAATCGCTTACAAAACTACTAACAAAACAGAACACACACTATCAAAACGCATTCCCAAAGCACAAAACAAATTCGATCTTTCTGGCGTATACAAGCTAAATTGCTCAAATTGCAATAAATTCTACATAGGCCAGACAGGACGTAGCTTCAAACAGAGATACATTGAACACACAAAAGCACTCCACACCACTACAGAATCTACCTTTGCAAACCACCTCATTGAAGCAAACCACACATATAAAAACATCGACAATAACATGAACATTCTACACGTACACACAAAAGGCCGAAAACTAGACACTCTAGAACAATTAGAAATATACAAACACACAAAAACAAATAAAAACGACATCCTAAACGAACAGGCACAATTCAAATCGCACGCATTATTCGAACACATCTCACCACACACACACAGCTTCGATCTTTTGAAAAACTATCCCGTCGCCAACAACAAGACGGACAGCGCTACCTATGGCAGCCTCTGATGAAGCCTTCTAAAGGTTAAAGCCGGTTTAGGCTGTAAGGTAAAACTTTACGTTTTTACTTATAAAAAACTTAGTGATCCGAGTCGTCAATACTATAGTGATATGTAGACTGTAATAAAATATCTAAACAACCTGTGATAAACTTTATGTTAGCCAGTAAGATGAACTAATTGTACTGTGATTAATTTAAGTAATAGTTAGTAAGAATTATAAAATAAGATAAAAATTAAGTCATTAGAATGAATGGTAAATAAGGAAGATAGACTCTGTATTCTAGTGAAGGAATTAGTGAGTAAAGTATAATGTGTAAGGTACAGTTTAACAGTAGTATTATAAGAGTTTTGTTATTGTTTAAAAAACCATATAATGTAATAAATTCTAAGTTAAACCAGATAGTAGTAAGAAACAGAAAAGTAGTTAGAAGTTTAATTTCAGGCTTGAACCTGGCATGAAAATGTTTATTATAATAAGTGATGTGGCTAGTGTCACCAGTGTATTATTATTTGTTTCTATTAAAAAATTGTTTTAATGTACCATATATAAAGTTAATAAGTTACAAAGAGTGTTAAATAGTAGTATGGGGAAATCTAGGCTCTAGGCCTAACAGTTAATGAAGGAACTTTGTAAATTTAAAAACAAACCAATAGCCCAGTATCAATCAGAATATACCAAATGTTTAAACAGTTAAGTAGGTATACCTAATACAGAAATGTATAAATAACGTCCAGTTTTAGATTAAATATATATGAAATACAAATAAGAAAATAACGAAAATGTGATTAACTACTCAAAAGTAACCATGAGGGGTATCAAAATAATCCTTAACAAAAAATAAGAACAATGGTATTCATGTAATTAACATAACTACTAATATAAGAAAGAAATCTTAATTTGAAGATATTTTATAGATTTAAACCAAAATAAAACGTAAGAATATAACAGTGACATAAATTAACGACCAATGAGAATTTGCATAATTTAATAGGTAACCATAGCAACTGAAATTTATTACCAAAAAACCGTTGGAATTCTAATTAATCCATTATTGACCGACGCGGAGGGCGGATGTATGCAGCTCTCAATCCGAATTTTACTATAAAAACGTAAATTTTAATAAAACCAAGAAAGAAGAAGTATTGTAAAAGCATTCCATATAACACCTGATGAATTAACCAGTATTAAAATATTCACAACATAAAAATAACAGTAAAAATAAGAAGACTTCGAAGGAACGTAACCGACGACTCATCCCGAAGGAAGAAGGGGATCGACCTATTTCAACCTGAGAATACGAACGACTGCGGAACAAGAGGGAAGCCGAACTTGAATTGAAGACCATCTGAACGGGAATTGATGAATATCCGAGGAAGAGAAGACGACCAGACTTATCCGGAAGAAGTAGACGAACATCGAAGAAGCCACAACGAGAACCCGATGAGTATAAACTAATAATTTCACTTAAAAAACGAATTCCCTTTTATCCATAATAACGAGTTAAAATTTTCACTTCACTGATCACAATTTTGAACAAGAACTGAAGGTAATTAAATTATCACTATTAATAAAACTTAATCAATTAACAACCTTTGAAACTGATTTATAATAAATTATTAATGAACATAACTTGCTGTCAAAATTCTAACCAAACACTATTCTAATTCTCATTGCCGATAACTTACTTGTATGTATTAGTGTATTACACATTGTGTGCCTAGTTTTAAGAAATATTATAATTTTGTGTATTTTAGCCGATAATCCAACTTCTGTAGTCAAAAGGACTTTAACACGCCTTGTGACAAAATAATCAGTGTAAACATAAACAATATCTGCCATACTGGCGTCTCTACAAACGACTGAGCATACCAACTGAGCAATTGTAAAAGCCGGCATCAATATAAATTAATGTAGTATTGAATAACTGAAATTGAAAGGGTTTAATAAATCTTATTGTTCTTCAACGCTGTATATTTGATTCGTATAAAATGAAGTAATATATAGAGAATTATTAAATTGAAAACACCAAAACACCACCGCTAGCGAAGTCGACACTGCAAGACGGCGTGAGCCAATCAGGTGACGAGGCGGTAAGATTCAAATTGAACGCCGAGAGATATGGTTAGCCCGTAAGTATTAAGAAAAAGTACAACCCGACTCGCTACATACGAATAACATTCACAGAAGTAACTTAACTGATTAATACCCGCAATTACACGCTTATACTATACTACGAACGCAATGAGCGAATTAAAAACGCTTGTCACACATATTTACAAAGACGATTACTACGGGTAACATTTACATTTTAAAAAACCCCGTAAAACGTTTAATTACAATATAAAGTTAACACATATAAAATTATATATCAAAATGTAGACCTTTGTGAAAGGAACAAAACTATGTAAATTAATTTTAATTTAAACAAAAAATAACAAAGTATGTCCCTGTATTTTTTGACAGGGAAGGCAAGGATATAATTTTCGGTACTATATGCTGCTTGACCTCAAGTTCATGCAAACTGACCAATCAAAAACAGAGTTTATGGGTCAAAAAACCGTTACTAAGACGAGAAGAAATATTATTGTATTGTTGAGCGCCAAGCAGAAAAGGTCAATACCGGTATAGCTGACGCTTAGAGTGAAGATAAAACAATCAAACTTACACTAAATTAATGATCTAAATGAAACCACAGAAGAGGTAAACATACCAGAAAACTTATAGAGAAGGTAAAAGAAATACTACTAACCGATGGAAGCTTAATTCTACGCAAACACTAAAAAATCATAGCGAGTTGGCTGGTTGCAGTATACGAGGGACGTAAATATAATTCCAAAGTAATTTCGTAACAACACTACACATAGATCAACTTCACTTCACTATATAAACTACCTACAGTGATAATTGGAATAACCACTGCACAATAATACGGTGGTTAACAATAATAACATTTTATTTAAACAAAAAACACTTGAAGCACATGTCGTTTGGTTAACTAACCAGGGCAGCCATCTTGATGAGTGGCCATTTGCCAATGCAGACAGAGTTAATTGACGCAGTTGGTTAAAAAACATAACATTCATACTTGTTAACATTAATAATTAAGGTTTATTATTTTTTTATGTATTTGTAATGTGTTGTACTCCTTTTTAAAAAACATTTCTGACTTCTTAACTAGCCCAAAGAACCCAAGCCCTGAGATATTTAATTTATATTATAATTATTTGCAACTCATTGAAGATCGGTTTCAAATACGAATCGATACGAAACTGTCAAGGTCGATCCAAGACCGAACCATTTACTTTTGTTTAACCAATAAGCTGAAAAAATAAAACAAATCAATGATTACCAATAACAGAGTTATCATTTCATACGTGCAAGTAGAATAAGAGTTTGTTCACAGGTATTAGTGGGAGCGAGCAGGTACGTAGGCGAATATAGCCTTGCCGACGACGAAAGATAAACTAACCTACAACTGCCAGAATATGGTTAGAGCCGATCGCCGAGTTAACCCGAAGTGCGGGAAAATTCAAAAAGCACTAACCCACAAATACAATCTCTCTCACCTTACCACTACATCACGTTATATTACAGAGCGGCACTAGCAACGTGTGAATTATTAAAACACATTAAACCACGTTATAAAGAAATTATATTACAGAGAAATAATAGTAAAACACACATCATTACACATTATATTAAAGAGTGGCGGCCCATCGTGGGGCTTAAGAGAGGGCGACTTACGACATTATAAACTCTATACAAGAAGCAACGCCGAGATATATTAAAATATGTAACTAAAAGATTGATGAGTTAAATAAATATCATAACGTGTCATTTCACCAAACATAAAACTAATAACAGTACTGACTAAAAGATAATTTACTGACTGTGACAAAAGATGTAAACAAATAATTAATTAATCACACCGTTGAGTACATTTACATATGTTTTTATTTGTGTTAAGCTGATTCATTCTAATAAGACAATTTATATTATTTTTAAAAACTTCATTACTAGTTAAAATGTAAATAAAGCTATTTTAACTATGAGGAGGTCTGCACACCTCAGACCGTTATTTTATATATCAAGAAAAAAAAACTATAGAAAGTGAATTATTTAAGTGTTACAAATATAATCATGTCAACCTGTAATTCTAAAAGTTATATTGTGTGACAGTGTTAAGAAGGGAAAATAACAGTGAAATACATTAAAAAGAAAGACTCATGTGTGAAGAGAGTGATTAAGTATAATTAAAATATGAACGTTGAAGAAATATATAATCTATATGAAACAGGTATATAACACATATAGTGAAACAAGACAAAGTAACTAATTGAAAAGGATAAAATTTTACATTAAAAACTTATAATAAAATAGGGTAAGGAAGAAAAGATAAAGTTCAACTGAATATTATTAATGGTACACCGAACATGTGACCCATAAAATATAGCCAAGGCCTTTAACTAAAGAAATTAGTGTTTTGAGTAGAAGAAGGGGATTGTTGAAAATTTCTAATTGCAAGGCAGAATGTGTAAAAATTACTGCTGAATTTGATACAAATTGAAGACCAATAAAAGACGAGATGACCAAGAAAAACAACACAAAACCTAGAAGAATGATGTTTTAATCAAGAGACCAAAAAAACAGATGTCCAGGAGTAAAGAATCAACCAATAAATCCATTAAGAAAACTGCTAGATTGGTGAGATCACTCCAAGACTAAATCAAATATTTGAACAAACATTACGACAGTAAAGATAGAATTACAACAAAAACAATAACTAAAAGACAATATAAAAACATTATAATTGTGAATTATTTTTGTACACAAGTAGACAATAGTCATTAATAGTAAGAGTTTTTGTTATAGTTTCTAATATGTTTAAAAGAACCCACAGCCATTCAACAGACAGTTACAACACCATATTACCAAGTCTCATGCATAAATATTATATTGTCCGTTCTATGTATAAATTGTACCAGACTTTAATGATACTTGTATGTTACCCTGAGATTCAGATAAATAGTTCTCTATTTAAAAATAAAATTCAGGTTTTTCTTTTTTTATTTAGTTACAAATTGGCTTCCATCGCGGGGCGATAAAGGAGAGAGGTACTATTTATTAATATTACAATATGTAAAAATTGATAGCATGTCAATTTTACATGATTCATTTCATCAATGTGATGAATGCTTCAGCATCAATTGACATGGTAAACAGTATACTGGCATAGCAGCAGTTGCTTGTATATATTTTTCTTATTTTCAAACACTTGGACTGTAAGTGGCATAGATTACATAGTTGTAGTATATGATAAGTATTATAGAGAATGTATAACACTGCAACCAAATCCTAATATTCAAGAGCAAAGTAGGGAGTATTTAGCGATGAAGGACCTACAGGCACGATTGTATTTTAATAACTGTTGGATAAATTTGAATGTACATTATGACAGTATATCTATTGATGGTCATATTGAAGAAGATCAAAGTAACAAAGGTTTTCCAAAGTTAAAAAATGGTTTGATTGGTTTATCCAAAAATCACAAGTGTGAGATTCTTGCTCCTAATTCATTATCAGTAGCTGTGGCATGTACAGAACAGAGAGATATAAAATACTTTTGGTTGCTTGATTCACATGCTATAGAGGGTCAATAGGTCTCAGAGCAACATCCAGAGGTGTATCATGCTGTATGCATTTTGTGAGTATTGAAGCACTCCATACAGTTTTATATCATAATCTGACATAAGCTAATATCATTAACAAAAGCTAGCGATACAAATGTAACCCTATTAATGCAGTAATTCCATTCTACTATTGAATTCTCAAAGCACAAATGTAAGTTTAAAATACAGTATTCTGCTGGTACTGGACTGGCTAAGTACTGGTCCAATACCAATTTTAAATAGTATGGGACCCCTGCAGGAGAACGCCCTGAAAAACAAAAAAAAAGATTTATTATAATCAGTCCAGCCATCTCGAATAATTGGTGAACATACATTAAAAAAAAAAAAAAACAAAGGAATGAACATAGAACATCCTCCTTTTGAAGTCAGTTAACAAAATTATGCCAAAATTAAAATAGTTACATTAACTTTGATTACACAAGAAACAAAAAAAAAATCAAATTGCAAATTCTATAAGCTTTATACAAGGTTATTTGAATTTTTCTCTAATTTATGTTTCATGAGATATGTATGAATAACTAATCAAAATAGTAACAATTTTGACAAAAATTTATATCTTATGATTCAAACTGCCATTACACTATTAATTTTTAACTTAAAGGCACATTTAAAGAACCAAATTTAACCTCCTTTTACAAAGTTTACAATGTCAATAACCATTTTTGTTTGAGATTGTTCCTTTTAAATTGTTATTAAAAATACACATATGATTTGAGAGACACAAATATATAATTCTTGATAAATTTTAATCGTGTTAGAAAGAGAAACATATCATATAGTAAAACACTTATATACTGTTACGACGACGTACAATGTACAATACGTATGGTACAGTGGAAAACAAAATACAAGACACCAATGAAGTCACTAAAAATCAGCTTTAATTATCACAATTAAACAGTCTGTAATCAACAAGTTATTCAACAATATTATAGTCATACAATAATTTAAGTTAATCTGTCCACACAAATAATAACGTCAACTATAAAGAATTCCACACTATAATCACTTTTCACTAATACACCACTTGAGACGGACTGTGTAAATCTCCCAACATAAAACTGAAACTAAGCGGCAGGTATGGGCTATTTATAGTCTGCAGGGTTCCATAATGTGCATCCTTAACAAGTACTTGAAAATTCTAGAGGATGCTTCAGCGCGGCCTTGGCAGAAACACGCACTGTTGGGCTAGTTGAGAAGCTTGTTGAACAACACTATTGAATGTACTAGAATGTTCTGTGTTATGTAAAACTGTCTCGATTACATAATAGTATATATGTATTATGTACGGACACAAACAATACATCTGCGCTCTGCTGGGATAGCCGAGAAACATGTAGAACATTTTGTAATGACGTAACAATACTTTAAAAAATAATTAATCCATTATTCTTAAAATGTCTACAATTTCACTAAAATACAAATGTGTTGAGATATTCACAAACAACCCCATTTTTGCCCCTTTTCACTCCAATAAAAACCACTGTGCCCTTGATCCAACTCTCAGCTCAATGCTTTATCAGAATATAACCAAATATAATTATTTCACTACGACTCAGAACACAAAACTTTTTATGGGTAAAAATGTAAAAGTTTTACCTTATAACCTGAACTGGTTTTCACTTTTAAAAGCTTCTTCAGAGGACCTCTGAACCTCTGAAGAAGCTTTTAAAAGTGAAAACCGGTTCAGGTTATAAGGTAAAACGTTTACGTTTTTACCCATAAAAAGTTTTGTGTTCCAAGTCATAGTGAAATAATTATATTTAGTTAAGTAACGGACACGTCATGGACAATGAAATTCAAGAGAATATAACCTTAGTACAATGTCTATGAAAATTTGTATTGACTAAGATGTTTTTTGCTTTAAAATATCTGATGATTGGCATATTGAGATTAAATATAACAAATGTGGCCACATGACCGTTCACACACTTTATGCGATAGAGATGTTTGTGAGTGATGGAGAAAGTGCCTGGAAGTGGAAAGATGATTTTCAAAAGACAAACTTAAAATAAGGAACACAAGAGAATTTGCCAGTTCAGGACAAATAGGCTTAAGAAGGGGGCAATACTACATTGAGATGAAAGATAACAAATGTTGTTAAGTGACACTTCATGTGCATTGTGATACATAATGCTTGGGATTGTTCCAGACACTTGTCACTTATTCTACCAGCATTCGGTCTGTGCATTGTGTACAAGGTCAGATGTTGATGTAGTTTCCAGAGTGTTCCAATGCCTGTAACTATACAATATATTCTTGACGTGTCACTTCGAAAATGGTAGATTATTCTTGAAACTCAATGGGATATAAATATAAGTGCCAGTGGTAACCAAACTTCATTTTGGGACCAGCAATAGTAGAGTGGGTTTCGAAGTTATTGTTATTGTGATTGTGAATATATCAGTACTGACTCAGATCACTAATTTTTATTGGTAAAATTGTTAAAATTTTACCTTTTAGCCTGAACCAGTTTTCGCTTATTACAAGCTTCATCAGAGGCTGCTGCTTGGAGTGTTGTCCATCTTGTTTTTGGCCGTGGCGCTGGCGTTTGAAAGATTGATATTGTGGGTGTGTGGTGTGATACGTTCAAGTAGTATGTATGATTTAAATTGTGTCCATTTGTTTAGGATGTTGTTTTTGTGTGTTTGTATATTTCTAGTTGTTCAAGAGTGTCTAGTTTTCGGCCTTTTATGTGTGCGTGTAGAATTTCCATGTTGTTGTTTAAATTTATGTATGTGTGGTTTGCCTCAATGAGGTGGTTTGCATTCACCGCAGACACGTCATGGACAACAAAATCCAGGAATATTATTGTGACTTGTGGTGTAGAGTTTATTGGGTATACTATGTTAATAAAGCATGGCTCCCACAAGGGGGGACCAGCATATGCCATGGCACAGGGGCCAGGGCCAGTAAAAAAATATTCAAAATCAACAACATTTATAGACTGTGATCTTAAAATGTGACCGATTTAAGTAAATTTGTGGTTGCAAATTGCTTTAGAGATTATTATTATTTTCTGTTATATATAAATCACATCAATAATGATAAAGCAACAAATATAGTAAATTGGTTAGTATAAGCACAAAAGACCACGGTATTTTAAGATCAGCAAAACAGGAGAGGTGATTGCCAATGAGATTGTTTCCACTTTAGATAGTCTTAACATCCCACTACAAGATTGTCACTCTCAGGGTTACGATAATGGTCCAAATATGTGGAGAGCAATTAAAGGAGTACAAAATAGAATTCTTGAAAAGAATGAATCCTTAATATTTTTACCATGTGGGGCGTATTTCTTGAACCGAATCCGTAATATTTTCACCATGTGGAGCGCATTCCTTGAACCATGTGGGTGTTAATGCTGCAAAACTCAGTGCAGATGTGATGACATTTTTTGGAAATATTGCAAACTTTACTCATTTTTCTCTAGCAGCCCTGCACGTTGGGAAGTTTTGAAAAAGCACATTCCTTTTTCACTACAGAGCCTCTATGAAACAAGGTGAAGTGAGAGGAACAAGCTGTCAAACCAATAGTTAAGCACTACCCAGGAGTACTTAAATTGTTGGATATATTTTTAGAAGAGATGTCTTCTAGCCTAACTCCTTCTGCCTACAACATCGTATTAGGGCTTAAGAAATATTTCAATTCCACAAGGGGCTTAATGTTGGCATTTTTTTGGTTCAAAGTGCTTTCATGTATTGACCAAAAAAATGTTATTCAAAGCAAAGGAATCACACTCAATGTTTTCTAATGGAAGATTTGCTGACAGAATCGCAATTGTTGCGTGATAATCCTGACAGCATAATTGAAGAAGCAAAATTAGTTGAAAAGAACTAATAAAAGTTCCCCCTGAATCTCCTAAAAGGCGGAAGAAATGTACAGATCAATCCAATAGTGATTTTTTAGTAAACAAAAATCAAGAAAATAAATTTAAAACCTCAGTCATGTACCCTGTGTTAGACTTTATAATGGGGAATATAAAAACAAGATTCACTGCAGTTAGTTCAATTTGTGACTTGTTTGCACCAGTATTGAACTTTACAGCCATGGAAAATGATGAATTAGAATTAAAAGTTCTCGTTAGCAAGTTTAAAAAGGACTTGGCAATGGATCTCTTTGAAGCAATATTACACTTGAAGAACATTTATAAAACAGTGTTTGAATCTGATAAGAATCCACTAACCATTCCATTTACAGTTTTGTCTGCTGAATCAGCAGGTTAGCGAATTCACTGAAAACTTGGCAGAGAAACACTCTGCCAAGAAAGGCTTAATAATTTGGCAATTTAGCTATTAAAAATGAATTGGCTAACAGTATTAATTTTTCAGATGTTATTGACCAGTTTGCTCAAATGAAAGCAAGAAAAAAACAAAAAACTTTGCACTACTTAAGCCATTTTAGAAGCAGGCCTCTTTCTTTCACTTATGATTGGTTATGGTCTTAGACACATTATTATTTTTTGTTTATTTTTATAATAATTTTAGGCCTATAACGGCTAATATCTTATGTATTGATAAACATAGATTGTGTTTAATTTTTGTCTTATAAAAGTTAATTTTAGTAGACAGTTGAGGTAAAAATGGGGTAATTATTTGTTTTGATTAGGAACTTAAAATTTGAAACGTTGTAGATTTTAAGTACTATAAGTAGTTTGTTAATTCTGCTTTACTTTAAAGCGATACGTCTAAAATTTTCCATCCAATAAAAAGACTTAACCTATTTAGCATTTTTATTATTAGCCTGTTTACAGAAAAATGTTTTTAGACACACAAGCAATAAAGAAAAAGGCTTTAAAATAAGAGGGGTTTTTGAACGGCGAAGTAGGACCCGGAAGGTGGTCAGGCATAGGGGCCTCAGGAAATATGTGGGGGCCATTTAATAAAGTGTTACTGTTTGTGATATCGTTGAGTGCTTGACAAATTTTAAGTTGAAGAATAGTATAAAAGGGGTGTCTTTGTTTACCTTTAACTGTAATCAAAGTTGTAATTAGTGACTTGATCTGATGTCAGTTATTCTGTTTCCACTGTACAACATGATGATCCGTGTGACGGTCGTAAGACTATTTAATAGACACATAAATGTCTACATATCTACATATAAATGTCTGCATAAACATTATGTCTATGTAACATGTTGTAAGACATACAAATAGACCGAAGCTGTTCGGGTGTCTTAGCACTCTGTCATTTGTTTGTAATCTGGGTTGCAGCACAAGGATGTTATAATGTGGGACCTCTGTGCATGATACTTGTGCAAATAAGAATTGGCAGGTTTGTATTGATTCAGCCAAGATAGATGGATCCTGGAAGGACGTATTTGCACACTATGGTTTCCTATTCCTAGAACAACATTGCAGCCAAGATGGCTTACATTTTGTTCTCCTCTATGACATTAAACTGATGGAGATACTGAGCTAGACAAGATAGGGAAGCAGCTGCCATGAGATGTTGCCTGGTGTATACCAGACAATAGATCACATATACATCACAAATTCGCATGAATTACCTTACTACTATTTGCATGACAACAACTTACTACTGTGAGCAGAAACTCTTACTCTCACAAATGACCCTAAATGCTTTTGTTTTATAATTGTGGACACACATAGAGAGTGGAACCTTGATTTAATGCTCCTTCGATATAATGTGATCCTTGATATAACACTCATTTTCCATGGTCCCAATTAATTTCCGTACAAACGTGTAAAATAACCTTAATTTTACCCTCTGGTTTGGTTTGGTGCACTTGCAGTAACAGTTTTTACTGGTTGATGGAAAGGAATTTTTCAAGGTCATAACTCCCTTTATTTCTTTAATCATCCAATACATTTCCATGGACACTTCCATTACAAGGGGTAACTGTACTCTAATCTTGGAACCACATAAATTTGATTTGTCTTGTTTGGCAGTCATACCAATGTCTACATACCAATGTAACACAGTCCCGTGTGGATGTCGTTGTCACATTAAAATTACACTATTACACATTAAAGTAAACCACACTACACACGTGAACCAATGTCTGGGTGCGCACCCTTTGCTGGCTCGCAAAATCTGAAGATGAGGCCTTGTGCTTCAAAACGCGTAATTTAAATAAAAAACAATAAGAAGTCACACGGCGGATAAAAAGGTGAATAAATTTTAATCTGTATTGAAACATGACTTGGATACCAGAGAACATAGAGTTTAAGTTATACTAAGGTTCCAATGTGTGTAATTCTAATTCTTATAACTGTCTCTAATTGAAAATCAACCAAAACTTATTCATCATAACATGTTACAACACATGGAATTTTGTGGGGGAAGGTACCATGCTGGTTCTTCTTACATATATGACAGGTTACTTAATATATTTTATGTATTTCTGAAAACAAACTCTCCATTTGAAACATGTGTTTATGACATGTCATATATGTCCTGTTTTTAATTTTTATTTAATTGTTACACTAAATGCCATACAGTTAAAACAAAGCAATGTGGCCCCATTTGTAAAGTCAAGAATCACATGAATTAGATAATCACACAATGGTTTAATGTCTGGAGACCTCTAAACTTGTAAGAGAAGATGGGAGACAGAAAAAAGACTTAGTTACCTCTTACATCCAGTGGGTTGATAACAAAACCTCTCTCTCTCTCTCTCTCTCTCTCTCTCTCTCTCTCTCTCTCTCTCTCTCTCTCTCTCTCTCTCTCTCTCTCACACACACACACACATATGTGTTTAAAGATTTAAAAACATTAAACAGAATGGTTATAAATGTTAGTAAATTTGTCAGCCAGCAAAGTGAGTGGGTGTAGGTTTAGACATTACTACAAGTAACTAAATCTTAGTTTATGATTTCTACATAAACACATTCAATTGGCCACACAGACTGTATAAACAAACTTTTAATGTGTACATTGTGCAAGATATAAGTTACCACCATAATACACAAGTGCACTATTTTTTTTTCTTTTTGCTACCAGTATTTAAAAAATGATTTATTTTATTTTGGTACTTATCAGTGTATAAACAGTTAACTTATTGGTTAAAAGAAAGACAGTAATCAAGTTCAGTTTATAATAGAATTAATTATTAAATTCCTTCATAATGTTTCACTATCGACCCAGAATTTTTAATAATTTCTTTAAGTTTTAATACATCATATTTAAAAGTTAAAGGCTATTCTTCATATCCATGGTATATGAAGAAACACAATTAGATATACCATTTAAAGAATAAATAAACAGTGAATTTGTGATGGATTACATAGTTTTTAATTTATTTATTTAAATTTTACTGAAATGTAAATTGTAAATTTAACAGAAGTGCCAAGTGAAACCGTTGTACAAAGTTAATACATTATTAAGTCGCATGTACAATAAAAAAAATAGATATCAGTTGAAAACCACTATATATACCAAAAGGAAGTTTATTATCTCTTCTTTTAAATAATCTGTGCTGTGGTCTGACACTTCCACCTAATTTCTAAAACAAAACATTGATGTGGCAACTTCTGAATTTTCAACACTTGTAAATCTGATACTGCTTATTTAAATAAGCTTATGTAAATATGGCTGCTTATTTTCTTGGTCAAATAATACAACTTACTTTTACATGGGAACCTTTTTTATTTAAGAAGGAATATTTATTATATAGTACTGTTTACTGAGCCTAAATACAAATAGTTTTAATTAATAACTACTGGTTGAATTAAATTTATACTTTGTATTTAAATACCGGTGTTTTAAGACATGCACTAAGAATTCAAATGCAGCTATCCTTGATTTATAAAGACGAAAACGAGAGATGAAGATGTGCAATTTAATAACATACAGAAAGACAAATTTTTCATTTGGAAATTTTCAGAAGGTAGTGTAGTTATAATATTGATCAGTTTTTGTTCTTTGGTGGCAGCGATCTGGCTGCAAATAGATCAAGCAGCTTAAGTGAACTTGTACCACAGTAATAAAATGTTTTTCTAATCCATTTGTTACTTTCTAATAAGGAGTAAAGATTCCCTGTATTTACCGAGAATTGGTTTTTTTAACATACCTTTGGTGTCACGATTTTAGGTTTCTTAATAATTTAAGACAGTACTGACAGTTTTTTCTGTTACCATGTTTGTTTAGTATGAGTAGGTTTAGATTTGGCAATGCACCTACAAAAATCAATGAAATCTATTATTAATTTGACTTTACTCATTAAAAATAGGCGTACACTCTTGTGGTAACACCGAATGAATGCAATCTTATTTCAAAGGCTCTGTAATATTGGTCTTCTTCAAAGCTTCTAAAGGTCGCATATGTTTCTTACGTTCCCGCTTCAATGGGTGACGTCATGGAATTTCTGTGAATGATTTGAGCAGTCTTCACTTACTAATCTGCCCCCAAACTCTATTAATGGAATGAATTAAATATTTGTTTAAACGACTAATAAACAAAATATTTTCGTATAACTTACTACAAAAAATTTTAAACGCCTAAATACCATTTAAAATAAATGAAAAATATTATATTTGAAGTCGATATAAATCTGAAACTGCTGGCTAAACACATCAACAGAAACAATTTACTACGTTTTAAGGTAAGGTTCGATGATACTCGACTATTTACGGAGTTGGCCGAAGTGCGTAGTATCTGTGTTGTTGTGTGTGCAAGTATGAAGTGAAAAAAGGGCATTAAGCACTGGGTAATCGAACCATTACCCATGTTAAACAAACGCTTTGCATTAATGGAAAGCATGTATTTGTTTACATGTTGTGTATGTTTGTTGTGAACATCCTGTTTTGGTGATATTTGCGGAGGACAGTATCCCAAAACGCCCGTTCATTAGTTTCAAGATGGCTGTAATGTGAGCGATTTCTTCTTTGTTCCGGATGTGTTCAGTATGAAAGTTGAGTCCTTAGCGACGAAAACGGAGTGCGAGAGGTGATTATGAAAATGTGTATATATTTTGTTAGCAATAATAAAATGTCTATTCAAAGTTGTTCGGGTTGCGCGCTCGTGTGTGTTAGTGCACCCACAGTTGACGTATCATCCCAGGTTTGGTCGTTATATTCGTAAAGAAGAAAGTAAAAAGTTAACGCAGTTCGTATTATGTTTTTACTGTATCGCTTAATAACCACTTTGCTGTGTATGCGGAGCATATTGTTTTTTGCACAAACAAATTGTATCAATTTTGTTACACCACTTTTCCTTGAGAGTTACACCACTCGTCAATGAGAAGGCTACCATATGTTCCAATTTAGTATAGTAAGTTTTGGAAGATTTAATGTTAATATGTTTCAGAATGTAAGGTTGAAATACTTATAATTTATTAAACTGCCATTAATATATTAACATGTTTTGCAGAATGTTAGAAAACAATTGAAATGTTTCATATGTAATTTCCCGAAGTCAGTTTTTAGTTTCACAAATGACCATAATAAGTCATTCACAGTATATCCAAGTAGCTTTACAGACATTATAATTCAAGTTAATATTTAATGAAAATAAATTTATATTTCAAATAATGGTAATTGTTTACTTTGTATGAAAATATTGGTCGAACTTGTAAGTGTATGAAAACAGGTTATGTGCTAAATATGATCATATAAAATGTTGTCATAATATTTCATGGCATCATCTTTCCCTATTCACAAATTATATAAAGGTACCTTCCCAGTAACTGTACCACACAAATTTTGTATCAGTTTCTGTTACCTATGAGAAAGGTTAGGTAAGGTTGATATGGCTGGCATAATGTAACTTGATTGTGCCAACCGTATATTGCTAGTCTATAAAATCGGCCCAAAACTTGAATAACTAATGATACCAACATTACCTGTCCTTTCTTTTGTTTTTTTGTACGCCTATTTATTTTGTAAATTGCATTTTGAAAACCAAATCAAGAATTTGTATAACAGACAATACCTATCATTTTTATATTTCTGTACATATTCCTTTTCTGTTGATAAGTAAAGGAGTATAACGAGTTATAACATTTTTGAATTATCAGTTAATATCACTGTACTGAACTTTAGCAATTTAAAGTACCTTGCAACAGTGTTGTATGATTTAATGAAAATTGTAATAAAGTAATACATCGTCATATGCAATAAAGCATAAAATAAGTAAATTTGGTGTGTGTGTGTGTGTGTGTGTGTGTGTGTGTGTGTGTGTGTGTGTGTGTGTGTGTGTGTGTGTGTGTGTGTTATTTTTTAGATAAGAGTTGCAGCAGGACACAACATGAAATAGAAACAATAAAGAAAGAAGTGTGGTGGAGCTAATGGGAAAATATTGAAATAAATTGATAAGCCAGTAATTCACAACCATATAGTTGTGTGTATGTGTGTGTTTAGAGTAGGCAGAAACTAATATAGAGGATTGTTAGCATAAAAATGTTCAGAAATTTTTGAATTTAGGATTTATCTTTTTTGATATTGTAAACTTTACAACTTGTTTATACTGTATAACCTTCAGACGCAAGTCTGCATCAGTAGTAAATTTTTTCAGTACTCAACATAAGAACTATGTTCAGCACACATAGTGAATGTAATTTTATGGTTATTTATAGTAGTCCTATATTATAATTTTGTAGGCTATTTGTAATCAATAGATATTACAAATTAATTGGTATTATCATAAAACAATATAAAAAATGCGGTACTTTAACTAATCCCAAACTAATTAGATATACTGTAGAATATCAACCAAAACATTCATTTAATGTAGTGTAAAATAAGTTTGCAATATATGTGTAAGAATTGCGATAGATCGCGCTTTTATAGGTTTAAGTGGTAGACATATATATGTAACAGAATGGTTGTGATACAAAGCTGATTACATAATTAGATTGAACACTGAGGATTTTGAACAAATGTATATTTTTTATTGATACAGGCAATATGAATTGTTGTATATTTTTTAACATTGTAGTGTTACATGTAAATGTTTCGAATCATGTGCACATGTGTGTGCGCGCGTGTGCGTGCGCGTGTTACAAAAATTGAATAAGCTATCAAAGAGCGCCAGGGCATTAATAATTATCTTTCCATTGTTGTGTTATGTTGTCTATTGATTTATAATAAATAATTCTCAGTGAGATAACAACACACACACACACACACACACACACACACACACACACACACACACACACACACACACACACCATTGATAACTTATACTGAATAAAAATTTTAGTTCCCTGTATCATTGATTGTTGAGTTTAAAATAGTTTATACTCAACGAAGTTCCTATAGTTTATATAGGAATAATACATTTTAGAAAAAGAAAAACGTGGCTATAATTTTAAAGGTACAGGAGTTATTCATTATCAAAGAAGATTAGATTCTTGAGTACTGTTTGTACAAAAGCCATGGATTATAACTTATATTTAGTGAAACTAGTATTTGTCTTATATTTGATTTTAAGACCAGGAAAGATACAGGCAAAAAACTGTGCAGTATGTTAGATTGTAAAGATAACAGTTATAATACAGTACTTACAAATGAAATTGAAACATATGTAAATAAAAGTAATAATAAAAATTAAACCATAAAAAATAAGAAATGTACAATGAAATTCTTTTAATAATTAAATAAAATTATAGTTATTATGAAAGTTACTTATAATTATTAAAAGTAAGTTTCTGACTGAAAAATATTGTAGAATGTCGAGTTTTATGGTATGTCTAACTCTGAGTATTTTATTGTTTTTGTATATAATTATGATGCAGAATTATAATTCAATATTATAGTTTCTTTTTTTTTTATAACAAAAATTTATGGAACAATGATTGATAAAAAAGAAATTTTTTCTTATAGAATTGTCTCCACATTTCAGTTGAACGTATGTCAAAGATGCTAAGAACTTTGGTTAAGGAAAAATAGTATGTTGTCTTATTACTCACAATAATTGAATATTGTCAAATATGAAACCATTATATTATTTGTAGTAATAACAAATTACACATTTTTTTAAAATAATTCTTTCAAGGTTTCCCCAATAATGCAAATATTGTTTGCAATATTGTTATGCGGGTTAGTCTTGTTGGAGTCTTTGGTTCTCTAACGTCATGTCTACTGTTTTTCCAATCATATTAGGGAGTATAATGTACTACAAAGATGGTCCTCAGTCCACATTGTAGATTGTGTGGTATGTCTCTTATTGTACACTTGAGTTAAAAATACACCTCACAATGTGATGGTTGAAACATCAGATTATTGCTGACATAGAGTTGTTGCACCGCAGATGTGCTTGTAATCAAAAGACCAATAACATATTTATCTGTTTTGATAAAAATAGAACTATACTGTTCTGATGTGGCACAAGCCTGCTGTAATAACTGATTGGGCAGGAGTGACGGGTTTCTGAGTACGCACAGCAAATTATTTCTAAATTGAATACGTAAGTCTCAGTGTTGAGCAGTATAGCAGTTGTTATTGAGCTTTTTATAAACTGTTTTTTTGTCTAATTTTCAAAACAAAGGGCCCCTTCAAAGATATAAAATGACCTGCATGCATGCTCATATATGCTGTACTTTGTTTTTGATTACTATGATGATTGTCAATAATCACACTGTACCACAGAAAAATCTTAAATGTTTTGGTTCCAAGACTTGTTTGTGACTGGACGAGTACCCTTGCAAGTTGTATCTATAGTCAGTTATTGTGTTTCTGTTCAGGGTGTTACTTGATGATGAACATACGAGGTTAGATCAAAAAGTTCGTGCAGTTTTTGTTTATTTGAAAAATTATAACTTGATTCATCAATATTTAGATTGCCCCCCCCCCCTTCAGAGTTGTCCCAGTTAGATAAACACAATTATGCCAACTTTTTGTAGACTTCAAAACACTGCTCAAATGCACATTTTGGTATAGCCTTGAGCTCACTTGTTGTTTTGTACCTTTAACAGTTGTAAAACAACTTTTGTGTTGCTTTTCATGATTGAAAAGAGGACAGATTGTGTTGGAACATATCTAGCGAATATGGCAGTTGCGTATTGCTTATCTAAATTTCTTTTGTCTAAAATTCATTATCAAACAGTGGCGTGTGTCCTAGTGCATTGTTGGTTTGCAATTCCTATAAATCATCCTTCCGTAAATCTGGCCATTTTTTACAAATAGCTTCACACAAGTGGTTAAAGTGTCTGAATAGTGCTCTTTATTTACCCTTTGTACAGCTAGTGATAAAAATTCATGGAAAGATTATATGTACAGCATTGTTTGTATAACATTACATGGCACTTGAGTACTGTACTGTAGTTTGTATGATGTCTGCTGGCTTCACCAATGTTCTAGGTGGGATGATACAATCACTCTGAGTGTCTTGGTTTGTAAACATATATTTTATAAACGCGTAGCTAATCTTACTAACATTGAGTTATCGACAGAGGAACAGAATTTATTATCAAAGGGGCTGCACTACAATCTACCTGACTTTAGTAAACACGCTTTAACACGGGAAGTCACTAATGCTGAGGCTACAATTAAATGTATTAAGAACCAAGACACTCAGAGTGAAACACGGTCATTAATCAACAATAAGTTGAATCGTTTACTGAAGTTAAATAGCACACATAACACAGAACATAAGAAAGAGTTAAAAATCGCTAAAAATATCAAACAAAAAATAATAAATAACAATGCAATACTTACAAAAGCAGACGAAGGAAACACAGTGGTTATTATGGAAAAAACAGATTATATACGTAAATGTTACGACTTCATTCAAGATAATAATATAACGATCGATGTTAAATAATGACCCGACCGAAAAACACACTAAAACCATAAATTTAGCTATAAATACATGTGTAAATTTACTTGACACACTAACCAGACGGAACGTAAAACAAATCAAACCTAAGGCACCTGAATTTACGGGACTACCTAAATTGCACAAACAAAACATTCCCATATGACCTTTGATTAACTATACGACCGCCCCAAGTTATAAAATAGCCAAAAAACTACAACAAATTATTAAGAACAGCATAAAAATAGAAAATGTAAACAATATAAAAAACACCTTTTGAATTCATAAATAAAATTAAAGATATGGAGATTCTACCTAGCTATAAGTTTGTCTCAATGGACATTGTTAATTTATATACAAATATTCCGGTTTTGGAAACATTAACAATTCTAAAGGAAAATTTAACTAGGACAGGCATTCTAAACAAAAAGCAAATAGAAGAACTCCTATCTTTATTACAGATTATAGTACAACAAAATTATTACACTCATGACAATAAGTATTTTAACCAAAAGGAAGGGTTGGCAATGGGTTCACCTCTAAGCGGACTTTTGGCCGAAATATACATGAACTACTATGAGAATAAATTTCTATTGTCTAACTACAACCAGTTCCATGATAAAATAGTTTCTTATACACGTTATGTAGACGATACCTTCATAATATTTAATGGCACTCATAGACAGGTGGATGTTTTTTAAGTTTATTAACGACATTAACCGTAACATTAAATTTACCATGCAAATGGAAACTAATAATAGCTTGAACTTCCTCGATGTATCGGTGTTAAAAAGAAACAACCGTCTCGGTTTTAAAATATACCGAAAGCCTACCACAACAGACATAGTTATAAATGCTAAATCGAATCATCTGTACACACAAAAAATGGTGGCGTTTAATGCGCTAGCATATAGACTATTAAACGTACCAATGAACACGGAAGATTATAAGGACGAATCTAACGTCATAAAACACATAGCTTTGAGAAATGGATATAAAATAGAAATTGTGGATAAAATAATACGTAAACAATTATGGAAAATAAATGGTGACAATAATAAGGCTAAAAATAAAACACAGTACGTCTCAGCATTATATACGAACTTACTCCCCAGTGTAATAAAAAATGAATTAAAAAAATTATGTATAAATGTTTCATTCAAGACCATAAACAATCTAAAAAATATACTTAAGCCACGTGCTCCAATAACATCGGAGGAATGTTCAGGAGTGTATAGAATCCAGTGCAGTGAGTGCGATAAGTTCTATATCGGACAGACGGAGAGAAAATTTATCGAGAGGTTTAAAGAACACCTACCAAAAAGGAATCCCCAAACCACCTCATCAAATTATGCACTCCACCTCATAAATGAAAACCATAGTTGCACCGGATTCAAAGAAAATATGGAGCCGATACACATATGTAATAAAGGTCATCTCCTGAATGCCCTAGAAGAGTTTGAAATATACAGGGCCTCCAAAATAAATGAGGAACAGTTACTCAACGATCAGCTGATGTTTAAATCCAATAAATTATATGATACCGCGTTGAAGATAAGCAGTGAAGCGCGTATACATGTTAGTTGACGATCAGAGGTCGACCGGTGCACCGAGTCACTTATAACGTTTTCATATGTTTATGTATATATGTTAATGTATTCATAGTGAGTTTTGTGCGTGTGGTGTTTATATGTATAAACGTTTTAATCTTTTCGACGACCCCTATGTATTAGGGGAATAGCATTTTACTGTACCTGAGGATGGGGATTTAGTCCCTGAAACATGTCGTATTTGAAAAACTGAGATCGCCTAGTCCAGTGGCGGCTGGTAATGTTTTTGACTGGGGGGGGGGGGCAAAATTTAGTTGTACCCATATATTAGTAAAAAAAAAAAAAACCCAGTAGAAACTAAATTATTGCTATTATCATCAAATAATTGTAAAATTGAATCTTTTGCTTCACTACTAAAATTATTGTTAATTTCAAAAACCTGCCTTGCAAACTACCAATATTTAAACAGTGTTTGAAACTAAAATTATTTATAAACCCCGTTTTATAATTTTGTTGTGTAATATCTAAATTCGGTTTTGGTGGCCCTAATTTTTTTAGTTCTATTTTCTTTTCGTAAGTAAGTGAATTGGAAATAATCAATCGTTTAATATTACTTACCGAATTCATAGCCATTTTAATCGTTTCTAACAAATACGCACAGAAGACACAGGCTCAAGCCTACACAGAATAAGTTACACGTTTATGTAGGCCTACGCAAGGTTCGACAAAAACACTATCGTACACAGAATACACTGCCTAATAAAGAATAAATTATTAGAACATTATGTTTACACAAAAAGTACAAGAACACAATCAAAACTACATAAAACACAAGAGAAAATATATGCACTTTATATGCTATATGAAAATATATGCTACAACAGCAACAGAGAAGTTTTGAACAACGCTCCCTCTATGAATTTAGCTGCGAAATCAGAAAGCGGGCAAAGCCCTACCTGTAATGGCGGATGCTTATGTAAATACATAGACATGTGTACAAATCTCTTGGCCCGCTCCCCGAAAGACTGGCCTATGCAGGTACGACGTTAGCGAAACCGTCCTGCCTGCAGGACCATGCCGAAAACATCGGGTGATCGCTATTAGTCGCCCCAAAAATATCTTTCAAATAAGGATACTACACATTATCACATTATAGTTATATTATTGACAAGTTTAATTTGCAAATTTAGTGGGAGGGCTGCACCCTTTTGCCCTCCCTGTACGAGCCGCTACTGGCCTAGTGGATTATATAAGGTAAAATTCTTAAAAGAATCAACTACGTTTTTGCATACGGTACCTTTTTGAACTAAAAAGAACTCAATGTCTGTTGATTTCATTGAAGATCGGTTAAGGGAAAGGGGTACTTTATCAGCAACGTTTTATGTTTTAAAAAGGGTAATTTTTTATGACGAACGATAACTGCCGAAAATTCAAAGAGAATCAAATAATTTTTTGCACACTTTCCTGGGTTTTAGAGAACTCAAGGTCTGTTGATTTTGGTGAAGATCGGTTAAGGGAAAGGGGTAGTTTACCTGCAACATTTTAAGTTGTAACAAGAGAAATGTTTCCATGACGAACGATAACTGCCGCACATTCAAACAGAATCAAATATTTTTTTGCATGCATCCCTGAATTTTAGAGGACTGAAGGTCTATTGATTTTGGAGAAGATCGGTTAAGAGAAAGGGGTAGTTTACCTGAAACATTTTATGATTTAACGAGAGTAAAGTACTTAATTTTTATAAATAAAGTATCCTGATAAGAAGCTCATAATAATCCACTGTAGAAACGTAGATGAAATATCTATAAATGAAGAGGTTAGGTGAACGGGGTGGGAATAATTTTCTATTATTAAAAATTATAGTTGAGGGTGGAGGGGAGAATTTTTTACGTGTACTATGTTATCGGCAACAAAGAAGTAGTTTTTTGTTAAAATTGCTTCCCGGGCTGTTTAGCCATAGTCCAATGTTTTCTGTAAAACCAGACTTTTCTGCAGTGCCATCGACTGCCATCATCAGTGAAAATCGAGTGCGAAAACGTGAGGTGGTATACGTTAGTGACCACAGTACTGTGGTTAATGCTGAAGCAATAAGTAGAAAGACGTAATTTCTATGGAAATATTTCATTTCGAATATGATTTTAAATATAAATCTTAGAACATGGAAGTCATGTATGGTTCTCCATACCAATATTTACTTCCATGTTCCTTAAGGAAATGGAAGTATGGTGATGGCAAAAAAAATCGTGTTCGAGATTATTGCAGATTCTGATTGTACTACACTCAAAACATGAAAAAAAGTCATTTTTCGAAAAGTGTCTGTGTGTGTGTCGGTCTGTCTGTTGATTTTTTCCAATGGCAAACGATAACAGCCGCAAATTCAGACAGAATCAAATAATTTTTTGCATACAGCCCTGATTTGTAGAGTACTCAAGACCTATTGTTTTTGGTGAAGATCGGTTAGGGGAAAGGGGTAGTTTACCTGGAACGGTTTTATTTTAATCAAGGGTAATTTTTTTCTATGGCAAACGATAACAGCTGTAAATTCAAAGAGAATCAAATAATGTTTTGCATACAGCCCTGAATGCTGAGTTCTCAAGACCTATTGTTTTTGGTGAAAATCGGTTAAGGGAAAGGGGTTGTTTACCAGCAACGTTTTATGTTTTAACAAGGGCATTTTCTATGGCAAACGATAAGAGCCGCAAATTCAAACAGAATCAAATACTTTTTTGCATGCACCCCTGAATTGTAGAGTACTCAAGACCTGTTGTGTTTGGTGAAGCTCGGTTAAGGGAAAGGGGTAGTTTACCAGCTACATTTTATGTTTTAACAAGGGTAATTTTTTATATGACGAACGATAACTGCCGTAAATTCAAACAGAATTAACTACGTTTTTGCATACCTTTTTGAACTAAGGAGAACTCAAGGTCTGTTGATTTTGTTGAAGATCGGTTAAGGGAAAGGGGTACTTTATCAGCAACGTTTTATGTTTTAAAAAGGGTAATTTTTTTATGACGAACGATAACTGCCGAAAATTCAAAGAGAATTTAATAATTTTTTGCACACTTTCCTGGGTTTTAGAGAACTCAAGGTCTGTTGATTTTGGTGAAGATCGGTTAAGGGAAAGGGGTAGTTTACCTGCAACATTTTAAGTTGTAACAAGAGAAATGTTTCCATGACGAACGATAACTGCCGCACATTCAAACAGAATCAAATATTTTTTTGCATGCATCCCTGAATTTTAGAGGACTGAAGGTCTATTGATTTTGGAGAAGATCGGTTAAGAGAAAGGGGTAGTTTACCTGAAACATTTTATGATTTAACGAGAGTAAAGTACTTAATTTTTATAAATAAAGTATCCTGATAAGAAGCTCATAATAATCCACTGTAGAAACGTAGATGAAATATCTATAAATGAAGAGGTTAGGTGAACGGGGTGGGAATAATTTTCTATTATTAAAAATTATAGTTGAGGGTGGAGGGGAGAATTTTTTACGTGTACTATGTTATCGGCAACAAAGAAGTAGTTTTTTGTTAAAATTGCTTCCCGGGCTGTTTAGCCATAGTCCAATGTTTTCTGTAAAACCAGACTTTTCTGCAGTGCCATCGACTGCCATCATCAGTGAAAATCGAGTGCGAAAACGTGAGGTGGTATACGTTAGTGACCACAGTACTGTGGTTAATGCTGAAGCAATAAGTAGAAAGACGTAATTTCTATGGAAATATTTCATTTCGAATATGATTTTAAATATAAATCTTAGAACATGGAAGTCATGTATGGTTCTCCATACCAATATTTACTTCCGTGTTCCTTAAGGAAATGGAAGTATGGTGATGGCAAAAAAAATCGTATTCGAGATTATTGCAGATTCTGATTGTACTAACACTCAAAACATGAAAAAAAGTCATTTTTTGAAAAGTGTCTGTGTGTGTGTCTGTCTGTTGATTTTTTCCAATGGCAAACGATAACAGCCGCAAATTCAGACAGAATCAAATAATTTTTTGCATACAGCCCTGATTTGTAGAGTACTCAAGACCTATTGTTTTTGGTGAAGATCGGTTAGGGGAAAGGGGTAGTTTACCTGGAACGGTTTTATTTTAATCAAGGGTAATTTTTTTCTATGGCAAACGATAACAGCTGTAAATTCAAAGAGAATCAAATAATGTTTTGCATACAGCCCTGAATGCTGAGTTCTCAAGACCTATTGTTTTTGGTGAAAATCGGTTAAGGGAAAGGGGTTGTTTACCAGCAACGTTTTATGTTTTAACAAGGGCATTTTCTATGGCAAACGATAAGAGCCGCAAATTCAAACAGAATCAAATACTTTTTTGCATGCACCCCTGAATTGTAGAGTACTCAAGACCTGTTGTGTTTGGCGAAGCTCGGTTAAGGGAAAGTGGTAGTTTACCAGCTACATTTTATGTTTTAACAAGGGTAATTTTTTATATGACGAACGATAACTGCCGTAAATTCAAACAGAATTAACTACGTTTTTGCATACCTTTTTGAACTAAGGAGAACTCAAGGTCTGTTGATTTTGTTGAAGATCGGTTAAGGGAAAGGGGTAGTTTATCAGCAACGTTTTATGTTTTAAAAAGGGTAATTTTTTTATGACGAACGATAACTGCTGAAAATTCAAAGAGAATCGAATAATTTTTTGGACACTTTCCTGACTTGTAGAGTTCTCAAGACTATTGTTTTTGGTGATGATCGGTTAAGGGAAAGGGGTAGTTTACCTGGAAGATTTTATGTTGTAACAAGAGAAATGTTTCCATGACGAACGATAACTGCCGCACATTCAAACAGAATCAAATATTTTTTTGCATACATCCCTGAATTGTAGAGGACTGAAGGTCTATTGAGTTTGGAGAAGTTCGGTTAAGAGAAAGGGGTAGTTTACCAGAAACATTTTATGATTTAACAAGAGTAAAGTACTTAATTTTTATAAATAAAGTATTGTGATAAGAAGCTCATAATAATGCACTGTAGAAACGTAGATGAAATATCTATAAATGAAGAGGTTAGGTGAACGGGGTGGGGTTAATTTTCTATTATTAAAAATTATAGTTGAAGGTGGAGGGGAGAATTTTTTGTGTACTACGTTATCGGCAACAAAGAAGTAGTTTTTTGTTAAAATTGCTTCCCGGGCTGTTTAGCCGTAGTCCAATGTTTTCTGCAAAACCAGACTTTTCTGCAGTGCCATCGACTGCCATCATCAGTGAAAATCGAGTGCGAAAACGTGAGTTGGTATACGTTAGTGACCACAGTACTGTGGTTAATGCTGAAGCAATAAGTAGAAAGATGTAGTTTCTATGGAAATATTTCATTTCGAATATGATTTTAAATATAAATCTTAGAACATGGAAGTCATATATGGTTCTCCATACCGATATTTTTTATGACAAATGATAACTGCCGTAAATTCAAAGAGAATCAAATAATGTTTTGCATACAGCCCTGAATGCTGAGTTCTCAAGACCTATTGTTTTTGGTGAAAATCGGTTAAGGGAAAGGGGTTGTTTACCAGCAATGTTTTATGTTTTAACAAGGGCATTTTCTATGGCAAACGATAAGAGCCACAAATTCAAACAGAATCAAATACTTTTTTGCATGCACCCCTGAATTGTAGAGTACTCAAGACCTGTTGTGTTTGGTGAAGCTCGGTTAAGGGTAAGGGGTAGTTACCTGCAACTTTTTTTTTATCAAGGGTAATTTTTTTCTATGGCAAACGATAACAGCCGCAAATGCAAACAGAAGCATATAATGTTTTGCATACAGCCCTGAATTGTGGAGTTCTCAAGACCTGTTGGTGTTGGTGAAGATCGGTTAAGGGAAAGGGGTAGTTTACCTGCAACATTTTATGTTTTAACAAGGGTAATTTCTTCTATGACGAACGATAACTGCCGTAAATTTAAACAGAATCAACTACTTTTTTGCATACCGTTTTGAATTATAGAGTATTCAAGGTCTGTTGATTTTGTTGAAGATTGGTTAGGAGAAAGGGGTAGTTTACCAGCAACGTTTTATGTTTTAACAAGGGTAATTTTTTTATGACGAACGATAACTGCCGTAAATTCAAAGAGAATCAAATACATATTTGCATGCCGTCCTGAATTGTAAAGAAGTGAAGGCCTGTCGATTTTGGTGAAGATCGGGTAAGGGAAATGAGTAGTTTACCTGCCACTTTTCATGTTTTAAGAAGAGTAATTTTTTCTATGAC
Organism: Magicicada septendecula; assembly: GCA_034769895.1. NCBI lineage: Eukaryota > Metazoa > Arthropoda > Insecta > Hemiptera > Cicadidae > Magicicada > Magicicada septendecula. Next base: position 194,368,882 of record CM068369.1, on the reverse strand, counting down.
GAACTATAACTGCCGCACATTCAAACAGAATCAAATAATGTTTTGCATGCATGCCTCAATTGTGGAGAACTCAAGGCCTGTTGATTTTGATGAAGACCGGTTAATGGAAAGGGGTAGTTTACCTTCAACATTTTTTGTTTTAACAAGGGTAATTTTTTCTATGACGAAAGACAACTGCCGTAAATCAAAGAGAATCAAATAATTTTTTGCATTTGTGCCTGAGTTGTAGAGGAGTCAAGGCCTATTGATTCTGGTGAAGATCAGTTAAGAGAAAGGGGTAGTTTACCTGCAACGTTTTGTTTTAACAAGAGTGGAGTAACTTAATTTTGATAAATAAAGTATCCTGATAAGAAGCTCATAATAATCCACTGTAGAAACGTACTGTAGATGAAATTTCTACAAATTAAGAGGTTAGGTGAACGGGGTGGGGGTAATTTTCTATTAATGAAAATTATAGTTGATGAGGGAGGGGAGAATTTGTTATATGTGTACTACGTTATCGGCAACAAAGAAGTAGTTTTTTTGTTAAAATTCCTTCCAGGGCTATTTAGCCATAGTCCAATGTTTTCTGCAAAACGAGACGTTTCTGCAGTGCCGTCGACTGCCATCATCAGTGAAAATCGAGTGCGAAAACGTGAGGTGGTATACGTTAGGAACCACAGTACTGTGGTTAAAGCTGAAGCAATAAGTAGAAAGAAGTAGTTTCTATGGAAATATTTCATTTCGAATATGATTTTAAATATAAACCTTAGAACATGGAAGTCATGTATGGTTCTCCATACCAATATTTTATAAATGTAACAGATCAGATTTTACTTCCATGTTCCATAAGGAAATGGAAGTACAGTAGAAGCCCGATATAGCGCGGTTGTCGGGTGACATACTTTCCCCCGCGTTATAGGCGTAACCGCGGTATATCGGAAGGTGACCTGTACAGTGACAAATGATGGGGAGGGAGGACCGGGAAAAAGGCTATAGCATAATGCACTACTATATACTGTACGTAAATTACATCACCAAATGTAGAAATAAAAAATAAGAAAACTGTATTTTAATCCAATACGTATTTTAATCTATTTTAATCCAATGGAATATGAAATACACTATTTATACATTGCTCACTCGACCTACTGTAGGCTTAATTGTTGGTCTTAAAAAAGTCCGTAATTGTTGTTTGACGGGATAATGCACAGTGTTTCTTTTCCGCGTATTGTTTTATAAACGCGAGGTGCAGCAGATGAACATTATTAGATTCACTTTGCCCCTCCATCCACGAAATTACTTTGTTTATGTGTATTATCACTTCACTAACATTTGGAATAACTTCTTTCACTTCCACCCCATTTTCATTTCCATCATCGTCATCGTCTTCTTTTTCTTCGCAATTTGCATTTCGGACTGCATCGATGATATCTTTATCTCCTATACATTTTGTAACAGGCTCACCGTTGTCAACTTCTGCCCAGTCATTCAAGTCATCTAGAGTGAAGTTGCAATGCAGAGCACTACTCGCAGACTGTACATCACTATTAGTGAATCCGGCAACAGAGCAATTTCCATCGGCGATGTTTTGTTCAAAGGAACATTTCTTCCAGCAATTCTGAATCGTAGCCGTACTAATACTTTCCCATGCAAGACCTATTGAATACGCAACTGTTTTCAGGTTTATTGACTTAAGGTAAATTTCCATTTCCTCATCAGAATTCACTATAGCACTCAGAAGTTCACGGCGGTAATGCGCTTTAAATGCTTTTATGATGCCTTGATCTAATGGCTGGATCAGTGCTGTAGTGTTTTTCGGCAAGAACATGACTCAGATTTTCCCATCTCTTGACTGTAGCATATCAGCAGGTGGATGTGCTGGACAGTGGTCAAGGGTCAGTACAGCTTTTTCTTCGAGGTTGAGTGACCGCAGGGGGCTTCTCACAGATGGAACAAATTCTTCATGGAACCATTTACCGAAAATATCACTTGTCATCCAAGCATTTTTTGTATTACGATATGTGATGGGTAATGACGTCATGTTAACATGTTGAAAGCATCTAGGATTTCGGCTTTTCCCTATACAGAGAGGTTTAACTTTGTGGCTGCCTGATTTATTTGTGGCAAACAGGAGGGTAACTCTATCCTTATTTATTTTTAATCCAGATTTATTTATTGAATTATTCACATCCAGAGTTCTGGTAGGAAGCATTCGAAAATACAGAGCAGTTTCATCACAGTTATACACTTGATGGTCATTTAAATCGTTATCGATCATTACTTTGTTTAATGCCTGATGAAAAAGTGCTGCAGCTTCACTGTCACATGATCGTGCTTCCCCTTCAGTGCTTATCTGGCTTATACCATGACGAGATTTCCATCGCGAAAACCACCCATCAGATGCATTAAAGGGCACTGTTGCCATGTAAATCACTATGGAATTTCACAGCTTGAGCTCTAATAACTGGTCCTGACAGTGGCACACCTTCACTTCGTTTTATTAAAAACCACCTGTACAGACACTCAATTAGTTCACTATCCTTACCTACTTTAGTCTTTTTTCTTTGCAACCCCACTTCACTTTCAACTGTGTTCACAAAACTTTTAAGTTTATCTTCTTCCTTCATCCACCCTCTAATTGTTCCTTCTGGGATGCCACACTCACGTGATAAACTTGCCTTTGACTCTCCATTCTTCACACGATCAATTATTTTGAGTTTATCACTCACAGAATATGCTTTTCTTTTCTGCGACACACAAAACTCTACACTATGCGAATTTATGACAAAAACTATACACTTTGATAAGATAATATCAGAGTATGATCTTATACTGTACTGTAATATGAGGGAGAGAAGGGATTTAGTTGGCTGCTTGCCTTGGCATGAATTCTTAGAAACGTAGAGACTGTAAATAGCTCGGGCAATTGTTCACGTCTACAGGTACACTTGAACTGGCAATTCTGGCTGTTGTTTACAACGCCGTTTCTAACAACAAGCCTTTGTTTACAATAAACGCAATGCATTCCAATGTTGTGGCTACGGAAGTCATGATAAACAATTCATAATTTACTCACTCTCTACAAGTAAGAATTTTCGCTAATAACGGGCGACATACTCTTCACCGCGTTATATCCGAATCCGCGGTATATCGGACCGCGCTATATCGGGCTTCTACTGTATGGTGATGGGAAAAAAATCGTGTTCGAGATTATTGCAGATTCTGATTGTACTACCCTCAAAACATGAAAAAGTCATTTTTGGTGTGTGTGTGTGTGTGTGTGTGTGTGTGTGTGTGTGTGTGTGTGTGTGTGTTGTTTCTATGGCAAACGATAACAGCCGCAAATTCAAACAGAATCAAATAAGTTTTTGCATACAGCCCTGATTTGTAGAGTACTCAAGACCTATTGTTTTTGGTGAAGATCGGTTAAGGGAAAGGGGTAGTTTACCTGCAACGTTTTTTGTTTTAACAAGGGTATTTTCTATGGCAAGCGATAACAGTCGCAAATTCAAACAGAATCAAATAATGTTTTGCATACAGCCCTGAATGGTAGAGTTCTCAAGACCTATTGTTTTTGTTGAAGATCGGTTAAGGGAAAGGGGTAGTTTACCTGCAACATTTTATGTTTTAACATGGGTAATTTTTCATATGACGATAACTGCTGTAAATTCAATCAGAATCAAATAATGTTTTACATACCTTCCTGAGCTATAGAGAACTCAGTGTCTGTTGATTTTAGTGAAGATCGGTTAAGGGAAAGGGGTAGTTTACCTGCAACATTTTATGTTTTAACAACGGTAATTTTTTCTATGGCGAATGATAACCGCTGCACATTCAAACAGAATAAAATATTTTTTTGCATACGTTCATCAATTGTAAGAGACTGAAGACCTGTTGATTTTGCTGAAGATCGGTTAAGGTAAAGGGGTAGTTTACCTGGAACATTTTATGTTGTAACAAGAGAACGTTTTTCATGAAGAACGATAACTGCCGTAAATTCAAACAGAATCGAATCATTTTTTACATATGTGCCTGAGTTGTAGAGGACTCATGGCCTATTGATTTTGGTGAAGATCGGTTAAGGGAAAGGGGTAGTTTACCTGCCACTTTTAATGTTTTAACAAGAGTAATTGTTTCTATGAGAAACGATAACTGTCGCACATTCAAACAGAATCAAATAATGTTTTGCATGCATCCCTGAATTGTAGAGGACTCAAGACCTATTGATTTTGGTGAAGATCAGTTAAGAGAAAGGTGTAGTTTACCTGCAACGTTTTATGTGATAATAAGGGTATTTTTTTCTATGACGAATGATAACTGCCGTAAATTCGAACATAATCAAATAAGTTTTTGCATACATCCATTGTAGAGTACTCAAGGCCTGTTGATTTTAGTGTAGATCGGTTAAGGGAAATGGGTAGTTTACCTGCAACATTTTATGTTGTAACAAGAGAAATTTTTTCATGATGATCGATAACTGCCGTAAATTCAAACAGAATCAAATAATTTTGTACATATGTGGCTGAGTTGTAGAATACTCAAGGCCTATTGATTTTGGTGAAGATCGGTTACGGGGAAAGGGCAGTTTACCTGAAACATTTTTTGTTATAACAAGATTAAAGTACTTAATTTTGATAAATAAAGTATCCTGATAAGAAGATCTTAATAATCCACTGTAGAAACGTAGATGAAATATCTATAAATGAAGAGGCTAGTTGAACGGGGTGGGGGTAATTTTCTATAAATGAAAATTATAGTTGAAGGGGAGGGGGTAATTTTTATATGTGTACTACGTTATCGGCAACAAAGTAGTTGTTTGTTGTTAAAATTCCTTCCTGGGCTGTTTGGCCGCAGTCCAATGTTTTCTGCAAAACCAGACATTTCCGCAGTGCCGTTGACTGCCATCATCAGTGAAAATGGAGTGCGATAACGTGTGGTGGTATACGTTAGTGACCACAGTACTGTGGTTAAGGCTGAAGCAATAAGTGGAAAGAAGTAGTTTCTATGGAAACACTTCATTTTGTAAATTATTTTAAATATAAATCTTAGAACATGGAAGTCATGTATGGTTTTCCATACAGATATTTTGTTTATAATTTCAGTTAGTAATACAGATTTAATAGTACAATTTCATAAATGTGAAATACAAAATTGCACATTTTGTAAATTGACCAAATTGAATTACAGTATTAAACAAATGTTAGCAAAAAATGTTCAGTTTTAATTTGTGTAGGGTGTAGTTAACAAGAAGTATTTTTTTGTTTTACTGTACTTAATTTGGAAATTACTCATGTGTTGTATATTGTTTTTATGGTATGAATTTCTGAAAGACTACTAGTTCACTCCATCATTGCACGATGGCATAGATTATGAGCTGAAGTTTCCTTCATAATAATATTTATCTGTTTGGTGATTCAGTGTCTTCTAAATTTAGATATAAGTCAAAACTGGAGTGCATACTATGTGTAATGCAACGCATATGCTGTTTTTGTCAAATAATTACTATTCTATACCATAAAGTATCAACAGTAAGTAAACAAAATTAAGTTGGGAATTCTTTTTTTGTGATCTTAGTAAAATAAATTGTTCATGAGATTAATCACTCAGGAATACATTCCCCCTTCTCTCACTCCGTATATTAAGGAGTTGTGTGTTAAGGAAATACAATTACTTTTTCTATCACTCTATCTTCTTTCTAAGTGAACCACTCTTTTACCATCTTCCCCTTTTTGTTATTATGGTAATTATTTTTTCTCCTTTTTACCCCTTTCTCTCTTTCCATTATAATATGACGCTGAGTAGTGTGTTATGTTCTGTACATTTAAACATTAATTGTCTATCAATTTTTTCCTATGTATAGAAACAGACAAATTTTAAAAATCTATTTTAAGTAGGAAATATGTAAATTATCGTAAGTATATTTTAAATTCAAAATAACAAATATGTACTTTGAAAAACACTGTGAAATAGGAAATACATTTATAATAACATCAAATTTATTAATGTTTATTTAATTTCAAATTAATCTGTAAGACATATCTTTTTGAAGATTTTGTTCAGTATTCTTGTATCCAAACATTATTTTCCATATTTGTTACCATAAACTCATGATCTTGTAAATTTAAATTTAACTTGGATGGCACTGATGCGATTAGTTAAATCAGCTTAAATGAATACTACCCAATACAAAATTTTTTTTCAGACAGAAATGTCTGTAACACAGTGAAAGCTGTTTGGTATACAGATTAAATACTCAAATGTATAATAAAATGGAAATGAAATTATAAAAACAAAGTAGATTATGAATGGATCAAAGAGAAATCACAGAAATGGAATTGAGGGTTTTATGTCAATAAATCCTGTGCATGTGTGCATACGCGCGCGTTTTAAGTTGTTTGATGATGCAGTATATTATGACTGTTGTTTAGAAAACATTGGTTAGAAACCAAAACCTGTTTCCAATAAGTGTTGTTTACAAACACTTGCAACATATTGGCCATGATGTGTTAAAGTGATCTACATTTCAAAGGTCAACAATTCCTGGACAAAATTATCTTTTGTCATTTGCAGTTAATAAAAAATTTGAGGTCACTTGGTAGACAGTGTTAGAAACCATTATTCAGACTAACAGATATAAACTATATGTGCATACTTTAAGTACTTACTCATTCAGTAATAGTTACCTGCTGCAATTATTATATGGGTGACAATTTTAATGTTGATTATAAAACCTGACAGAAACAGTTTTAGGAATTAATGAATACATTTGTTTAAAATGGGGTAAAGTGAAGAAAAAAAAACTTCCCAATTCTTGTTTGATGAGACATCATATACTATATTTACCATCTGCGATTCATATATAATGGTTAGGTACACACAGTACACATGTGACACTTGCCCTATATTACAGTGAAATAAATATGTGCTATGACTTCATATTAATAGGGAAGGCAACTCTGTTCAATTTCATGTTATTAAATGTACTTAGGGTATTCAAACTCGGGCCAGGTGTTGGAGCATAACGTTGTGTCTAATGCTTTGTGATGTATCCAGTTTAGTTTTGGTCACAGATATATGTATTTTATCAGATTTTTCTCATTGCCTAATAATATGTAATAATTCCTTATTGCCTATTTTTCAACTGATGATGTCTTTATGAAACCAATATAAATAACACGTTACATCATACTCTGCAGTGTTTTGTGGGTAATTTGTATAATGATAAATTATATGAGAATGAACTAAATTGATTAAGTAATAAAAATGAGTTATTACTTAACTCGTGTCTTGGAAAATGAGTTACAAATAATAATGAACAAAATAATAATTGAGCGGATTCTGGAAAAAATGGGAGAAAGGAGAAATTTGTGGAGAATTGTAAATGAGAAGATGAGACAGGTTTATGGAACAAAGGTGGAGACACCCAGGATTAATGACTCGTGATGGAGGGTGCTGCGAGAGGTGATTGGTTCAGGGTAGGATGATGTGCATCAAACCAGTCAGGCAACTGATGACATTAGGAGAAGAAATGAGTTAATTACAACTATTGTCAGCCCATTAAGAATATAGACTATAGACACAGGAGAGATCACTTTTCTGCCTTTTTCTGTAGTTGTATACAGTTTATTAGGGTATAAAGGGGATATACAGTTTATATCATCAGTGTTGTAACTGCCAATTTCAGAACCACTAACTTGCACTTAATGTGGGTGCCCCCCCCCTTTAAATCAGCCATTAGCCTCCCTCATCCAGTCTAAATTTTGTGTGTGTCCAATATTTTCAAGACCTAACCAGTCACCATTGTTGTGAGTATTTGAAAATTTGGAGACAACAAAAGGTGTTAGTATAAAGCAGCTAGTAATTTGGCAGCTATGAATGTTGTCTTTTTTCTGTTACATTTCTGGTGTTGTTACATCATATCTCATGCTAACTGTAGCACTTTTTGGTTTATCAAATTGAGAAAGCATAATTTTTGACATGCAGTGTTATTATAATAAAATGACCAATAAAACAGTCATAACTGATTGTATTGTACTTCAGTATTTTGTGTGATTGCCATGAATTTTACATTTAGGTAGTGCCGTATTGTTCCAGTAACTGGTCAACATAAGCAGTTTATCAGTTTTTAATCCTATTATAGTACCCAACACAACAAGGAAACACATGTACAGTATATAAATTAATGTACATTGATGTATGTAGTACAGTTAAACAAATGTAATGCAACAAACAGGTGTCCTCCAAGTTGTGAACAGCGGCACTTGCAACTAGTTTCACATGTGAACACTTAGGTAAATAAGACACATAATTTATTTTTATATGTGAGAGTACATTCCTACTTGTGATCATACAAATGGGGGGGGGGGATTATCTGTTTATACCCGAAGTTGTGAAATTTACGCTTCTTTAATGAAAGATGAAAATAATAATATTCACATTTTTCCCTTGCAAGTACTCAAACCAGTTTAAAAACTGATATGGTCTATAATAACAGCTGAAGTAAAGTAACTGTATTCCTTTTGTCATTCCACAAGTCTTTTATTTTAAAATTTTTATTTACTCAACGTTTTACTAATTATTTTTGTTTTCAATTATTTCCCTTAACTTTGTTTGTGTTTATTGTAACAACAAGCTTCCTTCGTGTGTGTGTGTTTTAATCTAGTCACACGTTGGTTGTGTCAAATTATAACAAGCTGCCTGAGTCGTACTCTATTTTATTCGACTCTGATCGTGTTATTTTTTACGATGCCTGAAACCGCATAGCTTTCCTGATACTCGTTGTTCTTGTGACCTCGCCAATACCTGTTTACCTGATTCCACGTAGTTGTTATTTTCCTGATTATAGGTGCCAAATTGTTTGATTCAAAACAATTAAAATAAATTTTACTTCTTTCTTTTGAGGCAACCGTATCTCTCGTCGCTCGGTCTCTGTTAAATTCGAAATCCGCTCTCTCGCGACAGTCGTACCAACCTGTAATTCTGGTAGAAAATTTTCACGGTGCTATATTAATGAAATAAACACATAAATATTATTAATTGAAATAATGAACAGGTATTACTTTTGAGTATTGGTTTATTAATTATCGGTTCTGCTTTTGATAGTTACTAAGACATGAGATTATAAAAATAAATAACTTTTTTGCTCCGGCTTTAAAGAAATTACAACTCAGTGGTTGGCAATTGATCGTTGGGTCATGGACTGGACACGCTCTAATGTCGATTTTATATTATACAACGTGTAATCAGTCACAGAGTTCTTTTGATTACGGCAAAAAGATAAAATGATTTTCGAAAGTACAATCCTTCACATCAAGTTAATTAAATATTATGATCCTTCTTTACAACAGTTTTCTTAGTATTTAAAACAATAGTGAGTTCAATTTACAAATATAGGTTAAGTTAGATATCGTGTACAAATATTTTCTTATCTCCCAAAGTGTTAATAATTAATTTGAGTAATATTTTAATAATGATTATTACATGTTTTAATAGTCATTCAGTGTTTTTAGTGTTTGAACCAAGTTTTGGATATTGTGCATTAATTTTGAAGTGTAGTGATCAGTCTCGTGGGTGTAGTAAATTAATTAAATATTATACATTATCGATGTTTGATAGATTATTTTCATAAATTCTGGTGTTCTGGTCTTCCTTCTCTTATTTCATTAGTTTATATTGGTTTTATTTTCTGTAATTCTCAATTAAATTGGATGGATCTTGCTAATAGGTTCTGTTAATGTTGTTTTTTCATTTTCATTTAGTATTATTTGTTTTTTAATTCATCTGGTTGGTTTATTCTCTAAATTTTATGGAGCGACTATTTTGTCATCTGCTCTCTTCTGATGCTAAAAATGGACTGTTAATGAGTTTGTAACGGTTTTTTAGTTCTAACTGCCAAAATCTACCTTCTCATTGGTTGAAATAATTTTGTACTCATTGTTAGATATGGCTTGGGTTTTTGCCCAACATGAATAAATATTTTCTAATTAGGATAATTTCCTTGTATTATTATCAATATGGTTTTTATTATTATCATTGAATAGCTTTTCTGATGTAGATTAATTTGACATCAAACGTGACTATGTTCTATTATCTCTGGGTTGTTTTAACATTTGACTATTTTTGTTCTTTGTACTTATTTTATTTATTATGTTGTTTTTTGCAATTATTTTGGGTTTGTAATGTTCCTTGGTTTGGTATTTTAAATAAAACCTCCGCTCAACAGTCCGTTAAGGACCAAGGCGTACCGCGCGGCTTTTGTGTTAGTGTGATGGTGTATGGCTAGTACTACGCGCCACCAGCCGCTAGTTGCGGTATTCACAGCCAGGAGGCGGCGCTGTTATCTCAGCGCCTACTCAGTTTGCCTCACAACGCTGAGTGCACGCCGTACGGAACCTCCGCCGGGAATTGAACCCGGGACCACGAGCGCATCAATCGCCCGTGTTAGACACTAGACCACCTGGAGGCTCTTGGTATTTTATGTTTACTTATCTTTTTCCCTCAACTGTGTACTGTTATTTGTTTACATTTTACAATTTTTTTCCACATTGCTTTAGACCTACCTTTGCCTATCCTTTTGACATTGTTTAAACTTTAATTTTTCTCTTATTATTAGTTTCTTATTGCTTTGTTCTAGCTATTTTACCATGATTACGGATTTATATCCCTTAGTATATGAATACTACAGCTTTTCCGACATATTAATGCCTTTTATATCTAAATTTATAACTTTAACATGAACTGTTTCTTAGGCTTTCATCACCATTCAACATAATACAACTTACTCTTATGACTGTTTCAACAATTATAACATTTGCATATTTCTATAATATTACTATTATCTTCTCTGCTTTTCTTTACAACATAATAACAATACTTTCAAACATTTATTATATAATTTTGGTATTGTACCATTCATTTCTTTTTTAGGCCTACTTTTCTTTTATACCATATTATTGGTTTAAAGTTGGATCTGGCCCTTTAACTACTAATCGAATTGTTAACAATAATACCTTGAATAATATTAATGGATTCTTATCCTGAATAATAATCTATATCTATATAAGCCAAATACCACTGACTGACTCACTGATCACGATATCTCTGAAACTACTGAATGGATATCAATGAAACTTTGAACATAGCTTCATCATAGGTCTTAGGTGCTCACTAAGAAACGGTTTTAAAAACTTTCACTCCTAAGGGGCAAAAAACCAAATACTGAAATTTATCGCGGGAATTGCATACTTGGTAAATGAAGTGGTTGACATCTCAGTTTACTGGAAACCCCGAACACATTTAGTCCTGAGTTTTTAATCATTGTTTCAAATTGAAAAAAACTTTGTTGTTTGCAGGTTCTTATAGTCGAGAAAATTTCAAAGTTCAATTAATTAATAAATGTATGTCCTTTTTTTTCTCGGAAACGGCTCTAACGATTTTCTCGAAATAAATAATAAATAGCTGTTGCTATGAATGCAAATAAACAAACTAAGAGTTGAGAATTTGTACAATCTATCTAATCCTATACTATTAAGCGAGCAATAATTGTATTGAACGATTTTCTCAAAAGTTGGTACTTAAGGGTATTTTGATACCAGAAATCGATTGGACTCGGTCACATTTTCCGCAAAATTCGTTTAACCCTTTAATGGGCTATGGGAAGTATACTTCCCAGTGTATTTTTTTCTACAGGCAGTTATATTCATACCAAGGTGAGTTTTAATATTTTTACTTGTTAATTATGCATTAACATTGCATAAATATGCAATTATTCGGTTATTCTTTTTCTTAAGGTACAATGGAACACATATCCATCGATGGTGTAGTGGTGCCTCATCGAATAGTTCCTACGACAGGTGATGGATCATGTTTCTTTTACTCATTATCATGCCTCATGTACGATACTGACTCAAAAGCTAATGATTTGCGGGCCACTGTTGTGCAACACATTTCCAACAACTGGCGACGGTTCAAGCCCTTTACTATGATGCCGTGTGGGACCATAAATTACAGAACTAAGACACAATACCAATCTCATATGTCTCTTCGCACCACATACGCTACTTGCAGTGAAATCATGGCTGCTGGTGAACTTTACCCATATGATATTCAAGTATATCGAGATGGCGCGTTGATGATGAGATTTGGGGGGTCCGACGAAGGGAAGCCAGTTATAAGAATGAAGTGTTCAGGCCCCATGATGTCGGCACACTTTGAGCCAATCATTCCAGTAGATGAAATGCCAACACCTTATGACCAACAATCGTCCCTAATGCAGACACCACCTACATTACTTCCGGTAGACATACTGTTACCAACAACTGCTTCTCACAGCCCTCCTCCAGTGCCTGACGAAGTAACAGAACCAGAAACCCAACGACCACTCTCATGAAAGTGAAGTAGCTCCTACCTGTACGAAGTGATGAGGAAGGAAACGTGCCAGGTTCAGTGACTCCAGCAAAAGAAAAAGGCACAGAGAAGCTGTCAAAAAGTATTCAGAGAATAATCCTGAAGTAAATAGAAAGGCAGTTAAAAAGTACAACGAAAAAACCCTGAAGTTCATATCACAGCAGTTAAAAACTATAATAAAAGAAATCCTGAAGTACACCGAGCATCTGTTTCCAAATACACAGAAAAACATCCACAAGTAAACAGAGAAGCGGTGAGAAAATACAGTGAAAAGAGGTCACTTATTCCCTGGAAGATAAAATCTTTGTCGGGCTTTAAATATGACTGTAATACTGACTACAACAATGACAAGATTTTATCTATTGGTGATTTTATACAGTGTAAATGGTGTAATGCTAAAAAGTGGAAAGAGGAAAGTCCTGGGTTATGTTGTAGCAATGGACCACCTCTCCACAGCCTTCACACAAGTGAACATCCAGAGTCTGAACACTTTTTGGTAAACATAAGAAAATATAATGGTTGTTTCCAAATGACATCTTTCGGAGCCAAAGAAATAAAAGAAGGGAACTTCACGCCAACTTTTAAAGTATAAGGTCAAGTCTACCACAGGATAGGGAGTTTGTTGTCTTCACCTCCAAACAATCCCTCATTTTTACAAATATATTTCCTTGGAGACGACAAAAAGGAGACAAACACTACATGTAACAATTTTCCAAACGTAAAGCCTTGGTTAGTTGCCAAACTTCTAAAAATACTTCACAATCAATTCTTATATAAACGATTTCAAAACAGCATTGGAAAGTGTTCTAGAAGGCCAGGAGTTCAAAGTAGTAATCCATGCAGACAGAAAGCCCGTAGATGGACATAGGGGTCAATTCAATGCACTCACAACAAGCGAAGTGGCTTTAGTGATCGTAGGCCAGGAGTTTGCAAAGAGGGACATCATTCTCCACAGCAGAGACTCTAAGTTACAGCGCATAAGTGAAACTCATCGATCATATGACGCTTTGCAGTATCCACTTATGTTCTGTCGTGGGGAACATGGTTACTCCATTGCCATTCCACAGTGTGACCCAAACACTAAAGCCCCTCTAAAAAAAACTGTTTCAGCTTCAGAATTTTACTCATTCTGCATAATGGAGAGAGATGGCCAGCAAAATTATTTGTTACTTTATCGCAGTATCCTGAATCAATTTTTGGTTGACTTGTACGCCAAAATTGAGACAGAAAGGCTCAACTTCGTAAGGAACAATCAGAGTAAGCTGCGGACCAAAAACTATGTGCATCTGCGCGACTCCATGTGCAAAACTGATGGGCAAGCCAATAATATAGGCAAAATGGTTGTTTTACATTCCAGCTTTACAGGTGGACCCCGTTACATGCACGAGCGGACTCAGGACGCCATGACATATGCACGCAAATACGGCCGTCCTGATCTGTTCATCACATTTACGTGTAACCCTTAATGGACAGAAATACAAGAAGCATTAAGTGCACGACAAAAGCCTCAAGACAGACACGATATTATTGCCAGAATATTTCACCTCAAAGTAAAGAAAATGATGCATGTCTTGACAAAAGGCAATGTTTTCGGTCCAACAAGGTGTTACATGTTAACTGTGGAATGGAAAAAAAGAGGTTTACCGCACGTGCACATACTGCTCTGGCTGCAGGATAGGATCATGCCCCATCAAATCGACAGTGTGATAAGCGCCTGAAGTCGATCCTGCCCTTCATGACATTGTTAAGTCCACAATGATTCATGGCCCTTGTGGAAATGTTAACAGAAACTCGCCCTGCATGGTAAACGGCCAATGCACCAAGAGATATCTGCGGCCTTTAGCAACACAAACTCAAACTGCGGATGACGGTTACCCCCAGTATCGCCGACGGTCTCCTGCCGATGGTGGTTTCTCGGTCAACATTAAAGGAGTTGATCTTGACAACCAATGGGTGGTACCGTACAATCCTGTTCTTTCCCGCTCTTTCTTAGCCCACATAAATGTTGAACTGTGCAACTCCATCAAGTCGATAAAGTATATTTGTAAATATGTGAACAAAGGCAGTGATCAGGCAGTGTTTAGGTTGGAGAATGAGTGGGATGAAGTTTCTAAGTACGAATCAGGTCACTACATCAGCACTTCCGAAGCGGCTTGGCGTATTTTCTGTTTTCCTATTCATGAAAGGTTCCCACCAGTAGTGCAGTTAGCAGTCCACCTTGAGAACGGCCAGAGGGTATTTTTCACTTCCGACAACCTTCTGGACAAAATCCAACATCCACCAAAAACCACATTAACATTTTTTCGAACTCTGCAAAACCGATTCCTTTGCCAGAGGCCTTCTTTACTGTGAGGTCCCAACATACTATGTCTGGAAAAATAACCAGTTTTGCAGAAGAAAGCAAGGAAAAGGCGTTCCAGGACATCCAGGAGTAAAAAAAGATCATGTACTGTACATCCTAACAATGTCGAGTGTTTCTATCTGCGTCTCCTGCTACACGAGATTCGAGGATCAACGTGTTTCAATGATCTTAAAAAGGTATCTGGTATAGTTCATCCTACGTACCAGTCTGCCTGTAGAGCATTAGGGTTGTTGGAAGACGACATGCAATGGGACCTAACCCTGCAAGAAGCTTCCATTTCAGATTCGCCTCACAAGATCCGAGAGCTGTTTGCTGTAATATTGGTGTTTTGCCAAGTTGCAGATCCCTTAGCACTTTGGGAAAAACACAAAGAAAGTCTATCAGAGGACATAAGAAGGCAGATTGAGATTGAAAGTCATGGTTTAGAGATTGAACTTTGCAAGGACACAGTTTATAATAAATGCTTACTATGTCTTGAAAATATGATCTTTTCTATGTCAAACCAATCTCTCCAAGACTTCGGTTTACCTCCACCAACTCAAGACACAAACATTGTTACAGTCAGTCGTGAGTAACTGAAAGAGCTCTCCTACAATACAGTTCAGCTTTCTGATATGGTTGCTGAGAACTTTCTGAAACTTAATGCGGATCAGAAGAACACTTACAATGAGCTCATTGCCAACATTGATGATGGACTCTGTCAGCTGTTTTTTCTCGATGCACCTGGTGGCACTGGAAAAACATTCCTACTAAACCTACTTCTTGCCAGCGTTAGGAAAGACAGAAAGATTGCCATCTCTGTGGCTTCTTCAGGTATAGCAGCTACATTGCTGGATGGAGGTAAAACAGCTCACTCTGCCTCTGAATTTAAACATCTCCCAGACTCCACTCTGCAACATTTCAAAACAAAGTGACACAGCCAAGGTCTTAAAAGAGTGCAAGTTGATAGTTTGGGATGAATGCACCATGGCTCACAAACGAGGGATAGAAGCCGTAGACAGAACTTTACAGGTCATTCGTAGCAGTAAAAACTGATGGGTGGAATAACAGTACTACTGGCCAGAGACTTTAGACAGAATTTACCTGTTGTGCCTCGGGGAACACGAGCAGATGAAGTTAAAGCCTGCCTGAAGTTGTCTTATCTCTGGCCCAAAGTTCAAGTTCGTTCCTTAAGAGTAAACATGCGGGTGCATCTTAAAGGTGATTTTAAAGCGGAAGAGTTTTCAAGCTTACTGTTACAGATTGGCGATGGAAAGTTAAAAGAGGAAGATGGAAAAGTTAACATTCCAAACAACCTATGTGAAGTTGTAAAAGACCTTAAGACTTTGACAGATAAAATATACCCAGAGTTAATGAATATAAGTGACTCATCTTGGCTCAAAGAAAGAGCTATTCTAACCCCAAGAAATGAGACAGCAGCAATCATTAACAACTTATTGTTAGAAAAACTTCCAGCCGATGTTGTAAAATATCAGTCGGTAGATTCCGTAGTAGAGGTAGAAGATGCTGTGCATTATCCGGTAGAGTTCCTCCACACGCTCAACCCTCTAGGAATACCCCCACATAACCTTCACCTAAACGTTGGGGCTCCCATTATGCTGCTGCGGAACTTAATACCACCGAAACTTTGCAACGGTACCAGACTGCAGGTAAAATCTTTACATAAGAACGTTGTTGAGGCAACTATATTCACTGGCTGTGGTTCTGGAGAAACAGTTTTCATACCTCGCATTCCTTTGATCCCGTCAGACTACCATTTTCAGTTTAAAAGACTACAATTTCCCATCAAAGTCTGTTTTGCAATGACAATCAACAAAGCTCAAGGACAGTCTTTGAAAATGGCTGGCATAGATCTGAGGGAAGACTGTTTCTCTCATGGCCAGTTGTACGTTGCCTGTTCAAGAGTTAGCACTCCTGACAGTCTGGTTATTCTTCAGCCGGAAGGAAAAACTAAAAACTTTGTGTACAAAGAAGTTCTTTAATGATCCGATGATTAGTTCTTCATTACAAGTTCATAAATTGAAGAAAAATCTGAAAAGTTTTCATACTCAACACAACTTCATATAACAAAAATGTTTAATGTTTATTTTAAATAAAATACATAAAGAGGTTTTAATTATTTATTTATAAGAAACCTACTTTAATTGAACTTTATTAATTAAATAAGATTTTCATTACGTACAATGTGAAACTCCGTAGCGAAGCACGGGTATCTTGCTAGTATAATATAATGCTAGCTTATCTACTACTGTTTTTCGTCCTTTTCCAAAACTAAACTCTAGTATTGTTCACTTATTTTGGTGTCTTTATACAGATTGTGTATGTGTTTTATTTTGAGTTACTCACTTTCCTTCCGCACTCTCACTTTTATATGAGTTCTTGCTTAAATATTTGATGTTTTTTATTTCTATTTTGGGTCACACCTGCACTTGTACTGCTTGTGCTGCTTGTACTTGCACTTCACTGTACTTAGTGTCAATAGTGTTATACACTTTTATTTTGTTTCTTTATACACTGTACTGGTTTTTATTAATCACATTGGTGTTATCACCATTATCACAGAGTATTCATTACTTAATGTTTATTTGTAATTCACTCCCTATTCATATCATGCACTTTTGGTTCACTTTGGTCTATGACTATTTTGAGTATTAGTCTATCTCTATTATATTTCATTTTTGTTATTATATCATTGTTATTTTTAGTTTTGTTTTTCTGTATCATTGTTTGTGTATTTTATTATTTGTTTATTTCATCATTTTTCTATACTTACTTAGCTAATATTACAACATTTTCTTTTGGTTTGTACTTTCTACTTTCAATGGTACATTTAATTATATTTACTTTTCTTAGTTTTTTATTTCATGGGTTTATTTCATATAATTTGTCATTTGGCCAATCACTTTGGTTGGGTCATAGTCATTTGTCTCATATACGTTACAGTCATCCTAGTGCTATTTATTTAAAATTGTTAATTCTTCTTCTTTTATCTACCTTTAGCCGCATGCTTTTTACTTTATATTCTGTGGTATATCTTCACTAGTATTGGGCTGCCTTTGGTATCGTAACATAATGCCTCGCCATTAAAATTGATCATTTTGTAAAAAGCTAACATAGTTTTTTATGATTTTATCAGTTTTTTTTCTTATTCTTCATGTTTATCTCTTCCTTCTGGTTTCTCATCTTACTTATTTCATTCCTTATTATGTGGTTATTTTTAGATCTGTAGTCACTTATTCTCATTTGTGAGTTCTCCCTGTAATATATAATTTCCCTAATAATTCTCCCTAACACTTTGTAGCTGGCATCGAATCGGGTGGGCTCTCTTGGCTATCAATACTCCGTCGTCCATTACTACTTTTTTCTGAGATCAGAGGAACATCATCTCTGCTCAGTTAATTGATTGCTGGAACTATTCTCAGTCAGTCTTCATAATAATAATAATAATAATAATAATATTTTGGGGATTTTTCACTTTGTTGTCCTTCAGATCATTTTACTTTCCCTACTCATTCTTCCTTCCGCTATTCCTTTGCTATATTCTGTTATATACTCACACATTTGGTTGTTTTCATTTATTTATTAATTTCATTACTTCTAACTCTTAAATAGTTTGTTTTTCTTGTCTTCTTGTATCATTTTAATTATTTTAGACATTTTTTCCTTCCTTTTCATCTGTTGATTACCCTTATTTTGCTTCAGCTACTTATTATATTTGGTTGTTATATTTCCTTATACCATTTCTTTATACTCTCTTAATATTCTATATTCTTTACAATTTTATTTATTTATCTTAGCACGTCTTGATTGTTTTATATTTGTTTATTTTAACTTATATCCTTTCTATCTTGTGCTATTATTTCTTACTTTCACTTTGTTCCTTTGTTTGTTTATTTCATCTCATATGGTTTCTAAATAGTGGTGTAAGCTGTTCTTACTTATATTTTAGAATTTTGTCGGTTCTAAAATATTATTTTGGAATTTTGTCGATTTCATTTTTATGAGTTATTGACCATCCTCGTGGAATTTCTTTATTGAAACTTGGTTGTATACTCCCTTGATCTTCTTCGTTACTGGGTTATGTTGATTATGTTGGAGATTCTTATTGCCATTAAAAGCAGTATGAAGAACAATGGGATAGAAATATTGTAATCTGAATAATACTTTTATCGTATTTTCACTTTTTAAGTAAAAACAGAATTGATTACTATAATTTGATGTATATTCCATGAAGGTTTTCCTTTGTGGAGTAACCCGCTACTCAGAAGTTCTCTTTATGATTGATTAAAGTAATGTATTTCAACCACTGATCAGCATGTATGTATAATATTTGAAAGCAAAAATAATTATTTAGTATTGTTCACTACTACACATAATAAGTTTGGTAAGAAAGTTTTAGCATGTTCATACATGTATAATTTTGGGCAATTATTATTTTTGTTTACTTGTTAGTAATACAAATGAGAATGTATTTTCATTGTCAGTATTCTTTGATAATATATTACTTTGTGACAAATTGAGATTTCTTATTAAATTCTAGTAGTTTGTTGTTGTTAGTTGTATGTACAGTATATAATATATTGTTAGTTTTTTGTATGTTTGTTTTTGTATATAATGAAAACCTAAATTACTGGTGTTGATGTAATGGGTGAACTATAATAGTGTCAAGTATAAACAGTTAGTGTAGATAATATATTTCAATTGAAATTTTGTTATGTTTTTCTTGAATTTTGACACACACATATACACAATGCCCATAAGAACTTTAGTTAAATGAAAGTAATATAAATTATATATTGAACTACAGTTCAAGAATTGTGATGGTTATTAAGTGATTTAAAGAAATAGTTCATGCTAATGTAATATTGAGCATGTTTAGATATATAAAGTGGTAATAGCAACCATACTATGTTAGTAATCTGTTTTGTGGTCCTGTTGTTTAGCCTGAACTTGATATGTTTAACCAACAACAGTCCCAATGTGTTGCTGCTAGTGGGAGCCACAAAAAGAGAAAGGTGGACCATATTGTTGTGTCAGATACAGGCTATGCAATCACAGACTCTTTATATACATCTACTGTAAGACACCGTACCAACAATAACAACCATAATAATGCATTACATAAGAGCCCTAATACTACTGGCGTTGTCACCCAACCATTTATACGTGCATCAACAATAAAACTATTGGATACTTACCAGCGTTGTGGACAGAAGGTAAGAGGAAAAACCTTTTTTAGTGATAAAAGTATACTCAGATTTGTAAGTTTATAATCAGATTAGCTTAGCTGATTTCCAATAAAAATATAAAAAAAAGCTTCAGGCCTAATATAGATTTTAATGTTTTTAAAGCACTGAATTCAGAATGCATTGTACAAACCACTATCAAGCAAATTTCCTTGGGAGCGTTTTCATTGTTCGTGGCTTATTTTGTGAAGCTGTTGATGCAGAACTTTTAAATATTTGGCAAACTGTTTGATTAAAAATTGTCTTGTTAACCTCAAAGACAAATTTATTGTATTTTAAATTAAATCAGATTAAGAATAGGAAAAAAGGTGTGTAAACAAATTAATCATTTTGGTAGGAAGAACCGTGTTGGTGTTTGAGGATTATATTAGTTCACAATATGTGTAAATTGTAATTGGCCCAGTATTAAAAATTGAGCATAGATAAGCGTACAGCTAAACCAGTTGTTAACAGCAAATAAAGAAAACAACTTAGTTGTGTAATATTTAAGCTTGTTATAGTTTGTATCAAGTTGTGTACTCTGTATACATTTTTGTGTGTTAACCACAGGTTTGAACATGACACCAATATATTTGTTTACAGTTTTAAATATATTAAAACATTTTATAAAATTGTGAATCCCATTATTTTTTAGTATGGAGATCAAGTGTATTTAGTGATTGAATATATATCTGAAACACAAAAAAAAGAGATATGACCGAGTTTTAGAGAATCATTTTCTTATGTATTGATTGTCTGTATTAGAATATTTGAAAGTGCCATTAAAGGATCATATAATCTGATATTAGAATTTTTGTCAGCTTTTGTTTTTAGCCATATACAAAGAGTACGTAATTACATAAACATCATTGGTTGGAAAAGCTGATTCATTCATTATGGCAAGTTTATTTTTTTCCAATAGTATATATGAAGTGAAAATATTTTAATACAGACTTCTAAAATATAACATTAGCAGTTGGGGACAGTTAATGCACATTATGCTCTCATTTTGGTAAACAACATAAACTAACATTCGGAACATAATTTTTGCACCGTATATTGGAAAATACTTTGTGTATAATATGACTCATAGTGTTCCTTATTCAAGTTTTAACAGGCCTTGGTTGTTTCCTTTTAATAACTCAATTTTTTGCTTACCAAATGATGAAATAATGTGTTACTTTTCTTAATTAAGGACGTTTTAAACCAAAGATAATGATAAAGTCAACAATCTATTACTAGTATTGTATTTGCATTACAAGTGTAGAGATTTATGTTCAAATTGTAATAGGAAATTACTGTATGTTTTCTGTTTTTGTTTGTTTTTTAATATCAGTGCGTTGGACACTATAATAATTTTCACATCTCGTTCACGACATGTGTTAAGTTTAATCTTAGTTATTTATTTGTCCTTTGTATTTTGTAATTTTTCAGTTTCGTTTATATGTATGTGAACTGTAACTTCCTTTTGGAGATGATATAGTAATTTTTTTTAAGAGAAATTTTCTAAATGCAAAAGTTATAAATGTGTAAAAGATTGTATAAAAGTGTGCATGTATATGAATATAGTACATACATTACTAATGCCTCATGGCTATATATTTCTAGTGTTCTCCTGAGTCACTTGTTATCCACTGTATGTCTTCTTATGTTTTGTGTAGTTGCTCCCTCCATTCTCCTCACTAAGCTGTTTATTTGTCAGTGTATTAGATTACCCTCTAATACACTCTAGATTACCCTTTGTTCTCCCACTCTATTTCTGCCTATAAGATAAAGTAGGTTTTGGAATGGCTTGGGTCTGGTTGAACTATTAACTTGTTTTTATAGTGAGATACATTTGTAAGGGTTCTCTGAAGTTGTTGATGTTAGAAAAATACATTTCATATTACAGGGAAGTCTATACAAATTTTGCATAGAACTGTATAGAAAAATCACATGATTTGGTATGGGAGTGTTTTAATTTATTTGTTTTTAATTTGTCTCCTGTTACTTCTTGTATTTGTTTCTCTTGATATTCCAATACGAGAGTAGTTGAACTCATTTTATGTTATTTTTTCATACATTAATAGTGTCTTGTGAAACAGAAACTTGTTTGAAGTAATTAGAAGACTGGTGATAATGAGCTGGCCATGTATGTACAGAGAGTCCACAGATATGTAAGTGCAAATAGTCTGGCCACTTAAAGGTTTATTAAAATCAACCCAAGTCTTTTGTTTAGTGTTCACGGTATTTATTATCTGGTATCAGCTGATGAGTAAGTTAAATTATGTGTCATCACATAATGAGAATTTTTTTTTTTTGCCTTTGTTATAATTATTGTTTAATATTATAGATGATTATAATAAATTACCCACTCTTTATACCCTGTGGGTAGAAAGGAACTGATATGTATAATTTAAAAGTAGGCGTATAGTCAAAATGTATTACCTGGAGCATGTTTCAGCTGTATGCTGTTATGGTTTATGTCAGCCATGTAGTTCTGTTGAGTGGTGTGAATGGTGAAGCATTTGTGCTTCAGTTGCTTACTGCTATTGGTTGGAAAATGGTAGAGCTTGGTTGGTCCCGCTACTACTGTAGTGGGTTTGTTGGATATTTGCTAATGTTTGCAATATGTAGTTTTTAAAAATTGTATTGTGTTTTGTATTAAAATTAATTTGTTTGTGTATCAGTTTGTTTTACATTAGTGTATATTATGTAGGTTTCCCCACGTATTCATTATAGTTCCTTTGTAGTGTTTCAGTAGTGTTTTGTTACATGTTTTTAATGTCTGGGAACTCACATCCTGTACTTAAGGATGTGTTGTAAATTAGATTTTTTCTGTATTTTATTTTTTTAGTGTGCATTTAAATTCCAGTGTGGTCTTTTTTAATTTTTTTTTTATAGCCATTTTAAACTTGTTACAATATTTGTACTGAGTATTGTAAATACCATTTGGATAAATCAAAACATCAACAAATTCAAATCAATACGAAACATCACAGTTTGTAAAGTGTTAAATATTGGAAACACAAAACAAAAATGTCTACCACACCCAATCACAGTCAGTCAAGCCCCATAATTACCAACTAATAACAATAGCAGTCGGAAATAAATAAAGTGAACATGACTGTTGATTTGTAGGCTGAATGAGTAGGCATGAGACTGTCATATATAAGATTCTACTCACAGTATAATGTATAGTTTGCATTAGAATAGCAGGACAGCTTGTTTACTTAAAACCTGTTGTTTATGGTAATACTGCCGTGGCCAAAAGGATGATAAGTAGCCTTTGGTGTAATATATGTCCTTAAAAGTGCGGTACTGTCTCTGTGCACTATTAGTAAGATAGGATCATGTTATTATGATTGTGAGTCCACATTGATACATTACTGCCACAATTATACACACCGGTACCAATCTGCGAGCTTGACCTTGACGGCAGCTGGCAAGGACAATAGCTAATAGTCAACTTAAAAATATTGTGCCGTTACTCTATAGGTGACTATTTGCATTACTTTATACCAGATCATATTTTAATAGTTTGCGCTCATTTATAACAAATCTTTGGTATACTTAAATTTATACATTTTCTGAGTAGTAGTTGAATACTAAAGCTGTAAATTATTAATGTAATTGTAAATTTCTTCAAAGAGGCATCGAATAAGTACGCGAGCGAAAGCATTTTTCCATCCAGCGGAGAATGGTTTTTCCAAAGCGATGTATACTTTTTTTTTGCTTAACCGTTTTCTGAAAGTCCAAGTAAAATTTTAAGATCACAATCCGAGAAAGTGTTGAGGAAAGGTTTCGAGATATCAAGGATGTAAGCAGAGCGTAGCGGAGCATTAACAGAAAAGACGGGAGCTGTGTTGTGCTTATGTATACATGGTGTGGTGGGGTTTGTCAGCTTGTATGTTATAATATTAAACACACACACACACACACACACACACACACACACACACACACACACACACACACACACACACACACACACACACACACACACACACACACACACACACACACACACACACACACACACAC
The DNA here is from genome assembly GCA_034769895.1 of Magicicada septendecula. Classification (NCBI taxonomy): domain Eukaryota; kingdom Metazoa; phylum Arthropoda; class Insecta; order Hemiptera; family Cicadidae; genus Magicicada; species Magicicada septendecula. Next base: position 194,344,885 of record CM068369.1, on the reverse strand, counting down.
ACACACACACACACACACACACACACTGTTTTCTTATATGCCTATTTCTTTGAATCAGTATTGTTTAAAATCGTAAAACAAAATTTATAGTTTATAAACAACGTTGACTATACTGAACAAGTATGAGTCAATGAAATATCCGTTGAAAAAATAAAATAAATACAAAAAAAATTCGTATAGTTTTTTCGTTGTTTAATATTTCAAAGATGCAAATACTCCGATATGAAAACATGAGAGGTCACACACACACACACACACACACACACACACACACACACACACACACACACACACACACACACACACACACACACACACACACACGGGCGCGCGCACGGACACAACACATAATTCAAAGAATAGGCCAATCTATTGCATACTGAAAATGTAAAACATGTTTTGAAATAAAGTAAATACAAACTAATATCCTAAACATCGTAAATATAACTTACCATAATGTCCAGGACACTCGGTACTTTGTTTTTATGAGCTTCTGTTGTTTCCAACAAACACTCGATTTCCTTGTACTATTTTTTGTAAAAAATGCATTAAAGTAAACAATGCATACAAGTTATTTACATATAACGATGTCTAAATACATGTTTGTCGTAAGAGTTACAGGGTAAATTAATACAGTAAATAAAATTGGAAATATAATAGACGCACTACTAAAACGCACTATCTAAATTATTACGCCTGATGTCTACTGAACTTCCTTTCAGTCAGAAAACATTTCGATACCGCACATATCTGCGTCGGAATCTGTTTCCGGCTCACAATCACTGTCACTCTCACTAATGAAATCACAAACCTATCGGTTTCTTCGTCAATAATTATGTCTCTTTCACAGTATTCCCTCTCTAATCTTTTAACTATCACACAGAGGTTTCCAGTCATCTTCGGACAGTTCAGCAAATTTTCGTTCACACAAGGCAATTACATCATTCATTTTAAACGTAGTATTGTGTTTTGCAACATGCCCTTTCACGATAGACCATATCATCTCGATCGGGTTTAAATTGGGATGATATGGCGGAAGTCGCAGTGTCGTATGACCATGTACTTTCAGTAGCTCGTCAACTATGTACGTTTTCTTGTTACTCTGGTGTAAAGCGTTAAAAGTTCAGGCTTCAACATATTTGTCGAAAATGGGACACTGTTATCCTCTAACCATTTTATCATATCCTCCTTTTTGGAATTTGAGGTGGGTGCCTTATGTATCTCCACATTGTGATAGGCTGCATTATCCATTACAACAACACATTCAGGAGGTAGGTTGGGAAGAAGTTTCTCTTGCAACCATTGTATGTAATTGTCTTTATTCATTTGGTCATGATAATCGCCACTCTTTCTTCCAGCCTTCCACATTAAAAGACAATTCGGTATCCAACTCATTTCGCCTCCAGCGTTGATAATTATCAGCCTTTCGCCTTCAGATACTGGCCGGTGTATACATTTTGCACTGTCGTCTCTTCACTATTTAGATGACACATGACTAGAGAGAATATATGACTCGTCCATATAAACAATTGGTCTTTTCTCTTCCCTGTGCTTAATGAGACATTTTAAATAGTGAATACGCTTTTGGCGTAAGTCACTCTTTTCAATAAGAACTTTCCTATTACTTGGGGTAGATTCCCACTTAAAACCTAGCGATTTCAAAATGACTCTTAAACTACGGTCGCTACCTTTAAAATTAATCTTGTCTTCAAGTTTTTTCCTAATTATATCTGCGGTTGGAAGTTTCCGTTCAGCCACACACACTTCATGAATGGTTCTACGAACAACGCATTTATCAAAATCGTCGATACCAGTAACGGGTTTGTCCCTTTTATATTTCTTTGGAGTCGAAAATGAACATGTTGGACTACCATCCTCACACATTTTCTTGGCTTCTTGCAATATTGTCTGAATTACCCTACCGTCCTTGAAACTCCACATGCGGCTGCTGTTCTCTCTTGGCATTTTTGAATGGGTACAGTAAAGCCGTTGTTACATTTTCCAGTTTTCATTATTGCTTGTGCTTCTTTTTTCATGAAATCATAAACGTTTTTTATTATTTCCCTGCTCTGACTATTTAGTTTCTTGCCTTTTAATTTTGATACAAACTCTGACATATTTACCAAAATTGCGAAGCACAAACACAAAAAATATAATACACAATTGAAGATTCACTACACTAACAAGACACACCAACGAGTATAAACAAAGTGGTACAACACAGTTTATGCAATACACTTCGAGGCATAGCCGTACACTGAAGTAAAAAAATCCAATCATTTGCAAGTCGTGGACAGCGGATGTTTTCAGTTCCAACTGCTTACAACCCGTCCTGTTGGAACTGTTTCAAGGTTAAGCTCTCAGATTGGTACCGGCTTGTATACTGCAACTTCTTACCTTCACTATAGTTGACCTAACATATGGTCGTCATTCTGCTGTCCAGTATAGCCATTGTTTAACGATTCATGGCAACAACTTAAACTAAACTGATGCGAGATAAAAAATTAATTATGACTGATAACACTTGCTTTATAATAGTGTTAGCAATCAAATTTGAAAGTATCAGCAGTATAATTTTGTTGTTGTATGTAAGTCAGATTGAAATTAGCATTGTGTAACATATTATCATTGAGGAGTTTATGCACATTTATTGTTACGTTACCTTTTCTCATTTTGTTTAGTTTGATTAAGTAGTCCCATTTAGTGGTTACAAGTGAAAGCAATGTTGTTGTATGCATATACAATGATGGTTCAACATGATTATCCAACTTTCCTGCATAGGATATGCATCTAATTGTAGAGAAAAACATTGTTTTAAAATAATTATGTTGATAGTGGTAATCCAGAACTTAAATGATGTATGTTAAAACTTATTATAAATAACAGTTAAAAAGTTTATTCTACAGTTTAACACAGGTTCCAGTCTACTTCAGTACAATTAATTAGTTATCAATAATCACCAAAGCATTGAAAACCTTTATCAGTTTTATTACTCATTAATATTGTTGTTCCTCATCTAGTTTTTTTTTACACGACTTTTATATGTTGTATTCACTGATAACAGTATGAATATGTCTCCTCTTAAAATGAGGATACACACATTGCACAACACTTATGCAGTAAATGAGACCTCACAGAATGTATTAGAGAACACATTTTTTTTTGCACAAACACATTTCTGGGACACGTTTGTCACTAATACAGATTCTCTGACCAGAAAACTAAATGTGTAGTTACACATTTCTGGATCAGAAATGGTGAATCCAGTTAAGGAAATATGAAGTTACATTGAGTATTTAGTCAAAATAATTGAAAAAAAAAAATAGTTACTAATCAAATTAGTTAGGCCTACAGATAATACTGTTAGCTAATACAGTATAGCGTAGCAAAGCAGACATTCATATGGTTATTACCCTTCTTTTGACTGTTACATTAATTAGTTGTGCTTGTGATCTAAATTTCAAATATTTATATTCATTTAGAACAAAAAGCATGCTTGCACACACAGTAACAAAATTTATAGTAGTAATGAGATTACGTGTTTGTACCATTGTACTTAATTGCTGATACTGCTAAGCGGATTTAGCATATTAACATGTTGAGTGTGCATCAACCAAGTTTACTAATACAAAAAGTATGAATTTAAACTTTTGAGTTTGAATGCCATTAGCCCTACTTATGTATGGCATTAGGTCGTGGTGTTGGCTGTGAGCCAAAAGCACCATGCTTTAGGCAGAGAATTATCTTTAAGTATGTTATTTCTAGTTGGCTGTAAGTCTCACGTTTCAGTGCTTTTACTGACAACTGTCTTTACTCAGTAATCAAATTTTATTAGGTTCGCTTATTATCACCTCTTAATAAATATGCCAGTTGTAAACAACAAAATTGAATAATAAACTTTGTTTAAACAAATACTTGTTTGTGTGCTTGTGTGTGTGTGTTTAATATAGGCCTATACGTTATTTGTTAAGGACGTTTTCCCTATAAAATTGTGTTTAATATTACTGAATTTTTTAATTCCTTGAATTTTAATTTGTTTATCCCAAAATTGTTTACATGTAAAATCTATTTCTAATGTGATTGTTTTTAACTACAACAAACAGCTTTTATAGTCAGTCTGTATACTTTATCCACATATGTGTTTGCACACTGGCACAGTTTGTCTACACTTTTTTTCATAAGCTTAGGGAATTGTGAAGAAATTCATGGCTGCTTATGTTAAATTCTGTTTTGTTTGGTAATAGGCGCACTTTTGTATCGTTCAAGGCAGGCAAGAATGAAATCCGTTCAATACATTCTCAGTTTTGTGTAAAAAATATATTTGTTCTGTTCAACATAAGAAATAAACTTAAAATACCTTTCAAGAAGGATTTGAATATGAATATTTGATATTTGCCCTGCAACCATTAACTATCTTACTTTTTAAGGCAATTCATAAAAATCCAGTTACTTCTCAATCATTTTTCACAATTTTGAATTTTTTTTGAGAGCCTGTAAAGGCTTTTGGTTTGGTTATAAATAAACAAAGGCATTGTTGTTGAAGTAGATTTGTTTTTTAGTGTTTAGAAAAATTGGTGAATAAGTGATTTTACACAAAATATGTTCACATTTGAGATATATGTTAATCTTCTATAAATTTTTATGAATTTGTTGAAAAAATCAGTAAGTTATATTGTAAAACACACACACATTCATAATCACAGTTATTCTTGTTATTATAATTATTAATAATAGAAATATTGTATACGATAATGTATTTTTTGTGTGTACAAAATGTAATATACTAATCACTTAAAAGTTCAGTGACATGAAAAATTATATAAAAATTTACTCTTTTTGCATATGCCTAATTTACGATAGATTATGGAATAAGTAAGTGTCAAGTTGTGAAACACTTATGAGAATGTGACACAGTTGAAAAGAAAACAGTAAAAATGGGTTGCTCTAAAACCATTGTGACAAATTCGTGTTAAATGCTGTTTTATTCATTCATGGCAGGGAGTTACATGAGAGGGCAGCAGTGAGTGACAGCTGACAGCATGTACTGTGTTGCACGATACAACTATTCAGAGTAAACTGTACGTAATGTTTGCAGAAAAGACGTAATGTTTGCAGAAAAGACGGGTGTGTGTGATTAAGGCACCAGTTAGCTGAATGCAACGCCCCCCTTCCTTCATACCTCATTCCACAGACTCACAGACCTTAGTCTGTGGTAAGGAATGATATATAGCCTATTACCAAATCTAACTAAGAAATAGCTTGCAATACAAATATTAAAACAAAATTAATTTTGTAACAGAAATTCACTTTTCAAATTTGTAAACCTTAATGCGTTTAACATAGGTAGCCTGAAAGAACTTGTGAAAAAATTTGTTAGTGATAAATACTTGAGGTACCGGTATTGAATTTTTAGTAGATTGGTTTAAAACCTGGAATGTGGTAGCAGTAGTCCAGACTCCATCTCTAAAAAAAAATGTCTTTTTTCCTGAATCCTGTAAGTTGGTCTCATTGCATAAATGTAGGAGTATTAAAAAATAGTTTTTTTTTTCAAGGAAGCAAGTAAGATTGTAAATGCTCGTCAGCAACTCTGTAATTAATTTGTGATGGACTAACACACATCACTAGCACTTTCATTAAAACTATTGTATCTCATTTTGAGCCACTGCTGGTGGGGTAGGTAGGGACGTTTCCAGGTAGGGACGTTTCCAAACATTTGTGGTGGTATATGATGCATCCTAGTCTCATCCAGTTAATTCAGCAGAATTCCATATCATTTATGCCTAAGACTTTTACAATCATTGCCTATTGGCTTCTTACAATCATTAACTGCCATTTGAGTATATGAATCTGTGGTTTAAGTGTTGTCATCTCCAGTGATTATATATACGGAGTGTTCCTTCATTATATATATATATATATTACAACGATACATATACATAAATGTAGGCGTGTCGGGCCTCACGTTCAAGGGATACAACTTATACAACGATTTTATATGTAAATTCGATATACAGTAATTCATGCAGGTTGTATAATTATACCAGGTGTATTTATAATAAGAGTATTTTTATTTATCAGTATTTAAAACTCATATTTATTATTTATTTTCATTATTATAAATATTCATAAACATCATTAATCGTCGGTCACGATATTGCTCATTATTAAATGTTTATATCTTATGATATGCAACATTACACATATTTAACAAAAATCTCTTATATCTAAACATGTTAATAATCTTATATCTAGACATGTTAAATAATTGGTTTATTAATTTATTATAAAATTAAAATATTTTTATATTGAAATAAATTGTCTTATCTCAGATCTGACCTCTACTCGCTCAGTCTATACCAAGGTTTAAAATTCAATTTAAATTTATATTAATTGCTTGTAGACTGGCCTTGTTTTAATATTCAACTTTAAATTAATCTTTCTATACTTCAAATATCTACTCATTTTACTATCTATTTTGATAATAAACTCTGCTCTCTTTACTTTAAATTCTCTTTCATTTATTAATGCTTTTATATATATGTGATCGCTCATTCTTACGACTATAAAACATTTATTTACATTTTAACATATTACCGTAAAACGGGGTAACTTGAGCCCACTTTTGAACTTTGCATGCTCATATCTGTAAAACTATCAACTATTTTCAAATAACTTTTTTACAGTGAACTTAGTCTTGGTCCATTCTATAAACGTGTGGAATATAATTGTTTTCCAATCAATATAACTATCAGAAAAAAAATATTTTATGGGTGGGCTCAAGTCACCTCGTGGGTCGGGGTGACTTGAACCCAGCTCATATATTTCAATGTTATTCTAATGCACTAGACCCATTGTATTAACCCATGGGGTGACTTGAACCCTCATATACTGCAGATTATTTATGTAGTTTTTGAGCTTGAAAATTCCTTTTTTTTTTTTTTTTTTTTTTTTTTTTTTTTTTTTTTTTTTTTATAGAGGAAAATGTAAAACAAAACATGAAAATTTCCTCAAAACTGTAAAAAAAATCATAGAAAATTTAAAATAAGGCTTAAAACAGTTTAACTTACCACAAATTGAAGATCTGAATATGCTTAATCAGAAAAAGTCAATCAACAATTTTTTTAAAAATCAAGAGTAATTTTTCTGTGTAACTGAAATATGGCCAAAATCACGTTCTTGCAAATTCGTAGCAATCCACACTACAAAGCTTGACATTTGCACTGTGATAGTCATTAATAACTAAATGTAAAAAATAACACCTTTGTTACAACTACATACTATTTACACTATGTACACTTGTTTCAAGCATTTAACTTGATGTCCTTGTCCATGAAACGCCACTTTTCTACCTCTGGAACAGCAAAAGATCCTCTGGCGGTAATGGGTGTGGGGGCTGCAATTTTTTCTTTTATTTCTGTTCTGTTGTACCAGCATTCATCAATTTTATCTGGCCATTTCCAATTACTGGGACCACTCATGGTCATTGTACTGATTTTGTAGTCTTCTCCTGGATTACCGGTACCTATATCTGTTATCACTCCCGGGAAAAACTCTGCTTCATACATTACCAAGACATAAGAGCCTTTTTCGTAAGCACCGGTACTATCTTTTTTTTTAAGATTCTCTTTCTTCTTGACAGTTCCTTTTTCTTCTTGCTTCTTGCTACTTCCTTTTACTTCTATCTTCTTGCTATTTCCCTTTTCTTGTTGCCTTTCTACTAGAAAATCAATATCGTCAAAGTCTTCTTCTTCGAACTCACTGTACACTGAATATTCACTCTCTGGTTCACTTTCGCTGCTGGTGTCTGAATCTCTTTTCACTGCCTGTTTCTTTCTTTTTGTAGTTGCCTTTATTGGTGGTGATGTGAAAGTACCGGTAGATGTAGAAGGTTGGGCTTCTGGTACCTTATTGTTTTTACCTTTGAAATCATCTGCGCTCACACTTTTTCCAGGCTTAACCTGTACCTTTTTCTTCCTTCCTACTTTCTCATTCCTTCACCATAACGTTTTTTGTGCAAAAACTCAAGTACAGAATCACTTGCTCTTTGTTTAAGTTCTTCGCCATCATGAGAGCCTTTTTTTTTGTTTGGCAAGCTATCCTTTGTAGGAAGTCTGTCCAAAATTTTTTTCCTGTTTACAGGGTAAATTCCTGTTTTCCGAAAACCATTTACTAAGGAGTTACTGCCTTTGTGGTGAAGTTCAGTTACAAACTGTTTAAGAAGCTTGGGGAAATCACTTTTTGGAACAGGGGACTTGTTTGTCTTAACCTTGTAGTCTGTTAAAATCCTCCTCCATGCTCCTTTCATGGAGCGAAAATATGCAACGTCAAGAAGTTGACTTATAGGGGAGGAATTTGGTGGTAAACATATAAACTTTATGTCATGTTTCTGACACAGTTCAATGATGTTTAAATTCAGGTGGCTAGACAAATTGTCACCGATGACAACTTTGGTTCCGCTTAGCTTTTTCAAGTGTGGTATCACCACAGTGTTGAACCAATCATCGAACATCATGTTATCAAACCACCCTGATGAAGTTCGGTTGTAACGACATCCTGAAGGACCACCTTCAGTCCAGGTAGTCCACAGTTCCTTGGACTTGTAGACGACGTATGGCGGAAGCATTGCCCCCTCTGCATTCCAACACATCATGATAGATGTAGAAGATTTTGTTGAGTTTAAAATCCGTTCGGGATATTTTACTCCTCGTTTGGTAACAATCTAGGTTTCCAAGGTCGTCTGTTAAATTGGTCTCATCGAAGTTGAAAATGTTTGAGGGAGGTACATTTACAATCTCCTGTTCTAGATAGTCGAAGTATTCATTAATGGAGTAAGTTGAAACTTTTGCCCTCTGCTTTTTAATATTAGATGATATTCTTTCGGTTAAGTCTCGGTGTCTGGACATAAAACTTTTGTACCATTCTTTGCCGGGCAGATTGTTTTTAAATGAGCTAATAGTCAGTCCATTCCTGTCAAGATATAACTTCACAAGCACTCGTATGTCAAATCCAGTCATTGGATATCCAAATAAGGAACATGTCACTACATGGTCAGCAAACATTTTTTCTGTTTCTTCGTCAAGGATTGTTTGACCTCCAGGACGCTTCAAGTGCACACCCTTAAGTCTTCTTTTGATGGTACTTATAGATATTTTATAATGTTTTGCAGCTTTTCTATTTGACATTTCCCCACTTCTAATTTTTCGTATTGCTTCATCCAAATTTTCCTGTGTGTAGTCTGCATATTTGCGGCTACCTTTTTGTCTTTCATACCTTCTTGGCATTTTGAAAGCTTAATAATTAACAATTAGACCTGAAAAAAAAACCTTGTAAGTCTAACTACCAAAAACAAAAAATAAAACAACAGCACATAGGCCAAACTGAAAAAAATTAATTCAATAGAAATTTATCACATATAAAGTGTATTACGGTACCTATTAAACAAAGGTTACCGCGTAAACACAGGTTTTAAGGTGGGCTCAAGTCGCCCCAAAAAAAGCAAAATTTGGTAGGGGTGAGATGAACCCAGGTCAAACTCACTCAGTCCTGTACATAATGAAACATGCTTGGACATATTTGTGTTGCCAAAGAACTAACTAAATGAGGAAAAATGGGCTAATTTTCTTCGAAGTGCAAATACTCATGGTACAGATCATTTTTTTCTACGTTAAAAAATCTAGATTCTGGCATTTTACCATTATTTATTTATTTTTTTAATTGCATGGACAGTTAAATAATTGGAATTGGTTGTGGTGAAAGCTAATCAGTTAACCTTTAATTTGAGCTATGAAACCCTTAGATAGACCATTTAGTTTGTCAGAAACGGCGATTCGAAACTTTTTTGTTTTGTTTTGGTCTCAAGTCACCCCACAGGGCCCAAGTTACCCCATTTTACGGTATTACTAAGTATAAACTTTTCTTTGTTTTAATTTACTGTCTTTTGAAATCGTCTTTATAAGCTCTTTTTTTTTACAAATCATTTAAAATGCATTACGTATGTCACCTCGATTTCTGATGATCTTACGACTGTTGTCCGGGGTCCAGCGTTGTCCAGAGTTAGTTTTCCATTCCTCTTGTCCTGGCGTGGTCCTGGATGCGTCTAAGAGTCCAGCGTCGCTCTACAGCAGCATTCCCGTATATACTCTTGGTAGACTTACTATTGCGGTATTTACTTTTTCCGTAATATTGTCGTGAATTTAACGAACGTTATTTCGTTTGTTACTGCGACTTGTAATAGAATAAAAATAAACTGTTTTGCTGACGGACAGCATGTCCGGCTGCAACTGTGTCTTGAAATGAAGAGAAGGGTTTTTTGTCGAACCCTTAATTTATACCCTCTCAAGATTCCGCACCAGTCGGCTCCAAAATCGTCCTGTCGATACCTGCATATCTCGTAACAGCCCCCACTCCCGAAACTTTTCGTCTATTTGCAATTATTAGCAAATAGCAATGTTTTGCACGGAATCGAGATAGCACAAATCAGCTAATTTGATGAAGCACTCACTATATTAATTTGAGCGTCTTAGGGTAATTTGCGTATTTTTTGGCACGTTTATTTTGCACTGTCTTCGCATAACGTGTTCTATTAACGTCATCTTTTCACTGGGGATAACTATAAATTTCACACACACTTTGGTGCCTTTGGTTTGATCATACACTAATTAGTTTTCGCACAGTGAATTAAAATAATTATTTTATTAATTACTTGGGGCGGGTTGCTGAGATTCCTGTCTATGCCTGCATCACTAACACACACAAGATACACGTGTAACACACATACAATTGAGCAGGTGTTCACTGCTTGTCGAAACAGGTTAATTCTCCCCTAATCAAACAATGAAATATTTTTGCAATCTCAGACCTGTCCATTTACCTGTAACTTGTACAAATTATACAAAATTTATATTTATTTAAATTAATGCCTAATACAGCATATGGCTGTATTGTTCATTATTCCTCTGCCTGAGAAGAAAAAAAATTTAATAAATATTTATTTATTAAAATTTTTTGTCTATTTGTTCTAGACAAATATAATCATGTTATATTAACTTAACTTAAGTTTATACATTGGTAAAACAAACACATAATAATGAGTAAGTCAGTCTAACGTTCACCGTGGTAGTATGCAATATTCACCCCCCATTATACAGCTGGTCACGTTGACCTTGTACTGATTCAGTGGCATTGTTCCACTCTTACTCTCTCTTCTCATTATTCATACGTAGCTCAATTTTTTTTTTTCATCGTTCTCCTTTTATCTGGTCCCATCGACCTATTTATTTTATTTTTTACGTGTAGCACTTCCTACACGAGTTTGCATTCTTGCACTGGTAAACATTTTGCATCTTAACATATTATGCCATTCTTCAATCTGTAATTTTACATTTCCTTACTCATACATTCTTACCTTCGTTTCTTAACTCTTTTCTTAACATGAACATTACTTATACAATACATTAACATTTCTTACATTAATCTTATACAATACATTAACCTTCATTACCTTCTATTATTACATTTCTTTACTATTACCTTTCTGATCGCTAACAATTTTCTTCATTCTTACCATTACTTTCTGAAATACACCTTTTTCATTAGCTTCGTAGTGAGTCATTATCGGCTACAGATGACTACCTTAAAAACACGTCCATATCCAGACTTTATGTGCTTAACTCTACTTGATGTTTTAATCGTAGTAATTGGAGCTCTAAATAATCTCTGCCTTTGACTTTCACTATCGCTAAGGTATGAAGATTTCGCTTGATCAGCCATTCTGACAATTATAGCATTGATTTCTCCTTTATAATCCTTTCTTCATATTAATAACAACATCGATAATAACATTCCTTTACAATTGTACCTTTACTTATTATTATGTCCCTAGTTCTGGGCGGCATTTGTACCTTTACCTTTCTTTTTATTATATATATTAATATATGTAGCTATTGCAGGAATACCCAATAAACTATCTTCGGGTCTGTTTACATTGTTTGATTTATACACGTGTGTCACATTTACCATAATTATGGTATCTACCATAATTATAGCATCTGTTTATTTCAGTTTCGTTACATAAATTTTTATTACCTAAGGATCCAGGATTCTGCTCAGCGAGAATGCTGGCAGAGACAGGCATTGAAATGAGAATACGTTCGGTAGAAACATTAATCATTAATATTGGTTTACTCCATAAATTCTATAAGCGTGTACACCGGACAAAAAATCAACATGGCGGCCATTAAAATTGGCTCGCCTTCATCATAAACTTCTTTATATTTTATTAATCGTTAATTTACCAAATGTCATATTTTAATTTAGCAGCTGCTTTGCTATTAAATGATTTTAATTATCTTGGCTTAACACAAACGCAAACCAACACCCCGTTCGGATGTCGACATTAAAAAACACGCCCCGCTTTCTCTCACTCATTCATACTTATAAATTCAAATTACTTTTGTGTACACATATCTGATCATAAGGTTAACGAGCTCTTTAGTAAAATTTTGGTTTTGCACTTCCCTGAATCTGTAGACTAGAAGTTCCAGAAGAGGTTTCACATGTTGGGTCCTTAAGGTAGCGTGGTTACATTTTTTGCTATTATCACTGACTCTACTGCATAATTTTGAAAACAATTACTGCTCACTGTTTAGCTCACTTCTAGTTATCACATAATTATATTTTGGCTACATTTTGTACTGTTTAAAACACTATGCCGGTATAAATTGCCGGCGGCCTGTAACAAGATGTTACTGCTGCTGCTGTTTTGTGTCGACTGGGCCGAAAATTATGCAAATTTTACGTATGTGTGTGTGAGTATACGTCATCGTTCTTTTGTCTCTGGTTATATAATAGCCTTGTTTTTTACGTATTTTTATAACGTCATTGTGTTTTTAATGACGTTTTGAGCTGTTGGCCAATGAAACATAAGTATGAAGCGCCGTTATTAGTGGCTGTAACCATTATAAGTCTTTTTAGCTGCACGTACACTGCTGTCCTTGAAATTATTTTGTTGTCTCGGAACTGCGTCGTTGTAGGCAAAACCAAGGGAAATTGTGTCACCCATAGAAATGACTTTAAAACATCGGAATACAATAGTTTGCTACCTTGCATACCATATTTTTATATCAGACTTTTGTACTGTCACACAGTCATTTCTTACACACATATCATTCTTTCTATTATTAATTCTTTAATCTTTTTACACATATTATTTCTTATTAATTAACTCCTTTTCTTATTAATAATAATTAACATTAATATTTTTCTTTTAAAAATAATTATTCATTTCTATAGAGCATTGAGTGCGGTGTCGTTTGATTTCCACCCCTGACTATTATAATAATTGCATTGGGTCCGTCAACAGGAAATTCATTGTATTTTGACGTGTAGTCGCCGTTGTCATATATAAGCCGACATGTACAGTTATTTCCGTCTCACCCTCATTGTGTTAACGTCCCATTGTAACATAGCAACTGTGAGCTCATCTGACATCATTGCGTAACTCACCTGTTTGTACGGCATGAATTTGTTTCTTAGCTGCGACGAATAACCTCTCTCTCCTCTCTCAGTACGTTCCATAATTCTCTCGTCACTAATGCATTGTGTAAGGTCAGTCCGTTTGAAGCCTATATAAACAGCTGTCGACTTTTTCATTCGCCGTTTATGATAACCTCTGTAGTTTTTATATTTATTGTGATTATCATTATGATTAACGTTCAATCGATACTTACTGTGTGTACCCTTGTTGCGTGTGATTTGTTTCAATCGTGTTACCTTTTTAACTTGTTTTATTTGTGTGTGAGTGTAACCACTACTTTGGATACTTCCGCTAGCACGGTACGTTTGTTTAATTAAATGTATTTTACATTCTTCCTTAGAGTTAATTATTGTTTTAGAATTATCATCAGTAATTATGCAAGTCTGTTCTCTCTTACTTTCAATTACAATTGTTTGTTCAGAAACCATCATTTCACATATTTGTTCCGTTTGCTTAACAATTCTTTCACGTACATTTTCTGTGATAGTCTCAATATGTGAGTTGGTATCACCAACCTTTTCTGTTAATTCTTTTAGACTCTCCGTATTTTTATGGTGTCCTGTTTAAAATTTTCAGTCTGTTCTAATTTATTATTAAAATTTTCAGTCTGTTCTAATTTATTTTCTAAACTTTCTGTTTGTTCTTTAAGCTCAGCATTTAAATTTTCTGTCTGTTTTGTAACTACTTCGTCCATCATGGCCCACATCATTTTCCGAAAGGCCTCCATATCTAAGTTTCCTGGAGTCGTCATATTGAATTATTTTGTATTTAAATATTTATTTATAATTTATTATTATTAGTGAACCGTATGCAAGCTTTTATTTATTTATCGTTGAACTGTTATTATTTATTTATTTTTATTTACTCATGTTACAATTACACCTGTTTATTTTGTTGAGCGCCAGTTGTGTTTTAGTACACAACAATTAACATAACATACAGTTAATGTTTAATATAAATAATTATTACATATAATATATTTTTCATTTAACACACCTTTATTTTTAGAGCACCCATTTAACTACAAATTTCTAATAGTTAAATGGTGGGGATCGTGCCCACACGTTCATGTGCGCCAAAATTATAACAAATTTAATATAATTTTAAATTTGTGGAGCCCCACGATCTTGGAGCGCCAAAATTATACAACGTTACATATACATACATATTATAATGTAATTTCTTTGAGTTCGTGTTTTAATATCTTTTTGCCTCACTATGGGAGGCGTCAACTTTGTAATGTAAATTTTAGTTTTAGTATTTTAATTAGGTTGCGTCAATTCTATAACGTAGAGTTTTATGGTGTTTAAATAACCAATTCTTTAGTATAAAGTTTGTATAATGTTGTTATGAGAGAAAGTGTTTGTATTCGTGTGCTAGCGCGTTCAAATTTTCCCGCACTTCTGGTTGACTCAGCGATAGCCGCTAACCGTATGTTGCCAGTTGTAGGTTAGTATATTTTTCTGTTGTTGGCGAGGTTATATTCGCCCTGCGTACCTGCTCTCTCCCACTAATGCCTGTGAACAAATTCTTATTTTATTTTCACGCATAAAATAACAACTCTGGAATCGGTAATCATTGGTTTCTTTTATTATTTTTTCAGCTTATTTATCAAAACAACAAATGGTTAGGTCTTGAATTGACATTAACAGTTTAATAATCGATTCGTCTTCGAATCTGCTCTTCAATGGTTTACAAGTAAAGTTAATATAAAATATTTATCTCAGGGCTTGGGTTCTTTGGGCTAGTTATGAAGTCAGAAAATGCTTTAAAAAGGAGTACAACACATTACAATTACATATAAAATAATAAAACTGAATTATTAATGTTTACAAATATATAATGTTAAGTTTTTTCACAGACAGCGGTAACGAACTCTGCCAGCACTGGAAATAGAATAATAAACAAGATGGCCGCTTAGTCGGTTAACCAAAGTCATGTAGTTGAATGTTTTTCTGTTTTAAATAAAATTGTTATTATTATCATTAATCACTGTATTAATGATCAACGTGTATTCCAATTATCATTGTAAATTGTTTATATGGTGTAGTGAAGTTGATCTGTGTATATTGTGGTAATGAAAATACTTCGGAGTTATAATTACGTTCGTGGCGTACTGCAAGCAGTTCCTTGCTATCGCCTTTTTGTGGGTTAAGTGTAGAATTATGCTTCCATCGGTCAGTAATTAATTCTTTATAATTTTCTTGGAGTGTTTTTCTTACTTCTCTGGTTTATTTTAGAACATTAGTCGAGTATTACTTGATTGTTTTAATTTTTACACAAGCGTCAGCTATTAGACTCATCTCTTCAGCGTGGCGTATAACAATACAATAATTCCTTCGTCCCGTCTTTGTAACGGCTTTTTGACCAGTAAACTCGGGTTTTGATTGGTCAGTTTTCATGAACTTGAGGTCAGGCGGCATATAGTACTAAAAATATATCCTTGCCTTTACAGTCAAAAAATACTCCCTTGTTAATTTTTGTTTAAACTAAAATTGGTTTACATATTTCTGTTCCTTTTTTAAAGGTCTACATTTTGGTATATAATTTTGTATAAGTTAACTTCATATTAGGTGTCCTTTCACCTTTACAAAATCTATAAATCTGGACTATAACACTGCCCTTACATTCACTATGATACAATACTTAAATTTTTATAAGATTAATCTCATATGATACACAATTACTCTAAGACTTGTCCATTATTAAATTCTGATCCTATTTTGTTATTATTGTATTATATTGGTTTGATAACTTAATCATCTCTGACATTATTTTATTTTATATTTCATGTTCGGCCTAGGCCTAAAATTTGACTTCATTCCCATTTTCTACTTTACATTAATTATTAAATTGTGTAACAGTACAGAATTGCCTGTACCAGAATAATGGTATGTAGGGATATTTTTATTGTAAATCTTATTATGATCATGAAGTTTAACCAGGGCAAGTTAGTTTTGCACAAGTCCCAGTAATACGCAAACTCACCAGAGGGGAGCCGAGCCAAGGTCATCGGAGTACGAGTGGAATAAAATATGTGTAATGGCGGTTTTAGGCGCTACATATTGACAATACGAACTTTTTATTGGTCCATTGTAACAAATCGTCACCAAAAACACAATGACGATATAAAACCATTACGTATTAACCAAGGCGGTGGTTGGAAACAATAGACGATGACGTCAGCTGCACGACTACTTGCATAATAATTGTGTCTGCTTCCGCCCCAGTCGCCAGAACATCACCATGGCAGTAACACGTTAAAATTGTGCTGGCCTAAAATAGTCAGCTAGTGTTTTATTTGAATTAACAAAATGTAATCACAAGTAACAGTGTTAACCAGTAATTATAACCAACATGTAAATTCAGTGCAAAGGACAGACGAAAGCTAGATAACAACGTCTGTCTCAGTCTTCAAAAGTAACTCAGAGAGCATACACGCTCTAATAGTAGTGGGCAGTTTTTCTGCCATCAAAATGTAACATTTACTACTTAAAATGATTTAATCAATACCATAGTAAACACTAACATTTACTAGAATCACTGAACTTAGCAAAAATGTATTAAAAGTAGAGTCAGTGGGAAATGACTACCATCAAACTGGACGAACGCCTGCCAACCGCATGGAACCGCTGAGGAGGAAGCTACACCACGTCTATTCAGGAAAGCCCTACATTTCATTACCTAAATTCAAAAATTAGAAAGATGAGCTCAATTTTTATAAAATTTGTTTAAAATTCAAGAGAGAGAGAGAGAGAGAGAGAGAGAGAGAGAGAGAGAGAGAGAGAGAGAGAGAGAGAGAGAGAGAAAGCGAGTGTGTAAACCGGTGTTGATCAACGCAATAGTAAATGAGGCGTTGGTTTGTGATGATGTTTGACCAGTATTAAGATTAAAATATTAAAGAAAACTATAATTTTGTTTAATGATGATACTCACAAGAATAAAAGAAGTCATTTATATAAAATCATAAAGTGTATGCAATTAACCTTGAGCAAGGTCAAGGGCGGAATATCATCGCCGCCATTTTGAAATCTGAACCATTAACTTGGGTTATGCTTATGTCAATTTGCCACATATATGATGAAATAAAATCAAATTCGTTACATTTATCTAATGTGTTATGTTATTCCTATACCCAACAACCTCTGCCGCTGTCTGCTTAACGCAATTCTGGACCAAAAGCCTAATGCATGTAACTGAGCTGAACACGTGTTACTCCGGTGATGAGATTTATTATGCAAATTACATAAATTTTAACTATCATACATTCAGTATTAATTATTATCTATGTCAATAAAAAGCGTAAAGTCACAGATGGCAGCCCGAACTTGGACTTTATATATAAAGAAAATATATAAATAAGCAGAAAAGCAGAGGTGGAAGGGTAAAGAAATAAACATAAAAGAGAGGTTATCTATAGAGACTACCTATAGTATAAAAAGACGTACACAACAAATAAAACAAAGTTTAGTACCATCAGTACGATAAAATGGCAGATAACGAAAGCATTAACGTAGAAAATACAAACACAGAATCATTGATGTTGAGCGCACCACAGGCGAACTCAACGCCTATAGTAAACAACAGAATGGAAGAAAATGACATAATAAAAATGATGAAACTGCTTTTCAATGAGCAGAGCGTCAAATTTGATCAATTCGATGTACAATTGAGTGATATCAAAAAAGAAATTAAAAAACAGAGCTGTAGATTTGACAAAAGATTAAGTGAAATAGGTACAAAGTTAGAAAAAATAGAATTAGAAAAGAAGAAATTAGAATTAAACAAAGTTGGAGTGAACGAAGAAGACAAGGTAAGTGGGGTAGAAAATTATGATAATATAAATAAAAGTATGATATTGGAAAATGATTGTGTAAACAGGAGTAGTAATAATGAAATTTTATGGGGAATAGAATATAATAATAAGGGAATGATAGTGTGTTTTGAAGGTTTAAAGAGTGGGTGTAAAGAGAGATATATTGAGAGAGAGAAATGTTGTTGGGAGAGGTATTATGAGAGATATTTTAATAGTGAGAGATACATTGAGAGAAAGAGGGAGGTAGAAATTTTTAAGATAAGTAGAGATTATGAAGAGTTGATGGAAAGGTTAGGAGTAGGAGATAATGAGAAAGATAACTTTACAAAATACCTGGCTGTAACAGACTATACCAAAGGCGACATGACCATACCCGATCATGAGTTATATGAGATTGTGGAAAATTTTAGAAATTTGAATAGTATGTATATTGATTGTAATAATATAAGACATTCAATATTAAACCATGTATATAGTTTTAAGGTTCGATTATTATTTGACGATGGAGGTTGATTATTTTATTGTGTTATGAACATTTAATTATGTGACCAGTGTTTTTTAAGATGGACTGTTTATGACTGAGTTTTGGTAAATGATTTAATGATTATGTGGATTGTATATTTTTGTGTATATTAATGTCAATGTATTTGTGTACTTTGCTGTTGTGTATTTGATGTAAACATGTATTGTAGAATTTTAAATAACTGAAGAAAGTTAAATGATATTATGAGATTTAGATTCTAAAGGGTTAGTAAATGATTACACATATAATGTATTTGGATATTGAGAGGTATTGTTGTTAGTAGATAAGTGATGAATTTTCTAGTGGTATATTAAGGTGAAATGTTGTAAAGAGTTTGGGAATAGTTATAAATAAGGGCATTGGAGTTAGTTAAATAGAGTTATTGGGAGTTAGGGAAAATAAGTGTTGAGATGCTGATAATATATAAAGAGGTGTTAGATATTTTAGGGACACAGTGGTTAGCGATTATATGTAGAGGTGAGTAATGTGGATGATAATTTTATAGTTGTTGTTGATGATATTTTGTAATAAGGATCCGGTGTTAAGGAGTGATCAACGAGCGACGTGGCAATGGACCAGTGTGCAGCGTTGTGGCAGGCGGAGCAATTTTGGGTTAGAGTGTTTGCCGATATTGGTGAAGGGCAAATGGTTATGAATGGATATGGCCAGTTAAGTAACATACATCCTTATAAAAAACAAAATGAGCGGTGCCAGAGGTTTTAATGGGATTTGCGAAGGGGGTTATTATAGAGATATTGGTGTCATATTATATGTAAATGGTTAGAAGCGGTTGTTAGTTAAAAAGAGGTGAGTAAGGTTAGGTTGACAAATGCCAAAATAAGATATAGAAAAAAACGAATAATAGAGAGTCACCAAAACTAATAAGGATAGAAAGGTTAGAAAAGGGAAAATTCATAGTAGGAAGGTGAGGTAACTGGAAGGGTAATGATATATTTGAAATTTTTGTTGTTTTATAGAATCTGATATAATGAATATTAAATAATAAAAGTTAATAGAGAATTGATAAAAATAGTAATGTCTTATTAAAGTTTTGCTACAAGTTATGTAAATATGAATTAAGTAATGTGAATTGTTCAATGTTAGTGTTTAATGCTTATGATGTAACATGTTTTATTATGTTGATGATAGTGTGTGTGGTTAGGAGACCACTATAAGGGTAGTGACGATAATAATATTAAATTTCATGTTAGAGCAACAAGTCTCTAGGAAATGATTCTGTTAAAAAAGGGGTAAAATTAAAGTAAAGAAATGAATAAAGAAAGTTAGATAGTTTTGAAGTACTGCCATAATAGATAAATATACTGATATTAAGTGAGATAAATGAATAGAAATAGTAGTTGTTGTTTGAGAATCAAAAAATTTATGTTGTGTTTAGTATAGGAGCATAATTTCTTATGATGAAAGAGGCAATTTGATATTGACTGGAGTCAGAACAATTGATACAAAAATGTAGGAGTGTTGTCAAGTAGAAGGCTGATCTATCGTAAATCTTGTTATATTTTATTGTGTTATTTGAAATTTCATTAGTAAAGAAACCAACGCCTCAAGTCACAAACCAATGCATCTAAGAGGAAACATATCAGTTGCGGATATGTAAATGAATAAGGCCACTATTTTAAAATTTTGTATTGAATGTTTCAGAGTTGTATGGTGTTGTGACCGCGGTCCTGCGCTGGCCGGAGCGTCAGAACAGGAGCGTGCAGTGCCTCATGGCCTTATGGTGTAGGGATCTCTCCGGAGAAGTCCAGTAAGGTCAGACGGGTACGATCGACACTATAGGATCAAGGGTAAGTGATTGAGATTTTCTTTTATTAACACTACAGGGGGTTGTGGCACATATCTGAACTGATCCTTTTAGAAAAGTATGAATGAGTCAATGAAAGTTTTTGTGTCTCGACACAAAACCTTTCATTGAGGGGGTTTTGTAACAGTACAGAATTGCCTGTACCAGAATAATGGTATGTAGGGATATTTTTATTGTAAATCTTATTATGATCATGAAGTTTAACCAGGGCAAGTTAGTTTTGCACAAGTCCCAGTAATACGCAAACTCACCAGAGGGGAGCCGAGCCAAGGTCATCGGAGTACGAGTGGAATAAAATATGTGTAATGGCGGTTTTAGGCGCTACATATTGACAATACGAACTTTTCATTGGTCCATTGTAACAAATCGTCACCAAAAACACAATGACGATATAAAACCATTACGTATTAACAAAGGCGGTGGTTGGAAACAATAGACGATGACGTCAGCTGCACGACCACTTACATAATAATTGTGTCTGCTTCCGCCCCAGTCACCAGAACATCACCATGGCAGTAACACGTTAAAATTGTGCTGGCCTAAAATAGTCAGCTAGTGTTTTATTTGAATTAACAAAATGTAATCACAAGTAACAGTGTTAACCAGTAATTATAACCAACATGTAAATTCAGTGCAAAGGACAGACGAAAGCTAGATAACAACGTCTGTCTCAGTCTTCAAAAGTAACTCAGAGAGCATACACGCTCTAATAGTAGTGGGCAGTTTTTCTGCCATCAAAATGTAACATTTACTACTTAAAATGATTTAATCAATACCATAGTAAACACTAACATTTACTAGAATCAGTGAACTTAGCAAAAATGTATTAAAAGTAGAGTCAGTGGGAAGTGACTACCATCAAACTGGACGAACGCCTGCCAACCGCATGGAACCGCTGAGGAGGAAGCTACACCACGTCTATTCAGGAAAGCCCTACATTTCATTACCTAAATTCAAAAATTAGAAAGATGAGCTCAATTTTTATAAAATTTGTTTAAAATTCAAGAGAGAGAGAGAGAGAGAGAGAGAGAGAGAAAGCGAGTGTGTAAACCGGTGTTGATCAACGCAATAGTAAATGAGGCGTTGGTTTGTGATGATGTTTGACCAGTATTAAGATTAAAATATTAAAGAAAACTATAATTTTGTTTAATGATGATACTCACAAGAATAAAAGAAGTCATTTATATAAAATCATAAAGTGTATGCAATTAACCTTGAGCAAGGTCAAGGGCGGAATATCATCGCCGCCATTTTGAAATCTGAACCATTAACTTGGGTTATGCTTATGTCAATTTGCCACATATATGATGAAATAAAATCAAATTCGTTACATTTATCTAATGTGTTATGTTATTCCTATACCCAACAACCTCTGCCGCTGTCTGCTTAACGCAATTCTGGACCAAAAGCCTAATGCATGTAACTGAGCTGAACACGTGTTATTCCGGTGATGAGATTTATTATGCAAATTACATAAATTTTAACTATCATACATTCAGTATTAATTATTATCTATGTCAATAAAAAGCGTAAAGTCAATTGTTTTCTGTTTTGAACCCCTTTGCCTGATTACATTTGTTTTAAAGCTTACTACATTATTTTTTCTTTAACTTATTCTAACAACGTTTATTAACTAATACAAAACCCTTAACATACTAATTAAAAATGTTGCCTTCATGGCCAAGATTAGATTCATTCATTTACAAACAATAACATAAATTATTTAATTGGTCATAATACCATTTTCTTTCTCATACTATTAGGTTCTGTTCATTGACCATTATTATACTGTTTATGGGCCTCTATTTAAGTATGTTTTGGTATTATTATATTTTCTATTCTTGCCTACAGGCTTGATATTTTTCTTATATTCTTTTACACATGGTTTATCAATGCTAACAATTCTTGGCATTGACCTAATTAATGAAAAACAAACATGGGATTAACAACTATAAAATCTTTCAGTAAACAATGTTACAATACTACAATTGTCTGTTCATATTTTAACATTTAGTATGTTTGTCATTTCATATTACCTATAAGAGTTTGGCCTCTTATATTGAACTATTTTGGTTTTTTCACACTTAATAGAATTATAGGGATCATTAATCTTAATAGTCTTATCTGTGTGATTAATAATCACCCTTGTTTTTTTTGCTTTTCACTTTTACACTTGTTCACTTTTCATAAGTTTTATCTTATTTTTTTACAATACATAGTTTATTATTTGTCACACTATTGTGCTGTACTTTTTATTTTAAATGGTTACATACTTGATTTCATTTATTCTGACTTTTTTGTTGTTATTCGGACTATTTTTGTTAATTGTTTTGGGACTCTCATTATGTCACATTACATAATTGCTCCCTCCCCAAGACATGGTTATTGTTTCGAAACCGGGATTTAGGGAAAAATAAACTGTTACTTTTATTCATGGTATTTTTTCATTTCCGTGATGTTATATGTTCCTTTTATTTTCTTGGTATTTGGGCTCACTAGCAGCACGTATGTGTTGTTGTTATTGTCTTTGCTTATTAAGAACGGTCCATTATATAATAGCAGCAACTTCTTCATAATTCCTTCTGCCCCGCTCGGCTGCTGTCTATTCCTAATTACCACCTTCTCTCCAACCTCAAACTTGATTTCGGGTGTTCCCCTTTTGTCTCGTCTTCTCTTCTTTAATTCCATTAGAGTTAGTTTTCCATTCCTCTTGTCCTGGCGTGGTCCTGGATATGTCTAGAGTCCAGCGTCGTTCTATGGCAGCATGTTCCTGGATACGTCTACAGTGCTATTAAAACAATCTGCGTCTTCTGACAGCTAAGAAGCATGTGGGGCTCGGCACAGCTGCGGAAGCGCTGTGTTGCCACATGGTCCGCTAGGCCGAGCCCGCTCCCTCGCTCGCGCAGCGTCATGAAGAATCGTCACGCTCGTTCGTTTGGCAAACGATAACAGCCGCAAATTCATAGAGAATCAAATAATTTTTTGCATACAGCCCTGAATTGTAGAGTACTCAAGACCTTTTGTTTTTGGTGAAGATCAGTTAAGGGAAAGGGGTAGTTTACCTGTAACGATTTTTTAAAAATCAAGGGTATCGAATAAGTACACCAGCGTAACCATTTTTTCATCCAGCGGGGAACTTTTTTTCCAAAGCGATGACCTATACTTTTTTTTTGCTTAACCGTTTTTTGAAAGTCAAAATAAAATTTTAAGATCACAATCCGATAAAGTGTTAAGGAAAAGTTTCGAGATATCAAGGATGTAAGTAGAGCGTAGCGGAGCATTAACCAGTAAACACGCATTAATCTGAACTGTGTGTTGTCTACATAACTGTGTTACAGACACACACGTTGCAGTTTGTGCAACGACTAAACGCTTTGTTTAGTCTAATCGCAAACTTACTATCAACGTATTTGGAAGGAACGTTTCTTGGAAGTAAAGTTCTCACCGATTTCTGTATCGTGATTCTGCGTATTTGTGAACAGTTCAGTCATTGTCCAGGG
This sequence comes from Magicicada septendecula, assembly GCA_034769895.1. Taxonomy (NCBI): domain Eukaryota; kingdom Metazoa; phylum Arthropoda; class Insecta; order Hemiptera; family Cicadidae; genus Magicicada; species Magicicada septendecula. The sequence goes on along the minus strand of CM068369.1, from coordinate 194,320,687 downwards.
GGAAGGGGTTTTGAGACATTCCAATGGTTCCGAAATTCCCTACTCGGCTAAAACACTGTAATATTAAAAATTAATATCAACTTTTGTTCATTAAATTTATTAGTTCTCTATATAGCTCAAAAGCTTCGCTTTGGTCGGTCACTCCCGAGTGCCACACACTCTTGTTTTAGGAAAATTTGAAATTAACTTTAATAAATGTTTAACAAATTGCTAAAACTCAAAACTAAATAAAATTCAGATGTTGTGAATGTTAAACGTAAGGTATTATATTGTTTGCTCTATAATAAATACATCATGCTGACTGAAAGTTACTCACATTCATGGTGTCAAGGGAGCCACCCCCAGTGACGAATCACTTTCTTCACCGTGAGAGCTGGAGCTGGAGCTGGAACCGGAACCGAGGGAGATGATAATTTCTTCCACACGATCATCCAAGATGCCTTCCGTTTCCCACTGCTTCTGTACGAGTTCTTTCGTGTGTTTAACCGCGGATGCCCAGTTTTCTGCAGTAACACAGTCGATTCCCTCTCTGGTTAGCCTTTCTATTTCGGTGATGGTGAATCTCTTGTTGCTCCTTGCCACGTAACCCTTTGCTTGTGCCCAAATTAATTCAATGGGGTTAAAATGGGCGTGATAAGGAGGTAGCCGTATCACCTGATGTCCATTGCTTTTTGCGAGTTCATCGATGACATATACTGGCTTCGGTTTGTAAGTGGTCACCAGTTCCATTAACTCTGATTTTGTAGCACCAGGTGCAATGGTGATGTCTTTTATCTGAGGCAATATATTTCTTTGTACCCAAGCCAGCATGTCAGCTTTTCTGCACTGCATGGTTGGAGCCCTATCTCTTATTAGTGAATGGTATGGAGCATTATCCATAACAATGGTAGATTTGGGAGGGATGTTCTTAAGGAGCGAATTTTTAAACCACTCCGTGAAACAAACAGCATTCATTTCCTCGTGGTAGTCCCCTGTTTTTCGCGATCGAAACATGAGTAAACAATTTGCCACGAAGCCTCAGGAAGTTCCAGCATGTAGGACAATGACCCTACCTCCCTTTCCTAACGGGGCTTTCATTGTGCCTTGGGGTGTTCTGTCTGACCACCCTTTGGGTAAGGTATGACCAGCGTTAACAAAAGTCTCATCCAGCCACACAATGCTCTCGTAATCTACATTCTTGACACTTCTCAAATAGCGGCATCGCCAAGCAACAATATCAGGTCTCTCCAGAAGGACGGTCCGGTTTGAATATTTTTCAAACTGAAATCCCAAATCAAGAAGAGAAAGTCGAAGGGATGATTCACTACCATTAAACAACTGGTTTTCTCTAAGACTGCTGTGTAGCTTTCTTACAGTAGGATGCTCCTTTCTCTCGTAGTAAGAATACACATGACGCCTAATTGCACCTTGCTGGAAACTGTCCATATTGGTCACTCGTTTGGCATAGTTCCGAGTTTTTCCGGGTGTTTCCAACCCTGCATGTGATGGCCCAGCTACGTTCTCAATCTCAATCTCACCCTCCTCTTTCTCTTGTTCTTCCCGAGGTTCCTCCTCTCTCTTCTCTTTTTCTTTCCCTATTCTAATTACTGTCGCCTTAGATATTTTTAAAGCTGCTGCAGTTCTTTCTACAACTTTATTGACGTCTATTAGAGGACCTCCATTTTCCCTTTCAGCCTCGAAATATTCGCGTAACGCACACACCATATCACGAGCCTGACCACGAAGAACAAAGCCATGTCTTCCTTTTATGCTTGCCTTCTTTCGAGGCGAATGAATTCTTGGTCGCCCACGCTTACGTTTATCAGCACCTTGCACTGGTTGCAACATAATTGAAAAAATAATATGATCTGTGTAAAACAAAATACGCTATACCACACTACACTAAAAATGTTGCTGATAACGGAGCACTTATTAAAACACAAAAACTAATGCAATTAAAATCAATTCTCTCAAAGAAAAGCCGTCACTGTTGTAACATCACAAGATGTCACCTAACCTAAGTGTATGTTATTAGATTTCATAAAACAGAATAACCATGTAAATAGGTATAGAATAGTCAAAATAAACAAGAAAGAAGAAACCAAGAGAGAAGAATAAAGCAGAAGTGCCATGGGAAACAGTAACCCAATAGCTGTTTGACACTACAACTAGACTGAGACTAAAACGAACTAATGGACAGAATAGATTTAAATTCAACTGTCAATTCAGTAAATGGTTAATGTAAACCGAATGTCATTTATAAACAAAAAACAAACGAATTAGCAGTCAAATACTGTGAAAGCAAAATCAGCATTTTTCTGATAATAAATGTGACTATGAACAGTAGATAATGAATGCCAAAACCAATGTTAACAATGGCTATATTGTAGGAACTAAGATGTATTTCTGCATCAAATATACCTGTCAGAAAAGAGAGCTAACTATATAAGAGAATCTTATACCAATAAGATGTCTCTGTAATTTACCGGATTGAGAACCCATAGGCATTATAAAGGCCAAATTTCAGTGTAGGCGATATTCTACACTTAACAAACTTAGACCAAACATTAGTCAATAAAATGACTATCAATAATTATCAACAGTGCAAAATAAAATGCACCAGAACAATGGTTATGCATTAACATAACGAAAAATGATATTAAAACGATAGGTTTAGCCACGATTTTATTTGTAAATAGTAGCTCAAAACTAACTAACAGTAAACAAAATGTCATTAGTCAGTAGGATCATTTATTACTATGTATAGAATTAAGGTGTAAAAGTAAAATTCAGTGAAAAAAACGTCAGTACAGTATTAATGGAGTCCACACATAAACATTTGTTTAATAAAATGTTATGTGGAAACGAGAAAGGTTAACTAAAAAGTGTTAAAATCGGCGACTCATAAAGAGCAGACGACAGTAAGAATAGTGTACCCGAACATTGATTTTCTAACAATGTCGGTTAAGGTGAAGATAATCCGAGATCGAGTGATATCAATTTAAAGGAAACAAAACAATCTTTAATTTGATAATAATATCAACTCAATCGTGACGGTATTAAGTGTATGACAACTGTTAGCATCATTTTATAAATGCATATCAGGAATCTGTGTACCAATAATAATAACAATGACAGCAGAAGCGACCTGTCAATCATCTCAACATTCGACGGTTAGAAAAACCGTTACCAACCGCCAAAAAGTGATACGTCATCTTCGTCTCACCTGTCTGGACCAATAGGAAAATTAGTTATAAAATGATAATTTTACCTAAGCCCAATCCAAAAGGTGGGTATAAAAAGACAGACCGGCGAATTTTGAGAGGAGACCTTTATCATCTAACGAGCTGAACAGACGTACGCTCGTCTCCGTCACGTTTCATCTTATAACACATAGCGTCAGTTACCTTGTACTCTGGAACCAATAGTTAACAACGAGAAACTTTACTTCAAGTGCATCATCAATCAACTACAGTGTTCTAGTGCAGTTTATTTTAATATTGTGCGGGAATAACGAACAGAAAATAATTTATTGTCAGTATTCATGATCCATTTTTATCAGAAGAGGATCGAATTTCTGTTCTTGTGCGAATTAGTGTTGAAAGAAAGTAATCTCTATAATCCGATTACTTAAGTGATAAAAGGTTTTAATTAAAATAATTAAAACCACGAAGGTAAAAGTGCAATCATTATTATTCTTGATCTGAGCGCAATAACTTGTATTTTGCTACCATAACCTGTACTGACGCAAAACACAAAAACAGTATTTACGATTACACCACGTTTCGATTTATTATTCAAATTTGTTATTAGTAAGTAAGCTATATGTTAGTTGTAAGGGTCCTCAATTGAATAATATTGTCATTAGAAAAGCAAGCGTTAATGAAACGTACGATCTTACAATAGATCGTTTTTTTATTTTAATTACTTGGTCATAGTAACTTCAAATTTTTTGATCAATTGTATCATTGGATACTGTGTAGGCATAATTGTTTTCTTTCGTGTCTCAAAGAATTCACAACTGAGATGATAATAACGATAATAATAACAATAATACTAATAGTAATAATTGTAATAATTTTATATTACAATAAATAGTATCTGGACTTAACCAGATTTATAACTCATGTTCTGAGCAAGCCGTATGAGGCATATAATAATTAAGTTTTCATTGTACAACTTTATATGTTACATTATGTGTATTTTTTGAATTCTCTAGAAGGGTGCAAATAAACCCATTATTAACAGCATCACCTGATTTGATTTATTTTATTTTTTTTTCTGAATAATTAAATAGTTTCTTTTATTAAACTTAAACAACCTTCTGTTATGTTTGACATATTGGAATAGCATTGCCAAAAAAGTGGTATTCAACTATTTTAAATTTTCAATTCATCTATTAGTTTTTATGAACGGGTTTTACACGGGATTTTCCCTAAATAAATCCGTGTGGCGCCCATTAATTTAATAAACAAGGTGACATAACCTTGCAACTGAAGGGAGTTGATGAATGTAAGCTGAGTTGACAGTTTAGTGAGCTTCAAGTAAACGCAATCAGGTACGTAAAAGTATATGTTTGTTTATGATATTGTCCAGACTTTACGGGACTTGACTTACTCAGACTACCTGTAATCAGAAGAAGTTTCTACAACCAGTTTCAACCAGACGAGATCTACTATCAAGCAATCAACTGTCATACTTCATATTTTAATTTAAGATAATCTAACATTTAAACATAATCAACTTTATTATTTTTTGTTTAATACAAGGGAATTCTTTAAAAACAAGAGTATTTAAACCATTGTAAACACTGTGAGTAACTTGAATGTTGTATGGTAAAATACTTTACTACATTGGTCACCTTCAAGTAGAAACAACCATTCTCAACATTGAGTTATCTCCAAGGAACACTTCACCCATAGATGAATTTTGTTTTAATGAGACTTTTAATACTTTAACCACAAATTTAAATTTAAACAACAACCACTCTTTTATTTATTTTTGTTTCAAGTTAATTTAAACGTAACGTAAATTCGATTATAATAATAACATAATAATAATTTTAAAGAAGAACACCCAAGAATAACATTGGTTATAAATTGACGATACCAACGTGGGACTATATAAAAGGAGGAAATACCAAACCTAATAAACAAACCTAATAATAAAATCCATAGTATCGCGTTCACTTATAAATTGACGCATCCAACGTGTGGCAGATTTAACCACGAAACACACCCTAGTATTTATAAAATTTGTTATAAATTGGTGCACCAACTAGTGTGGCTTAAAAAATATTAAATAAATATATTTTTTATATTTTATATTAGCCCGGTAGACACGAAAAAATTAACATGCCGGACACCCATCAGTACGATACAAGATATAAGGACAGTAGGGTAGGGGAGATGCAACGGGAGGTAGGTACATACGAAGAGCAACCCACAGACGAGATGGAGGTTATTACAATCAATAACATCGAAACTAGTAACGACGAAACACCTCACGTAGAACCAGAGATAGCAGTAACAGTCGACAACCAACCCAGACGGCCTGAAGAATCCCCACAACCAGACAGACCATCCGAAGAGGCAAAATGGGATCAAATGATGAGAATGATGATGGAACAATTCAGACAGGTTAAGGAAGATGGTCGATCATTGAAGGAAGATAATCGATCATTGAAGGAAGACAGTCGATCAATGAATAAAAATATGGAAGCATTACAGGAAGATAGTAGGAAATCCCGGGAAGAGAACCAAAGAAATATTGAACTATTAAATAGAAATATAGAGTCGATAAGGGAGGACCATCGGGACTTAAATAGAAACCTGGAATCGCTTAGTAAAAATGTGGAATCGCTGAAGGAGGACTTAAATAAAAGGATAGACGATACGCATAAATCTATGGACGCGCTGAACGATAAAATCGACGATAACAGCCAGGCCATTAGAGAAGAATTGAACACTACCTTGATCGAAATTAGCAGGAGGATGGAAGAAGGCAGTGATAAAATAAACAATAGAATCGACGGGGAGATTGCCGTTGTGAGGGAGGAAATTGTCGAAGTAAATAAAAGGTGTGAACAGCACGACCAGGACTTGCAACGAACCAGAGAAGAGGTCGACGGGAGATTTAATACCATGGAGGAGGTGACCGAAACTAGGATAGAATCTTTAAAAAGGGCAAACCAAGATGAAATTAAACGAGTAAGGTTAGACATAGGTGAGCGCTGCGAAGAAATGAGTATCTCTGTGGATGCAGTGAGGAATTTAACGGTCGCAAATCGAGAGAGGATCGAAGAACTTAAACAACAAGAAATAGTACAAATACGGGAGGAGATTGAGATTATCCGCAACCGTCCGATACCAGGTCAGTACTTAATACCGAATGATAACCGCGATGCTATCAATTTTAGAAACTATCGTCGTAACCCCATTGAATTTTTAGCACGTGTGGATGAACACTTGGCGCGGATTAGAGAAACTAGATGGAATAACATAAAAAATTTAATCGATGAATACTTTAAAGAAATCTACGACAATTGGTGGACCGCAACACGCCACGAGGTTCACAGCTATGATGAATTTAAAACTCAATTCCGCGCAAAATACTGGTCCGAGGCGACGCAAAATATTGTACGAGACCATATATGCCACGGAAGATATGATGCGAACCGAGGAGGGACCATGACTTCGTATTTCTTAGGTCAAGTATGTCTTGCAAGGAATCTAGAAACAAAGATACCGGAGGAATGTCTTGTCACAAAATTGTCCTATCACTTTGAAGAGGGTGTCGCAAAAGCACGTCAGTGGGGACAGATTAAGACAATAGCAGCTATGTCAGCGCTGCTCGAAGATCAGGAACACGAGGGGTATTACCGGAGGAGTCGTCGACGAAATGACCAGTTCAGTACCACAGACGGCAATACGAATAATAATAACAATAACTACCCTCGAAATTCTCGAAACAATTTTAATAATAACAACGGTCCGATAAACCAAAATTATAATAACGCCAATAACAACAACCAAAATAATAGGCCAAATAATCCGAATAACAATAATAATAATAACAATAACCGGCGACCCAATTTTAATAACAACAATAATCGACCACCGAACCAAGGCGGGAATAACCAACCGTCGCAACATCGACGAGCAAATTACGTACAAGCTAATTACAGCCCCGATCGAAGGCGACGATATCCACGTAGAGACAGCCACAGTGGAGAAAGAGGAAGCATGAGAGGAGGACGATGGAGGAGTAGTAGTATTGAGGGTGACGACCGCAATAGCGACTACAGGCCACAAGTGAATTTTATACAAGCCAATGACCAGTCCGACCCAGGAAGACCTGATACCCGACCACCGCCAAGAACCACAAATAATGAAGACGAAGGAGATTGGGTACCAGTCTGTGAGAGGCCTGGCTTTACAATAATGCACAACCGCGCAGGCAACTCTAGAGAGTTCAGACCCGGAGATGGCAGCCGACCCAGCACATCCCAAGACGCCAGAATACAATACCAATTATAGACCCAATAGAGTGGAAGAGCACAAATAACCCCATGAATATCTGCGAATAAGCAATGATGAATATTAAGGAGAAATAATATGTAATAGGAAGCAACATTCCTCACCCAAACGTTTATGTTATAAAAAAGTAAAATATCTATATTGGAAAAAACCACTACTATAAACAAACTCATTTGTTGTTAAATTACCAAAAATATTGAAGGTAACCAATTAGCTATAACTAGTCAATCTACCTTACCAAGTTACAAAAGTGTGTAGATTTAAGAGGTAAACCAAACCATTTGTTAATGATGAAAATGTACCAGACCTATTACCCCAGGGGATAGAATATTGAATAAGGTCAATCAAATGATTGAATAAGAAAATGCAATTACTGTACTATACCTAGAAAAAAATATGTATCCAGATGAATATTCTATATGACATAATGTTTATAAAATGATTATAGTATACCTCTCATAAAACTCAAAAATAGTGTATAAAATCGTCCAGAATAAAGGTTCACCCAACTAACCTTTGAAGGAGTAGAGAGGCAGTATAACAAAGTGTGTAAAATAAAAAGAAGGACATTATTATGGAATGTAAGGAAAGAAAAATTAATATTTGTGAAACAAACCATGAAAACCCCAAGAATGTCTATGAAATAGATATTAGTATATTGTTAAATGAAATTGTAATTACAGCATAGTATAGTGTATAAAATCGTCCAGAATAAAGGTTCACCCAACTAACCTTTGAAGGAGTAGAGAGGCAGTATAACAAAGTGTGTAAAATAAAAAGAAGGACATTATTATGGAATGTAAGGAAAGAAAAATTAATATTTGTGAAACAAACCATGAAAACCCCAAGAATGTCTATGAAATAGATATTAGTATATTGTTAAATGAAATTGTAATTACAGCATAGTATATAGTGTATAAAATCGTCCAGAATAAAGGTTCACCCAACTAACCTTTGAAGGAGTAGAGAGGCAGTATAACAAAGTGTGTAAAATAAAAAGAAGGACATTATTATGGAATGTAAGGAAAGAAAAATTAATATTTGTGAAACAAACCATGAAAACCCCAAGAATGTCTATGAAATAGATATTAGTATATTGTTAAATGAAATTGTAATTACAGCATAGTATAGTGTATAAAATCGTCCAGAATAAAGGTTCACCCAACTAACCTTTGAAGGAGTAGAGAGGCAGTATAACAAAGTGTGTAAAATAAAAAGAAGGACATTATTATGGAATGTAAGGAAAGAAAAATTAATATTTGTGAAACAAACCATGAAAACCCCAAGAATGTCTATGAAATAGATATTAGTATATTGTTAAATGAAATTGTAATTACAGCATAGTATATAGTGTATAAAATCGTCCAGAATAAAGGTTCACCCAACTAACCTTTGAAGGAGTAGAGAGGCAGTATAACAAAGTGTGTAAAATAAAAAGAAGGACATTATTATGGAATGTAAGGAAAGAAAAAAATTAATATTTGTGAAACAAACCATGAAAACCCCAAGCATGTCTATGAAATTAGATATTAGTATATTGTTAAATAAAATTGTAATTACAGTGTAGTATATAGTGTATAAAATCATCCAGAATAAGTGAAAACCACCATCACTTGAAGGAGTAGAGAAGAAAAATAACAAAAAGTATTAATTGTAAGAATAACTATTGTTATAATGAAATGAAAGGAAAGAACAATGTTTGTCAATTATCAAATATGATACATCATAAGAATATGTCAGAGAACATCAGAAAAAACAAAGAAAAAACCATTTAGTATACAAACAATGTAAGCCTGATAATTCAGGAGGAATATAACTCGTTAAGAAAGATTTAGTAGACTATAGTGAAAACAGAAATATTTTGTGAACTCTAGATAGAACAAACAAGTGCATAAGTATTATAAGCATCTAAACAAGTGTATAATCTTAAAAAATATTTAAATGAACCATAACAAATTGTTAACTAGTAAATAAGTAACTATATAGCTGATAAAAGCATAACTAAAAAACAGCAAGTCTAAAGGAAGTAATTACCTGTAAGAAAGAAAGTATGTTAGCAAGTATAAAGATAGAAATGTGATCTAAATGAAAACCTCTGATACCTTGTATATTATAGGGAATATATTATATTATTGAATACGAATGATATGTGATATTTTTTTGAGTTGTGATAGTGCAACTATTGCCAGGTGCAATGTTTATTTTTACTCAGACAGAGAAGAGTAATGCCTCTGAATCTGAGAATGTGTAGGGAGGAACGGCAGAGGATGTTAGCCATAGTGAGCCACCCTGATTCCAGAACCTCTACTACAGTTAGGGAATTATATTGTTTTATTATATCAAGGAAAATTATGAAAGAATCTGTGAGGTATAACTTATTATAACCATCAAATGATCACGAATGCAAAGATATGTAGTGAGAAAGTAGAATGTAAATAAAACAGGGAATAATTAACTTGAGAAACAAGACTCATTATAGTTAAACGATTTAGAGAGTAAGCAGCTTGAAATTACTAGTAAATTAAGAATTGTACTATTGTATAAAGAGCCAACCTAGAGTAATACACCAAGAATATGTAAAAAAAAAAAAAATCTAGGAATACAAGAGAAAATTTCTTTATTGAAGTATACTAAGAAACTGACATGAATTGATAATTTTACAAAATATAAATTTTTCAAATGATCAATTTTAAAGAGGGTGTATTATGTAACATCACAAGATGTCACCTAACCTAAGTGTATGTTATTAGATTTCATAAAACAGAATAACCATGTAAATAGGTATAGAATAGTCAAAATAAACAAGAAAGAAGAAACCAAGAGAGAAGAATAAAGCAGAAGTGCCATGGGAAACAGTAACCCAATAGCTGTTTGACACTACAACTAGACTGAGACTAAAACGAACTAATGGACAGAATAGATTTAAATTCAACTGTCAATTCAGTAAATGGTTAATGTAAACCGAATGTCATTTATAAACAAAAAACAAACGAATTAGCAGTCAAATACTGTGAAAGCAAAATCAGCATTTTTCTGATAATAAATGTGACTATGAACAGTAGATAATGAATGCCAAAACCAATGTTAACAATGGCTATATTGTAGGAACTAAGATGTATTTCTGCATCAAATATACCTGTCAGAAAAGAGAGCTAACTATATAAGAGAATCTTATACCAATAAGATGTCTCTGTAATTTACCGGATTGAGAACCCATAGGCATTATAAAGGCCAAATTTCAGTGTAGGCGATATTCTACACTTAACAAACTTAGACCAAACATTAGTCAATAAAATGACTATCAATAATTATCAACAGTGCAAAATAAAATGCACCAGAACAATGGTTATGCATTAACATAACGAAAAATGATATTAAAACGATAGGTTTAGCCACGATTTTATTTGTAAATAGTAGCTCAAAACTAACTAACAGTAAACAAAATGTCATTAGTCAGTAGGATCATTTATTACTATGTATAGAATTAAGGTGTAAAAGTAAAATTCAGTGAAAAAAACGTCAGTACAGTATTAATGGAGTCCACACATAAACATTTGTTTAATAAAATGTTATGTGGAAACGAGAAAGGTTAACTAAAAAGTGTTAAAATCGGCGACTCATAAAGAGCAGACGACAGTAAGAATAGTGTACCCGAACATTGATTTTCTAACAATGTCGGTTAAGGTGAAGATAATCCGAGATCGAGTGATATCAATTTAAAGGAAACAAAACAATCTTTAATTTGATAATAATATCAACTCAATCGTGACGGTATTAAGTGTATGACAACTGTTAGCATCATTTTATAAATGCATATCAGGAATCTGTGTACCAATAATAATAACAATGACAGCAGAAGCGACCTGTCAATCATCTCAACATTCGACGGTTAGAAAAACCGTTACCAACCGCCAAAAAGTGATACGTCATCTTCGTCTCACCTGTCTGGACCAATAGGAAAATTAGTTATAAAATGATAATTTTACCTAAGCCCAATCCAAAAGGTGGGTATAAAAAGACAGACCGGCGAATTTTGAGAGGAGACCTTTATCATCTAACGAGCTGAACAGACGTACGCTCGTCTCCGTCACGTTTCATCTTATAACACATAGCGTCAGTTACCTTGTACTCTGGAACCAATAGTTAACAACGAGAAACTTTACTTCAAGTGCATCATCAATCAACTACAGTGTTCTAGTGCAGTTTATTTTAATATTGTGCGGGAATAACGAACAGAAAATAATTTATTGTCAGTATTCATGATCCATTTTTATCAGAAGAGGATCGAATTTCTGTTCTTGTGCGAATTAGTGTTGAAAGAAAGTAATCTCTATAATCCGATTACTTAAGTGATAAAAGGTTTTAATTAAAATAATTAAAACCACGAAGGTAAAAGTGCAATCATTATTATTCTTGATCTGAGCGCAATAACTTGTATTTTGCTACCATAACCTGTACTGACGCAAAACACAAAAACAGTATTTACGATTACACCACGTTTCGATTTATTATTCAAATTTGTTATTAGTAAGTAAGCTATATGTTAGTTGTAAGGGTCCTCAATTGAATAATATTGTCATTAGAAAAGCAAGCGTTAATGAAACGTACGATCTTACAATAGATCGTTTTTTTATTTTAATTACTTGGTCATAGTAACTTCAAATTTTTTGATCAATTGTATCATTGGATACTGTGTAGGCATAATTGTTTTCTTTCGTGTCTCAAAGAATTCACAACTGAGATGATAATAACGATAATAATAACAATAATACTAATAGTAATAATTGTAATAATTTTATATTACAATAAATAGTATCTGGACTTAACCAGATTTATAACTCATGTTCTGAGCAAGCCGTATGAGGCATATAATAATTAAGTTTTCATTGTACAACTTTATATGTTACATTATGTGTATTTTTTGAATTCTCTAGAAGGGTGCAAATAAACCCATTATTAACAGCATCACCTGATTTGATTTATTTTATTTTTTTTTCTGAATAATTAAATAGTTTCTTTTATTAAACTTAAACAACCTTCTGTTATGTTTGACATATTGGAATAGCATTGCCAAAAAAGTGGTATTCAACTATTTTAAATTTTCAATTCATCTATTAGTTTTTATGAACGGGTTTTACACGGGATTTTCCCTAAATAAATCCGTGTGGCGCCCATTAATTTAATAAACAAGGTGACATAACCTTGCAACTGAAGGGAGTTGATGAATGTAAGCTGAGTTGACAGTTTAGTGAGCTTCAAGTAAACGCAATCAGGTACGTAAAAGTATATGTTTGTTTATGATATTGTCCAGACTTTACGGGACTTGACTTACTCAGACTACCTGTAATCAGAAGAAGTTTCTACAACCAGTTTCAACCAGACGAGATCTACTATCAAGCAATCAACTGTCATACTTCATATTTTAATTTAAGATAATCTAACATTTAAATATAATCAACTTTATTATTTTTTGTTTAATACAAGGGAATTCTTTAAAAACAAGAGTATTTAAACCATTGTAAACACTGTGAGTAACTTGAATGTTGTATGGTAAAATACTTTACTACATTGGTCACCTTCAAGTAGAAACAACCATTCTCAACATTGAGTTATCTCCAAGGAACACTTCACCCATAGATGAATTTTGTTTTAATGAGACTTTTAATACTTTAACCACAAATTTAAATTTAAACAACAACCACTCTTTTATTTATTTTTGTTTCAAGTTAATTTAAACGTAACGTAAATTCGATTATAATAATAACATAATAATAATTTTAAAGAAGAACACCCAAGAATAACATTGGTTATAAATTGACGATACCAACGTGGGACTATATAAAAGGAGGAAATACCAAACCTAATAAACAAACCTAATAATAAAACCCATAGTATCGCGTTCACTTATAAATTGACGCATCCAACGTGTGGCAGATTTAACCACGAAACACACCCTAGTATTTATAACATTTGTTATACTGTTAGCGAAGTATGTACTTGCACTGGCAACACTGTGGTCAGTGTGGGGACTGTTGACTGAGGAGAAAGGGGGAGGGAAAGCGCGCGCTGGCCGGTGATTGGCTCACCTCAGAGGCACGTCCGAGTTACCATAGCAACTAGCGCTTGTAAACACGCAAGGAGAACTGTCAGAAGACGCAGATTGTTTTAATAGCACTGTAGAGTCGAGCGTCGTTCTACGGCAGCATGTTCCTGGATACGTCTAGAGTCCAGCGTCACTCTACAGCAGCATTCCCGTATATACTCTTGGTAGACTTACTATTGCGGTATTTACTTTTTCCGTAATATTGTCGTGAATTTAACGAATGTTATTTCGTTTGTTACTGCGACTTGTAATAGAAAAAAAATAAACTGTTTTGCCGACGGACAGCATGTCCGGCTGCAACTGTGTCTTGAAATGAAGAGAAGGGTTTTTGGTCGAACCCTTAATTTATACCCTCTCGAGATTCCGCACCAGTCGGCTTCAAAATCGTCCTGTCGATACCTGCATATCTCGTGACAGCCCCCACTCCCGAACCTTTTCGTCTATTTGCAATTATTAGCAAATAGCAATGTTTTGCACGGAATCGAGATAGCACAAATCATAGCTAATTCGATTAAGCACTCACTATATTAATTTGAGCGTCTTAGGGTAATTTGCGTATTTTTTGGCACGTTTATTTTGCACCGTCTTCGCATAACATGTTCTATTAACGTCATCTTTTCACTGGGGATAACTATAAATTTTACACACACTTTGGTGCCTTTGGTTTGATCATACACTAATTAGTTTTCGCACAGTGAATTAAAATAATTATTTTATTAATTACTTGGGGCGGGTTGCTGAGATTCCTGTCTATGCCTGCATCACTAACACACACAAGATACACGTGTAACACACATACAATTGAGCAGGTGTTCACTGCTTGTCGAAACAGGTTAATTCTCCCCTAATCTAACAATGAAATATTTTTGCAATCTCATACCTGTCCATTTACCCGTAACTTATACAAATTATACAAAATTTATATTTATTTAAATTAATGCCTAATACAGCATATGGCTGTATCGTTGCAATATATATAAACCTACTTGCAGTGTATTTATTTGAAGATATTACATATACAGTAGAACTTGGCTAATTCGAATGTGCATAATTCGAATTCGTGGATAATTCGAACTTTTACCGTGGTCCCTTGAATATCCTATGTAAAACCGTGCAAAAACATCGTCTGTAATTCGAACTTTTTTTTGGTTAATTCGAAATAAAAATGTTGCTCAAACTACAAAAAATCACCTGCAGTATGGGCTAGACCACGTAACAATAGAGACACGACTGGAAACAGACAAGCAGGCATCACCCTTTGTGAACAGACGCTTGTCCTTTGTGTCAAATTCGTAGAATTGGCGCCAGTATCTCGCGATGACACGTGACTGGCTCGTGTAACGGTACCGTCCGCCATTGTCCCTTGTTCCACGCCTTGTCAGTCAGCCACCCTCACTGTTGCTTTCAGTTTAGGTTCAGTCTGCGTGCATTCGTGGAAGGGTTAAGTCTTTTTGAGTTTCTACTGTGCGAGCTGTGTCCTGTAGTGAGAGACCGTTCCTTTCTTTATACAGTACTGTATATACAGACTGGTGTGTTTTAGTGACGCTTATTGTGCAGTTTTATTGTGTTGTGTGTTCATAATGGCCCTTTCAAAACCAACATGGTTCCAATACAAATCATTGACATTTGCCGAAAAAGTTGCCATTATTCGGGAAGTGGAAAAGGGACAAAAAAAGAAATCTGAAATTGCTAAGGAATTCGGGATGCCGCCAAATACACTGTCAACGTATCTAAAAAATAAAGAGAAGATTTTGAATAGTGTGTGTAAAGCCAGCGACAAAGATAGGAAAAGAGCGCGAGGACCAGAAAATCCTGACGTAGATGAATGTGTAGTGAAGTGGTTTAAGCAAGCAAGGGACAAAAAAATTCCAGTCAGTGGGCCCCTCGTCAAAGCCAAAGCTGAGGAATTCACATCTAGCTTAGGGAAAAATGATTTTAAGGCCAGCACTGGTTGGCTTGATGGTTTTAAAGAAAGGAATGGCATGTCTTTCAAAACTGTTTATGGGGAAAGTGGATTTGTTGACGTTGAAGCTGCAAATTCATGGAAAGACAATTTGTTGCAAATGATTTCTGATAGAGATGCTAAAGAGATTTTTAACGTAGACGAGACGGGCTTATTCTTCAAATGCACCCCCGACAAAACACTTGCTTTTAAAGGAGAAAGTTGTAGTGGCGGCAAACACAGCAAGGAGTGCATAACACTTTTAGTCGGAGCAAACATGGATGGCTCTGAAAACCTGCCTTTGCTAATGATAGGGAAGTCAGCCAACCCACGTTGTTTCAAAAATGTAAAAACAAAACCAGTTGAATATGAATCAAACAATAAAGCTTGGACAACAGGTGAAATTTTCGAAAGATGGCTTTTGAAAATCAACAGGCAATTTCGGAATCAAAACAGAAGAATCGTCTTGTTTATTGACAACTGTAGAGCGCACAACACTATTCCTGTGATGGAAAATGTAAAGGTTGTGTTTTTCTCCCCAAACATGACTTCAGTTGTTCAACCTATGGACCAAGGTGTAATAAAAAATTTTAAGTATTTTTCAGACGGCTTGTGGTCCAAAACATTCTGTCAGGTGCTTATTTAGATGAGCACGAAAATACTATCAAGATTAACATCGTTCAAGCTGCCCGCATGTGCAACAGTGCTTGGGACCAAGTTACGCAAAAAATAATTGCTAATTGCTTTCGTAAAGGTGGTTTCTGCCATATTGAAGGTGAAGAGGAGAATAAAGCTGCTAGAGAAGTCGTACCCACTGCGGATAACTGGGAAGATATTGGACATGACGCAGGCATTCGTTACGAAGAGTTTGTAAACATGGATGAAGACTTGGTGTGCGGTGAACAGACAGATGCGGAGATCGTGGCTGATGTTATGAACAAAAGAAATGATGGTGGATCTTCAGATGAAGAAGGGGACCAGCTAGAACTTCCAGAGATACTGATTCCAACGGCTTCACAGGCATAAATTACATTCAAGACTTGAGACGGTTTGTTGAAGGACAGCAGAACGTAAGTGACGCTATTTTCCAAGCACTTAATAAACTTGAAGAGTTTACTACAACTCAGTGTATTAATTGCAATATGCAATCAAAAGTTTCTAGCTTTTTTAAAAAACTAAATGCTACATTTTGTACTGAAACGTCTTTATACGTTTGTAATACATATGTATAAGGAAATTGTTTAATAAAATAACATATTGCTTTACTGAATTTTGGTTTTTGATTTCATTTTTTTACCCTTATTAAAACTTCCCTAATTCGAATTTTTGGATAATCGAATTTTTTACTGGTCCCTTCAGCTTCGAATTAGCCAAGTTCTACTGTATATATAAACATCTAAACGCATACAAAAAAAAAAAAAAAAAAAAAAAAAAAAAAAAAAAAAAAAAAACAGAAATATATAAATCTAATTTGGCCACACATACAAAAAACACTGGACATGAATTCCCAGACATAACCAACATGACACTAATAAAACACATACCACACAAAGGCACCATAATGAACATTTGGGAAACTTAAGAAAACAAACTAATACTTGAACAAATACAAATCAATACAAAACATGATACAATTTTCAAAGCACTCTACATCGAAAATACACAAAATACTAATATATACACCACAATCCCACAATAATAACAATTTAAAAAACCACAAACCAACGGGAAGCCATAACAACAGCCGACCAGCACACAGGTACTCCACAAGATTCAAAATTAGGAAGCCTGATGATGGGAACACTAAGGGTCCTGAAACATGTTCCATATAAGGGAAAAAGAACATCTTGAGGTAAAGTAAATATGTAAATATAAATTTTAAGTACGTATACTGTATATATATAAAATATTTAAAATTTTGTATTTACTTTACCTCAAGATGTTATTTTTCCCTTATTTGGAACATGTTTTGAGAGCTATTGTGCTCTCATCCTCAGCCTTCGCGATTCTGCGTCTAGTGAAGTACCTGTGTGTTGGTTTGTCGCCATTGTGTTCTCCTGTTGGTCTCTGGTATCTCAAAGTGGTATTTTTGTGTGTGACTGTGGTGTATGTATTAGTATTTTGTGTATTTTCGATGTTGAGTGCTTTGAAAATTGTGTCGTGTTTTGTATTGATTTGTATTTGTTCGGGTATTAGTTTGTTTTGTGTTTTATGTTTGTATATTTGTAAATTTTCCCAAATGTTCATTATGGTCCCTTTGTGTGGTATGTATTTTATTAGTGTATTATTGGTTAAGTCTGGGAATTCATGTCCCATGTGTTTTGCATGTGTGGGCAAATTGGATTTATATATTTCTGGTTTTTTGTATGCATTTAGATGTTCAAAATAACGTTTTTCAAGCTGTTTTTTTATTTGTCCTATGTAACATTTATTGCAATCTTGGCATTCAATTTGGTATATAGCGTTAGTTGTTGTATTATCTTTGTTGTGTGGGTTATTTAGTTTTTGTAAATTATTTTTATTAGTTTTGTATTCTATTTTGATATCTGTATTTTAAAATAATTTTGTTAACTTTGTCATTTTATTTAAATTTTTTGTTATTATTTATGTATTGTTATTATTATTATTGATGTTATTATTATAACAAAAAATGGGCCACATTCACATACTAAATAATGAAATCATTATCCACATAATATACATATATATTCACACCACATAATATAGCAAAAAGTTCATGATAGGTGTTCCTGCTGATATGCTCCCATACTCGGAAGTACCAGAAGTACAGAATGTCTGCGCATCATATGTTTGTCTATAAATGTGATAATTAAATATACCCTTGTGAATATAAAATACAAATATTTGTAATTACTAATAATAAATACAGAGGTGTGCAAATTATTATTAGACCCAAACATGAAATTTAAAACTTAACATAATTTTTTTCAATCAATGTTTACTACTATTAATATTTTGTATGATATTATTTGCTCTTTAC
This sequence comes from Magicicada septendecula, assembly GCA_034769895.1. Classification (NCBI taxonomy): domain Eukaryota; kingdom Metazoa; phylum Arthropoda; class Insecta; order Hemiptera; family Cicadidae; genus Magicicada; species Magicicada septendecula. Next base: position 194,302,124 of record CM068369.1, on the reverse strand, counting down.
AGTTAATTTGATATGGTTTGTTATACTTTTGTTGCCTTTATTTTAATGTCACATTCATGTAAGTTCAACTATGGAGGTCAGGCATATCGGTGAACGTCTTATTCTTGAATTCTTAGCAAATGCCAAATGAAGGCCTACAGAATTTTCATCTGGACTGCCAACTAGTTAGAGAAGGACGTTAACATTATTTTCTGCCAGAAATTTAAGAGGGTCTCGTTTTGTGATGTGATGGCCCAATCTGCATGAAACAAAGTCTCCAGCAAGGAATCAGTCATTAAAGTTGCAGAAAAAATTGGATTTCAGGGACTGTTTTGTTCTGGCCGTGCTTCATAAACTCTTGCACATGTATAGTCTTCCAGTTCCTTCAGAAGACATGGCAGCTGCAGTTCATTATCAGGGTTGAGGTTTCACTGTGCAATACATTGCGATTGTAACTCCTCATCAATTGTTGAGTGTTTATGTCAACCGTTATCTTCACTATTCAGAATTTGAATTCATCAGAAAGTATGACATGAAAGGAAAGGAAAAATAAAAAAATATATTCTGTTTACCATATCGAAATATGTAATATAATTCCATTTTCTCTCACCTTTTCTATGCACAGATGAAATGAAAAACATGAAGTAATATAGAGGCCTCATTATTTATAGTCTAATTAACAGATTGTAATAGCTAACTTTGCAAAATTCATTTTCAAATTCCTCTTTAACGTTCTTGGACCAAATCATTCCTTTTTAAACATTGCAAGTATAATTTTTTCTTTTTTACATAGTCTGCATTTGAGAGGCTAACAATGCAAAGTTATGTATTAATAACAGATGGTGATACTTTCTATCATACATAAGCTTTAATATTATTAAAAATATCATTCCTTGTGTTACTTCTGTTTTTGTTAGGTATCTGGGCACTCTGTTCCAAGAGCCTCAATAAGTTGTCTTTCCCCTCTTTCTCCTCATTGTGCAAAGTTGCCTTTCAGTTTTGTAACTAGAAACTCACTATGTTTGAGTGAAGTAGTAATTCAGCTGACACTTGTGAAACGCCATTGTGATACAACATTGGATTGCAAACATGTATACTTTTTTAATAAGCATTGAACCAAGGTCTTTTTCTGTGGTGATACATTTTTGCTAACCTTCCTGTAATCTCACTTTTCAAGAAAAAAAATCTGGTATCAGTTATGTTATAGTAAAACAGAAAATACATATTTTCTTTACTGAGAAGAGAGTTCAAGTATTGCTAAAAAATATAAGTTTATCACTGTTCACATAGACTGAAGTAATAAATTCTGCATGAGCACAAAATAAAAAACTGATGTAAACATCTTAATGAGCTTAGCTGACATCCTTCCAGGGAGTTTTAAAAAATAAAAATATTAAAATTTAATTTTTTAAAGAGAGTGCATGGCAATATTTAATTTGCTTATAAACTTGACAGTATAGTAAAACAGCACTACAGTCTTATTTTGTGGTAAAAAAATAATGAAAAACAAAAATATAAGGAGACACGCAGAGAGTCAAATAATGTGAACATCTTTGTATGTTGAGATTTCCTCAACATTAATCCTTAGTGTAGCAGTGACTGTGAATCAATAAATGATACACAGTTTTAGTCAATGAATAGTAGCGTGGAACGAAAATGGCCTTTTTTATTTTATTTTATTTTATTTTTTTTTTTAGTTTTGTAATAGTGGGGAAAAGTTGCCTTTTAGGTTCAAAAAGAAGAAAAAAAATTTAGTTGTTGTACTACAACATCTTGAGGTGCCGCAAAGAGCTTAAAGTTTGTAAAAAAATTAAAAAAATTGAAAAATTATAAACTTTGATAAATTATTTTTTATGGTTTTCTCGTACATATAATGTTACAAAAGATAGTTGTAAATACATATATAAGCATTAGAATTGGAAAAAATTATTAATTACAAACTATAATAATAATAAAAAAATATTTTTTAATGTCAAAAAGTTTGTGTTTTTGCTAATTTTGAAACTTTTGCGAACATTTTGGTTGTTACAAATAGTAGTAAATAAGGTTGAAATAAAAGCTCGTCAAATCAATTATATATTTTTTTTATTAGAGCACGTACAAAAATATCATAATACACTTTTAAAGACATTGAAAGTTCATTTTTTATGATTTAAAAAACCCTTAATAATTACAAATGTTACAGCTGCAAAATGTTTGTTTCTACTTCATTGACACATTAAACTGTTTTTTTGTATCAAATTTTGGCATGTTCTCACGTGAGTCAATTTTTGCTCTTATATATCCTTCTCTTGTGATTGAACCACAGACATTTTGAGCCGATTCGGTCACCAGTTTCACAGCTCTTTCCACTGCTTGCGTGTGACAAGGAAGCCGGGGAAAGTCGATAAGCGGGTCCACTTTACTATTTGGTTGAGCTTCAGATGTCTTCCGTATAAAGTCTTTGAGAGAGTCAATGGAAACATGTTTTACCAAGGAGGGTTCAGTTATGTCATTTTCAGCACATGAGATCATGTCGATGTAATCCTTTGCATCAAAGTTTATCTTTGGAACTTTAAACTTCCTGACTCCGCCTTTACTTTCTGTTCTTGCTTTTAAAACACATCGTAAACCAAGTTCTCGTACATTTTTGCGCTCATCATATAGCATGGACAAAAGGAGATTTTCTGCACAGCAAAGTACCCATTTCTTTGAATAACCGGGTCTAGAACGTTCTTGAAATCATCAGAGAGATAGTGTGAATATGAGATAAGCTTAAACAGATGTTTGGAACCATAGGTACATGAAGGTTTTAACTTAATGTTAAACCACACAGGTGCATACACTTTCACAATGTACTCAGCCAGAGTCTTAAGGTTTTCAGTTGGATTTTCAGTTGCCACATACAATCTAAGTATACGGTTTACTAATGTAAGCCACCTGGAGTGAGCAAGTTTTCCAGGGTTTCTTAAAGATAAATCTAGTGAGCAATTTCCACTTGATACAGCGATACACATCTCCAATAAATACTTCTGATCTGTACTTAAATCATTTATGTTCTCCAAAAGAGGAAGGTTATTTTCAATTGGCAAGAAAGTAACCACAGGAAGATTAGCACAGTTTTCCAGCTGCTGACCTATTTCGCCTTTAAACTTATTGGGTCCCTTCGTTTTACCATCTAAATGACAAAAAAGATGTCACAAAGGTAGCTCATTTCCATGGAACAAACAAACTAACCATTGTAAAGGTCTTCCTATTTCATTTTCCATCAAAGAAATCACACCATTATTATGTCCAGTGTTTACAACGGTTCCATCACACCCAATAGCAGTAAAGTTAAAAAGTTGTTCGTTGTGTTCTTTATCTTCAAGAAACTCCAGTATACTGTCTGCTATGTCTTTTCCAGTGCCAGATTTAGGTGTTACGTGGCCTAAAAACTTTGAGTTTGGTTCCTCTATTAGTGAAACGTGCTCTTCTGAAATAACTTTTTTGTACAACTTAATTCCTTTCTTTTCTTGAACAATTGTTTTGTCTCTTCTTCCATCAAAAACAATCCTCTATTTTCGGTTGTCTGATCATAAAGACTGTCATTAATGAGATCTCTTCGATTTTTTGATCTTGCTCGTCTAATTTTCATCCTATTACTTTGGTTTTGTCTTCCCCTGTGATTACACCCAAGTCCTGTAAAGCAGCACTAGCTATAGCTGCAGCAGCTCTATCTGATATTCTGGTACGGTCACAAATGGAAGCTACAGATGGCAATTTAATACGCATTTGAGTGCTTATCTTTTTCTCTTTTTTCAGTTTTGAAGGGCCTGGTAGATTTATCTCTTCTTGTATATTTGAAGGACCTGGTTGGTTTGCCTCTTCAGCGCTGTCATTGTCGTCAGTAACTGTTTCTGATACACTAGTATTTTTTGTCCGTTCTTGATTAAACTTAACTGTTCTCTGTAGTTCTTTACTTTTTCTTGCTTCTTTCTTCTTCAAAGCGCTTGTGGTAGCTATATCAACATTACCTATAACCATTTTCGTGGTAGAGCGTTGATCTTTTAGAAACTCTTGTTCTAAAACTGATACTTTTTTTTCTTTTATACAACTACAAGTATCAAAGCTTTGACACTTGCAGGCAGCAATATCAAATAAACGTTCAGCTTCTTCTCTAAATTTTGCGAGGTTCGAGTCAAACTTATCTGACCCTTTTCTACTTTTAGACCTAATAAATTCCTATATTTAGCATGATAAACTTTTATCATTTGTGAAATTCTAAGGTTAGAAACAACGGGAATAGAAGCTATTGACCATATTTGTTCTATTTTTGGAACTAAAGTCTCAGATATTTCACTTACAGTAGGATCTTTCCCTGACGCAACTTTGAGGTTATGTCTAATAAAACAGTAGCACTTCATTACATCTTCGTAAGTAGGCAGTACAATTTCACACAAATCACTAAATCTTCCAAAAATAGGACATTCCGAAATTTGTCTTGTCTTCACTTGTTTAGACTGAGCCATTTTAACTCACAACAATAAAGTAGCACACAAACTAACAAAATAGGGTGAAGTGATTAAAACGTAGTGACTACATAGTAGACACTACGGTGTAGTGATAGCATTAATTCAAATCGGTGTGATTAAACGGGTGAAGTGATTAAAACGTAGTGATTACATAGTAGACACTACGGTGTAGTGATAGCATTAATTCAAATCGGTGTGATTAAACAAACGCTAACACTCCATAGTTATAACTACCCCAAGTGGAGTGGTATCCGGGAAAACTGGAGATACAACTATGGGTAGATACAACTCCAGTGTAGCAGTAACTACCTTTCATGTTGGAACATGATCCCCCCACCCACTGCCTCTATTCGCTTCGCTCGTGTTGTTACTCTTTCGTGTCCGTCACCGTAGCGTTCACTTCACGTTGGTCTGTCACAGCATCATGTCATCATCTGAAGATGAAGGGGGTGTTGAGAAGAAATGTGTGGACAGAGATTTATTTGTTAAATTACTGTCAGAAAGCACGGTATTATTGGAGAAATCAAGGTTACCAAAAATTATGTTTGAAAAAAAGACAGCATGGGAATACTTGTGCACCATTTATTCCCAAACCACTGGAATTGAAGTAAACACATCTCAAATGACAAAAATGCTACAAATATGAAAACTAAAATAAAAAATAAAACAGATGTAAAAGCGACAGGGAACAAAAAAATTAAATTAAAAACTGGGAAAAGAATTTGTTATCAATATTGGGTGAAGAAAACCCTGTTTTTACCAAAGTGCCAGGAAGTTGTACAGTAGGGGTATCCCAATCAACCTTTTCGGAATTAACCGAAAAGAAGAGCAACAATAATAACTGTAGCATGTCTCCTACGCCGACTAGTAGTTCAGGTTATACGTCTTCTCAAGCCATCCAACAGGCAAATACCTCCATCTGCCAATGCTTATGTGAGACCCAGTGTGAATAAGTTATTGTCCTATGAATCAGATGAAACAAAAGATTTGACAACTCCTCAACTACAGAGACTTGTTCTCTTGCAGCAATTTGAACTGCAGAAAATAAAAATAGAAAAAGTGAAAATTGAATTAAAAAAGTTAAATAAAAACTGCGCAGAAAAAGGAACACAAACTGATGTAACCTCAGATTATTGTACTTTTATAAACTTGTAACCTATTCCTTGTAATCCTTTTTCCTTCCATAAATAAAAAAAAAACATAGTTAAGTATATTAACCGCACCTAAGGTTAGTCTAGTTCGTGTGGTCTAGCTGTGCACACGGCGGCAGTAGCTACACATGCCAGCCATGAGTATAGCAGGGCTGGCCGGCCGCGGCCCTGTGATTGTTAGTGGAACCTTGCATAGGGTCAGTGGGATGCCAAAAACAGGTTCCACACTACCAATCACAGGTATTACAGGCCAGTATAGCCTGCTATACTCATGGCTGGCATGTGTAGCTACTTACTACTGCCGCCGTGTGCACAGCTAGACCACACGAACTGGACTAACCTTAGGTGCGTTAATATAAATGTTTTTTTGTTTTTTTTTTTATGGAAGGAAAAGGATTTTTATTTAATATACAAATTATTGCTATTTCTACAACAGAGTTCAACATTTTGACTGTTTGAACATAACATCTTACTTTTAAATAAAGGCTAACATATTCCGCTTTTGTTCACCACGAACTTTTGTTGCAGCATTTTCGTGTGTCTCTCTGCCAACTTCATCCTCAACGAACGCATCTTCATCTCCACCGTGTCCCAAGACCTCAAAATTTAAAGGGTCTTTAAGGTGTTTAGCGACATTATGCAGCACAGCACAGCTCACTACTAGTTTTGGTACTCTTTCAAGAGACACTCTTACGCAGTTACCAAGGATTGGAAACCTTTGTTTAAGTTGTCCAAACACTCGTTCTATTATCACCCTTTCTTTTGTGTGCTTCCGATTAAATCGACGTTGAATATTGTCTTGAGGTGGCTTGAATGGTGTGATCAGCCATGGGGCTATACCATAGCCGGAGTCACCAAGCAAACAAGCAGTGCAGTCATATCGTGATATTACGTCCCGTACTGCACTCCTTCTCCATATTCTGGCATCGTGCACTGAGCCAGGCCATTCAGCGCTAATGCTTGTAAACTTTTCTTCCGCATCACACGTTGCCTGAACATTGATGCTGGCATAACCCTTACGATTTACGTACTCATCGCCAAACACTGATGGTTTTTTAATTTCGATGTGGGTGCAGTATAATGCACCCACAACAGTTGGTAAGTTAAAGTGTGTTTGCCACATAACCTTTGCATTATTTATGTCTTGTACTGTACTGGGGAAATAAATCCAGTTGTTAGCTTTTTCTAAAATACGATCCATCACATAATTAATATTTTTACATACCGTGGAGCGGTCCACTCCAATATCTTCTGCTACTCCACTCTGAAATCCTGGATCAGCAGTATAATGCAAAAATATTTCCATACGCTGTCTTGGAGATAGTGCTTTTCCTCGAGTTTCATCAGTATGTGGCAGAAATTCTGATGTTAAAAAATCAATATTGCCTGTTTCAAAATGCATCAGCTCCTTGCACCTACTCAAAACTCTTCTTTCACCGTATGCCCTTCATTCTCTTACATGCATAAACATTGCCATCGTGAAGTCGACTAACAACTGACAAAAGTGGAGTGTGCCCCTTCTCGGACTCCAAATAAATGAAGTTATAACTACACGTAACTAGTTGTAGCTTCTCTTTTATCACATTCAAAGTGAAGTTATAACTACCAGTCCAGGAAAATCAAGATACAACTATAGGGGGTAGTTGTAGCTACCTTTTAATCACACTAAAGGAAGTTACAACTTCAAAATACAGAAGTGGTACGTTTTAATCACTTCACCCAACAAACGCTAACACTCCATAGTTATAACTACCCCAAGTGGAGTGGTATCCGGGAAAACTGGAGATACAACTATGGGTAGATACAACTCCAGTGTAGCAGTAACTACCTTTCATGTTGGAACATCCCCCCACCCACTGCCTCTATTCGCTTCGCTCGTGTTGTTACTCTTTCGTGTCTGTCACCGGTAGCGTTCACTTCACGTTGGTCTGTCACAGCATCATGTCATCATCTGAAGATGAAGGGGGTGTTGAGAAGAAATGTGTGGACAGAGACTTATTTGTTAAATTACTGTCAGAAAGCCCGGTATTATTGGAGAAATTAAGGTTACCAAAAATTATGTTTGAAAAAAAGACGGCGTGGGAATGCTTGTGCACCATTTATTCCCAAACCACTGGAATTGAAGTAAACACATCTCAAATGACAAAAATGCTACAAAATATGAAAACTAAAATAAAAAATAAAACAGATGTAAAAGCGACAGGGAACAAAAAAATTAAATTAAAAGACTAGGAAAAGAATTTGTTATCAATATTGGGTGAAGTAGAAAACCCTGTTTTTACCAAAGTGCCAGGAAGTTGTACAGTAGGGGTATCCCAATCAACCTTTTCGGAATTAACCGAAAAGAAGAGCAACAATAATAACTGTAGCATGTCTCCTACGCCGACTAGTAGTTTAGGTTATACGTCTTCTCAAACTGTCCAACAGGGAAATACTCCATCTGCCAATGGTTATGTGAGACCCAGTGTGAATAAGTTATTGTCCTACGAATCAGGTGAAACAAAAGATTTGACAACTCCTCAACTGCAGAGACTTGTTCTCTTGCAGCAATTTGAACTGCAGAAAATAAAAATAGAAAAAGTGAAAATTGAATTAAAAAAGTTAAATAAAAACTGCGCAGAAAAAGGAACACAAACTGATGTAACCTCAGAATATTGTACTTTTATAAACTTGTAACCTATTCCTTGTAATCCTTTTTCCTTCCATAAATAAAAAAATAAATAAATAAATAAATAAAAACATAGTTAAGTATATTAACGCACCTAAGGTTAGTCCAGTTCGTGTGGTCTAGCTGTGCACACGGCGGCAATAGCTACACATGCCAGCCATGAGTATAGCAGGGCCGGCCGGCCGCGGCCCTGTGATTGTTAGTGGAACCTTGCATAGGATCAGTGGGATGCCAAAAACAGGTTCCACACTACCAATCACAGGTATTACAGGCCAGTATAGCCTGCTATACTCATGGCTAGCATGTGTAGCTACTTACTACTGCCGCCGTGTGCACAGCTAGACCACACGAACTGGACTAACCTTAGGTGCGTTAATATAAATGTTTTTTTTTTTTTTTACTCTGAAATCCTGGATCAGCAGTATAACGCAAAAATATTTCCATACGTTGTCTTGGAGATAGTGCTTTTCCTTGAGTTTCATCAGTATGTGGCAGAAATTCTGATGTTAAAAAATCAATATTGCCTGTTTCAAAACGCATCAGCTCCTTGCACCTACTCAAAACTCTTCTTTTACCGTATGCCCTTCTTTATCTTCCATGCATAAACATTGCCATCGTGAAGTCGACTAACAACTGACAAAAGTGGAGTGTGCCCCTTCTCGGACTCCAAAATAATGAAGTTATAACTACACGTAACTAGTTGTAGCTTCTCTTTTATCACATTCAAAGTGAAGTTATAACTACCAGTCCGGGAAAATCAAGATACAACTATAGGGGGTAGTTGTAGCTACCTTTTAATCACACTAAAGAAAGTTACAACTTTAAAATACAGAAGTGGTACGTTTTAATCACTTCACCCTATTATGTTAATCTGTTACACAATAGACGGCAACTCAACTGAACTCGGCAAAGCGACTGACACCTGATCTGAGCTTGTCACCACACACAAACAAATCTCCGCCTTCCGCCCCCTTCCCCCTCCCAACATCCGCTACGGCGATGACTCATGCTCCCGGATGCCAATGCAATAGTTAAACTGTTTTTATCTTTCTATTCATATTTAAACGCCTATTTGAAACTTTTTATTGCATAATCGAGACACGTAAAATTCTTTGAAAAAGTTACAAAAAGTGTGTTTTTATAAAACTTTACCGCTCTTGCGGCACCGCAAGACATAGTCCAAAAAGTTAAAAAAAATTGTCTTTTTTGATATAAAAACTGCTTTTTTGACAGTATTTGAAATAAAAAAAATGTTTTGACAAGTTCTTAAAACAACTTAAAAATGTAGCGAAAATTGCAATTTTATGAAAATTTATCATCCTTGTGGCACCTCAAGACGTGCTCCAATATTTTTCATATCTTTTTTTATCTTATCTACACCAAAAGGCAACTTTTCCGCGCTATTACAAATTTAAAAATCCAAACTTGATTTTTTCATTCCACCCTAATGAATAGTTACAATTTTGTTGAAATAAAGAGCAATAGGGTATTTTCAGTATTGTTGTATTACTGATGTATTATTTATAATTGATTTAATTGTGCTAGTGTTCCGTGTGATTTAGAGATAATAGTTCAGAGATTTGAACTCTGTGATTGTTTATTGGTGGAGTAAAAATTTGAGAAAGCCTTGTTTTGACATTAATTGTCTATTTGAGCCAGACTCTGCAAAAACCATTGTGTAATGGGACATGTTTTGTTAAAGATCTAGCTTAACATTTGAGATTGAGATTTCATTGTGGAGGTTTTTGTAATTATTTATTTTTTTTTTTAGTTTTTAATATGTACAAATTTTGTAATAATGTTTGATATAAGAAATTTTGTTGTGTACACAACAGAGAAAATCTGTTGAGGGGAATGTTGAGCGTTGCGAAGCTGACGGGGCAAACAATAACCTTATCAAGACGGCCCACAGCAAAGGAGGCGCAGCCCCTAGCCAGCAGCCTGCGCAGGCTTCGGGTGCTGATGGGGATTATCAGTTAGTCCAGCACGAAGTGTTATATTCAATGACCAACCAGTACGAGGTATTGGAGTTTCTGGGAAGAGGAACTTTCGGACAGGTAGCTATTTACTCTTCTGTATATATGCATGAGAATGTGAATATTGTAAATGAGTGGGATATATTGATATATTGTAAGTGGGACAGATATTGAATTGAAATACACGTCTGTAATAATGGTTCCTAGTCGTTGCCGTTTTGTCACAGCGAGAGTGTATGATGTACGATGTGATGGCATATGATGAACCACAGGGTGAAGTAGTAAATAATTTCAACAGTTGTGAAGTTAGTGTTATTGTGTTTTTGTTAACTAAAATTAATAGTGTTCTACAATCGTATATGTAATAGTAAGTGTAAGTGAAGGTTTTTGTTAACATAGAGAAGGAAAAACATAGAGACAATGAACATAATACATTATTACTGAGTTGACAGATGAATTGGTAAAAAAAAGAAAATATAAAAATTCTGACTTTCTGTCATAATTTCGGAATTATCTGGTAAATTTTCAAATGTATCATGATCAGTAATTTACAGTATTACGCACAAAAACTGTTGATGATGAGGTTGGTACCAAAAATAGTAATACACATTATAAGAAATGCCTTTCTTTAACTCAAGAGAATTTTGCTGTGGTATCAAAATGTAAAGGATACATTGTCAGTACTGTCACTGGAAATGATTTTCTATAAAAACATAGTGACACTAACATTTGATTCAATTGTGTTAGACATTGCAAAAACAAATTTGAAATGAGTACCTTGCTCCACAAAGTCAAATCCTTAGTTTTCTATGACACTTTTGTCCTAATAAGAGGTTTTTTATAAGATAATACCACTAACATCTATGAATAATGACACTACGAAAAGCTGTAAGTTACTAGGCTAAGTGTGATTTGTTTTATAGGCTTATGCTATATACAAGAATGGTTCAGTCTCCTGTTTCAGCTCGAACTTTCCAAACGTTTACAATGAAATTTTGAACCAGTGTCCCTACAGCCTTATGCTTTTTGATTAATAGATAATTAATAGTTCATGACTTTAAAGATATGACTCATAAGGGGAATAAAATAATGAACTGAAGAACAGTGATAATGAATAGTTCAAAGCACAGGCATTGGAATTGGTGATAGTGGATGGTCTCAAAAACGAACTATTGTGTTTCATCATTGTGCATTAAACACAGTTCCATACATATTTTGTTAAAATATTATTTTGATAGTGAATATGTGTGGAAGTAATTTAAACATGGACGTAACTGTATTGTACTTTTGTTTAATCTAAAGTGTCTGTACTGTAACGTGTAAGCAAAAATAAAAGTTTTACAGTCGCTGATAAACACAACTCAAAGTTTCATACATAACTACCATCAGAATTGAAACTTAAAAATTATACATTAACATTGTAGAATAAATCATAAGTCACGACATTAAGAAGTTTTTATATTATACTACTATGCTCTCATCACTTTTACATTTTTTGGTCATTTTGTTCTCTAACCCTTTATATCTACATGTCACATCGTTTACTTCTTCCCACTTAATGACTCAGCTCTTCTTTTATACCTCTATCCAAATTTTTCTTTACTTTTATTTGTACATGTTACTTTTTTATTACTATTGTTTTACTTTTTTAGACTTTCTTACTGAAAAGAGTATCTTTCGTTGCATTACTAATTCTCCCTGTTTTTCACTAGTCCTGTTTTGAGTGATTGTAAGTTACTAAAAATATTTATCTTCGGTTCTCTTTTTCAAAAACAACGTTAGTTTTAATCACACACAGTTTTCATGTTTAATTCTCACCTTTAATGTTTCGAGATTTTGGAGCCAGTACTATTTAGATTATTCTGTCACCATTCACTCCTTTCTTTCACCAAGAAAAAAAAAGATAAATATTATGGCATGCATAATAATTTGATCCAGAAAATACATGTGTGGAAAAAGTTTAAGATCTTATTTTTGTTATAGTCATCCATAAAATGTTAAGAGATACCAGAACCCCATGGATGCACATTTTAAATGCCTCACTGTTTCTGGGGATCAAGTAGTCCCATTTGTCAGGTTGTCAGGCTCTGTGATCATATTCTAATTATGAAATTTTTAATTGAAATACAATTAACAAGGCAAGTGCAATTCCTAACAGTTAAGTTTGTTCATTAATAATGTTAAATCGAAAATTGGATTGGAATATGAAATGAATGAAGTAGTGTGGTGAAGCGGTATTTTCAACAGATATTGATGAGGAGTAGCAGTTTTACTGAAGCACCAATCTGTCTTGTGATGAATACAAAAAACAGAAGCTTAATATTAGAACTTACATTTCCTGCAGTATTATGATTGTTATTGTAGGAAATTGTTAGTAACACTTTGCCTGAATTATTGAGAAGAAACAGTTATTTGACTTCTTGTAAACAGAATTAAAACGACAAGAAGATATGATTACATTGAGATTTGTGATGAAACATGGGGGTTTACATTTTATTCTGTAGCTGAGCAGCATCACCCGTGTTCATTTTCTAAGCACAGGAAATTCAGACAGATGCTTTCAACATGGTGATGGCTACAGTGTCTTAGGAGTATCATGGAGTTTGTGAATTCATACCTAATGCCAAAATATAGCCAAACAATCGATTCTGATTCCTATTCTAAAAAACTGAAAAATGTGTCAAATATTCTAAACCAGTGCATGCATACATGAACAAACCCATGTAAATTTATTGAGAACATATGGTTTATTTTTTGGTCACAATATTTTTTTATAACATTGTCTAACTCTGCATCGCAGGCAGAATATCATTTTGTATTTTAATCTGTCATTATTTTATAATTAGTGTTAGAAACTAAGTATAATAAATATATTATAGAGTAAATATTGAATGTACAGTGAGCTACATGTTAAAACAGATTTCATGAAACACATTTGTATGATTGTTGTAGGTAGTTAAATGCTGGAAGAAGGGGACAAATGAAATTGTTGCAATAAAAATTTTAAAAAACCATCCATCTTATGCCCGGCAGGGACAGATTGAGGTAATAATGTATACAGTGTAACAGATGTGTTACGCTTCCATAAGATTAGTTTATTTGATTATAGAAAATATTTAATGTGATAATGATTCCAATTCATGAATTATAACAACCTTATCATTACTTATTGTAAAGAAATTAACTGTTTGAGTTAATTATAGTTTATTTTTACTACTTTGAGTATATATTGTAACGAGACAAACGATTGGGATTTATTTCTGTTCTCCACATAATTGCTGACACGAACACTGGGTTAACTTTGGTAAAAAGTGGTAAGTAATGAAAAGTGATGATAAAGTAAATTATATTACATTGACGTACGAACTAGGTAAACATTTATTTGATAAAGGAAAATAATATAACAATATTCACAGTACAATTTTTGTTTATTATGCAGTCAATACAGAAGTAATTTCTCATTGCTCTCATAAAATTAACAGCTTTTATGAAAAGCTAAATACACCAGCTTCATGTGATTTAAGCTTCAGTTAAAGGATTTAACATATAAAAACTTGACAAATGCTCTTTCCATACATATTTTGTTGAAATATTATTTGAATAATTTTGAAAGGTAAGAGGATGCGAAAGTTTTTTTTTTAGAGGGGATGAAGAACACTATGGTTAAAATCACATTTTAACTATTTAAACAATTTACTTAAATATTTGATTTTTCTTGCAGTCAAACCCTACGTCATACAAGCTCTCTATAACTCACATCTTGTGCATTGTAGCTGCCAACAGTTACTTATAATGTACTGTTTGCCATTCTGTCTTGGATGTCAGCATCTGAGACTTTCTCAAACAAACTCTTTTCCTCCTTCCTTTGATTGATCATTTGTAATGTTAATGTCCATCTTTGGTCACCAATTTGCTGGTACATACTTATTTGTTGTTGCTTTATTATTTGCATAATTATGATGTTTTATTATAAATATTAATTTTTTTTAATAACTGAATTGATAATATGTTTCTACAGGTTAGCATTTTATCCAGGCTAAGTCAAGAAAATGCAGATGAATTCAATTTTGTACGAGCTTACGAGTGCTTCCAGCACAAAAATCATACTTGTCTCGTCTTTGAGATGCTGGAACAGAACTTGTATGACTTTCTTAAACAAAATAAGTTCAGCCCACTGCCACTCAAGTATATACGGCCAATATTACAGCAAGTCCTCACGGCCCTTCTTAAACTTAAGGTAAGCAATACGGTTTCTATTTGTATTGTATATTGTAGGGCAGCCAGAAATGTACATTTACCTCAGGAGTAGAATACTCGTAGTCTCAGTTTTTATTGACCATAGTATCAGTGATTAGGAAAATTAGATTACACATAATCACCCATTCACCATAATATGAATTTTTATCTGTGTAATGTGTTTGTAGAATTACACGGCTCTTGATCTTGTTGGTTCTTGGAAACATTACTGACATGATCAGTATGTGTTTCACAACTGAAATTGATCTTCAAACTCCTGGGGCATTTGTCCAGTTTAGCCTCTTTGTTACATTAATCTATGTACCATACATGTGTTATAATGATTATGTGTGCACACTGTTTTAAATAATTTAAGGCTGTAGTAGTTGAGCTCCATTTTTTAGTTATTACTAGCTTGTCTCCATAGAAAATTATATGTACACTTTTTTTAAATCACATTTTTCATTCTGTTGTATATTTAAATATTTGACATATTATTAAGACTACATTAAACTCATCTCTCTTAAAGGTTAACAGTTTATTTACTCTTTAATCAAAAGAAAATCATTTTTGTGACGGGACAAAAGGGAGATGTTTATTTTATTTAAAGTCATGTAAATTTATTTTGTATCCATTTGGCCAGTCCCACATAACAAGGTTGTATTCAACCAGGAACAGTAGAGTGAAATTTTGAACGGAGGTGTTGTAATGGAATGCGATGTATGTTTTGTAACTCAAGTGGTTCCAAGAATTTGTTACGCACAATGTACGCACACACACCAGAGCGCACGCAGATACGACGCACATCTGTCCGAAGAGACGCTTCAAACAATGGCGAGCCAGAACCACTGCCTCAACAATGTGCTTTTAAGATGCCGGATATTAATTTGAGGCTCCGCCTACCACGGCCTCTATGTTGTAGTCGTTTGATATCGTTGACAGCTTGGAACATTGAAAAGTCACCCTACAGGTACGGTGACTAACAATCTATCATAAGAAGGCTGTGGTTTCCGTCGGCCTCAGAGAGTGGTAGTGGAAAGTGGTGCGTTGTGTGCCAGCTTCAGTCGACGACAACTATAGGCCACGTGTGGTCAATACTAACATCGCTCAAGCAAATTTTGGGTAAGCCGACCAGAAAACTGTATCTAAATGTAGAAATAATGTGAATCAGTGAAATCGGCAGTTATATAAAATTTAGGAACATTTACGTAAAACTGTGGTGGACGATGTGCGACGGAACCAGCTAACACGTGCCGTAAGAATACAACATAAATTAATATTTGGCCAGCATCTAGAATCAAATTTTATTTTACTGGAAAATTTTAATCAATTATAATGGGAAGATGAAATGTAATAAGGGGACAAGTATGAGTGTTGAGTATGAGCAAACTGGGTCGTTTTAAATAGAGTTAAAATAGTTTAAGTTTTTTTCTTTCTCGATATGTTTTGTACTAAAAGGAGGTAATACACCACATTATTATTTTGCATTTTTAATGATTAACGGGTCATTCCACATCAAATCAACACAGTGATTTACCTCACCATCTCAGATTTCAATGAAATTTGGCACATATGTACCTACCATATAGACTAAGAAAAATACCAAATTTCAACTTAATATCTCAACCGGTTTCTAAAATATGGCTATTTTCAAACAAACCTGAAAAACGACTGGTCGACACATTTTTAAACTGCAATTGCAGCTCTCCTAATTGAGATAGAAAGATGGGAGGGGTGTCACTTTGTAGCATGTTTCAAGTTCTTTTCATTGATATATGACACAATAGGGGTTATGATAAAAAAATATTTTTTTATTTCAAAGTCAAAATTTTGATTTTGAATTTTCAAAATGCGCTGGTTTAAAAAATTTGAAAAAAATCTAAAACAATCTTTATATGATGGCTAAATAATAGTACAAGTCCCATCATGGGATCATTATGGGTTCAAATAGAAAACTACATTTAAAATCAGCAATACACAGCAGTTTGGTGGCTACATACCCTTTATTCTCAAAATTCGCATCTACATAACTTACTAATTTTTCAAAATGTAATATAGCCTAATCAATAAAAGAAATTGTAAAATTCAAAACTTACAGAATTGTTTTGGAGTATTACAGTCCTTAACTTTACTGAACATCTTTGCTAAAGTCTTTTAAAAGCTTCGGTAGTTTGATGTAGTTCTTTTTCCGAGAGATTGTAGGTTCTTCCAGATGGAGTCACTGGATTTACTTTACATAACACATGTGTCACAGGAAGCCAAAGTATATCTTGCAATCTAGGATAGGAGAAGTTTGTTGATGGACCAGATGGATGTAAAAAAGAAACATTTACTTCTTCCTTGCTTTCTTTTTTTTCCAGTACATACGCTAACCACCAATTGTTATCATAGACGATGGTTATGTACCCACTAACTTCATTAATTTTCAATCTGTCCTGTAAAGCTGTATTTTTTTCAGTAGTTGATACATTTGAATCTGAGATTTTCACTTTTATTTGACTGTTATGTAATGGAATGGGAATAAAAGCATGAAGTTTCTGGATACCTTTTATTCTTACAGACTTGCTTAGACGATCTTCTTGATACATTTGAATCTGAGAAGATTTTCACTTTTATTTGACTGTTACGTAATGGAATGGGAATAAAAGCATGAAGTTTCTGGGTACCTTTTACAGAGTTGCTTAGACGATCTTCCAAAAGTTTATTGGTTTGTATGTATTCTTCTTGATTCACATATTCAAAATTTGCCACAAAAATATTCTGAATTGCCCACTCATACAACTGAAATGGTGTCTGGATTTGATTCTCATATGGGTGTTGTAAGCTGGCTCTAGCAGCTAATCTTTTCACAGTACCTCCAACGCCATCACATGGGCCCTTCCCATGTGCGGTTGCTGAGAAATGCCACTCAGAATCAATATCAAAATCATCTTTATGAAAGCACAGGTTAGTGAAATTCTTCCTGTTTTTGTACTGTGCTGCTGACCCATCAGAGAAATAATAAATCTTCTTCACATTGTCACCAAATTTACTTTTCATGAATTCTATTAGTTTTTTTTGGAAGCAATAAACTGTAACAGTGTTGTGCTGCAAGCAGTCTGAAATTATTACAAAACTCACATGCTCTGTCTTTTGTCTCTTGTAATAGATGACAAATGGGTGGACTGTGGCTTGCCTACGGTTTCAATGGTAGCTCTGCGCCTCATCTTGTAGAACAAAACAGTAATTTTCAGAAAAATCACATATGACAAGAACTTCTGAGTCCTTTAGGTTTTCCTTAACATGATTCATGAAGGAGCTTTGCTGCTTGGCAATGAAATCATGTCTGACTGAAGCAGAGAGATTCTCAGTAAACAAATCAACGAATTCTGAAGTTGATTTTTCAATTGTCTCCAAGTTGCATCTGTCACCTGATATCCATTGGCGAAAAGTTACTTTTTCAATTGAATTATCTTCAAAACTCTCATCTAATATAGTTTTGACTTCCTCAGTCCCTGGACAGGACGAACATTTCCCCAAATGACACTCTATGGAAGCAGGGTTGCACAGTACTCTTGCAATGCAATGTTTGTATGTGGGTAGTTTCCCATTGGTTAGTGAGTCAATTTTGGCATTTTCTATCATAAGCTTTATGTTTTGATGGGTAGTGCATACACATACAGAATGAGTACCACTGGAACCTGCCAGCGCACAGTTTTTTGGCCGAAGCTCTGCAAATTTTGAAAAGCTAATTTTCATCTCATTAGATTTGTCTTTAAATGACCTATACGCTTCCATCAGATTGCAAAAAATTAGTCTCTTTGACAATTTAACTCTATCTCCATTCACATTCTTAACAGAAACACAATCCTTCATTCCAGGTAACACTCTGCTAATTTCATCACTTTCATAATATGATCTAACTGGTGCAACTACTTCTGGAGAGAGGCTCTTGCCTGGTTTTTGATTAGGACTTTCTATCATTCCTTTATCGTTAAGTATTTTTTTGGATTGACGTACCATGTAATTTGGGGCATTAAATTCTCGCATGATTTTCCTCACGCTCCATGACTTTGGCAAACATGTCAAAATCATCAACTTTTTTACTCTAAAAGTACAGTTTGAAAAACTAAGTTTAAGTTTGTTCAAAATTGAGTCTTCGAGTAATTCTGTGTCTTCATCGGAGGATTCTTCAACAGCTGTGAAAAGCTTACGTTTCATAGCAGAATTTATCTTTTGAATTTTATTTGAGGCATAAGTCATAGAATTTATCTTTTTACTATCAAGAGGCGATTCACCTAATTCATGAAGAGAAGCATTAAGTGTTTCAACTACCTCTGGCTTTGAGTGAAAGTTGGGGTCTTTTTCAGAATCAGAGTCACTCGAAACTGTAGTAAGTTCTTGAGCAATGCATTGATCAGCAATGGCCTGGTTCAGTTCTTGATTATTTTTTAAAGTTGATAACTCTTTTCTACATGAGTCACATACTTTAGCCTCTTTAGGTAAATCATTGAAATTTTTACGCATCCACTCTGTTACAGTTCGAAGTTTGTTCTTGATTCTTATTCTATGACCACTTTTTGAAAAAGGATTGAAACATTGCAATGTTGTATACCGTTTGCTTTCCATTTTTTTTTTTTTTTTTTTCAATAATTAGGAATGAATACGAAAAAATTATCTCAAAATGTCAAGTTGTTATTTGCACGCAAAGTAATTTTAATTCATGTGAAATTCTAGTTCATCAATTAGCTATTTATAATCTAATTTTAAAATCACTGTACTTTTCACAGAGTATTTAAGACTTGTTCGCTTGAATTCTTGTATGTAGTTTTTTGAAATATTCCTAAATATTTAAGTTAGCTACTAAAACAACTAAATAGAAACACTAGAAATCCACTCACTTTTTAAAAATCTATGAATTCACTTTTATTTATATTGTTACGCGGGGCGTTAAGCGGCCTTGTTCGAATAATATAAATTAAACAAAACTATACAGACCTATGTAGAATTCAGATTAAAAAAAAAACACTTTTAAATTAAACCAATAAAATACATTCACTTAAAAATTGTAATTGTTATGAAACACATATCTAACCACCACCAAGCCCTGCAGAAGACTGAGGCCTGTAAGTAGGGATGGCAACGATATATCTATAGTTGAAATTTATCGATATATTTCTAAATATATCAATATATTTATTATCGATATACGTTATTTATATATTTTTGGATTATATCGATACATCTCTAAAAACGCGATATATATCGTTTTTTTTGTTATTGATTTAAAAAATGTAAAACATTAAATTCACTTCTCTTAAAATGATGTTTTAGAAAGGTTGTAACAAATTGTGTTTTAATACTTCAACCCTCTAACGGTAAGGTGGACTTTTATGCATGCAAGGTAAGGTCTCGAAACGCCGCAAATTTATCCTTCCTTGGATCTCTCGTAGTTTTGTCGTCAAATCGTAAGTTCTGGATTAGAAAAGAGAATCTTTTCTGTGACATTGAACAGCGAAATACAGCCGGTCCATAGATTACAGAAAACATATCATCAAGACATAAACCAGAGTTCTTCAAAACACCGCTCATATACAACAGCCCAATAAGAGCTCTTATCTCTGTCAGGTTTGTGGGAGATGTAAACCACTGTACAGATTGGTATTTGATCTTCGATCTTTCTATTTCACTGTTAGTGTGGAGAACAATTTTTTCCAGCATCTCATCGGTTACAAATAAAGAAAACAATTGTACCTCATCAACGATCCCTCGAGCATCGCCTTTTGGTCCGGGCAGGTGTGTGATAACATTTAAAGATGAGGTTCGTGAAAATTTGGAGCGTACCGGTTTGTTCGTCCAGATGGTTTTTTCGTCTTTCCCCAATTCAAAAATCCTGTCATCATCAGTGTTTTCATAGGCAGTGTTGCCAGGTCAATCAGTCCTCTTTTCCCCACATGGCTACTCAGAATTTCTCCACTTTGCTATCAGAATCCCCACTGCCACAAATGTGTGTGCTTTATGCAAAGTGTCACCACATTTTATAGAGTCTGAGTGTATTCTAAATGTTTAAACATTATTACAAGAATGACATAAATATTAAAAACTAGTTTGAAGTACAATAAAAAAAATCATCAGCACTGCTACAATCCTTTGTCCCTTCAGCTAAGTCGAACTCGTCATCTTCGTTATCGCTGTCTATAAGAATGTTATCTTCAGTCTCGGAAACTTCTTTGTCAAAATCATCTTCTTTTAAGTCTGAGTCTTCTTCTTGCCTTTGAAACTCTGCTAATATTTCTTCAGCAGCGTACAATATTTTGTTACAAGCCATTATGCAAAAAATAAAAAATGAATAGAAAATCTAAATTCAATGACAAAAGTCACAGTAATTAGAGTAAATTGTATTCTATTGTCCACTCAATGGTACTGTCTGGCTCTTACACGTGGTAGTATTGCTATGATGCCAGAGCAATGTCAACCATATACTACTACGCTTTTTCATGAATCGTAACATGTAAACAAAGTGTAGACATTCCTAAATATACGATTGTTGATGTCTAGGCTCGACTTTGGAGAAACATTGCAACAGATACAACTCGATAAGTCACTGATTACAAAATTACAAAACAATGGCAAGTGTTGTGTTCATGTTTAGTCTACAAAACAAGACTAAACATTAGTTACAGTACTACGTATGTATAAAGTTCACAAGCCATACATTCTTACGAAACTGCAAAAAATATATAGGAAGCGTTGAAAAATTTTAAAGCATTTTTGGTAAGGTCGGGTCGCATCCGACCCGAAAAGAGAAGTGCCCAGAAAAAACAAACACAGTGATCGAGGAACAATTACCTGGAAACTGGGGTTATTCCTATGCCTTCCCTATGAATGACTGAGAGGGTATCTTAGTGTTAAACCGTTTGGAGAAAAGTTAGAATGGAGAGATGTTCGGAACAATTGCACATGGGTCGGATCCGACCCGCACCTTACCATTAGAGGGTTAATAATGAGATTAATTTATTACTATCTGCTATAAACAACATCGGGATTTTGTAGGGATTTTTTGTCGTGCTCGTGCAACACTGCATTGCATTGGAATTGGAGTTGGACAACAGTGCAGACTGAGAGCTTACTGTCATTGGCTCATATATCGGTCTTACCGATATATCGTAATATATCGATATATTTCAAGCAATATATCGGATATATCGATATAGCTGTTACGATATATCGGAAGACCGATATATCGATAAACCAATCAATGTTGCCATCCCTACCTGTAAGGCTGTTCTGAGGACTGCAGGTTGCTACAGGCTTCTTGCTTCTGAGTGCATGATTCAACATGTTACTTTTAAACACAACAGATCCACTTTCCAAGTGAGAACATGCAGAGCATCTTTATTAAAGCAATATGTAGGCTATTTCTTCTCTTGATTTAAATTTTGTTTTTAGTTGTAGGTTTTCATTAATACATTCATGGCATAAGTAGGCTACCACCTGGTTAAAAAGAAAAAAATATATATATGATATAAACTTATGTATACTGTACACTAGCTTTAAAAACAAATCCATTTGCAAATATGTACTTAATAAATAAAATTTCTCATTCAACAAAAATTATAAATTATATTAAAAAACTGACATAATTAGTTTCAAGATTAACATAAAATTTATTGGAAGTGAAACAGAATATGTACTTAATCATAAAAACCTGGCACAAGGCAAGTTTGAATGCTGCTTTCCATTTGAACCCATAATGATCCCATGATGGGACTTGTACTATTATTAAGCCATCATATAAAGTTTGTTTTAGAATTTTTTCAAATTTTTTGAAGCGGCGCATTTTGAAAAATTCAAAATCAAAATTTTGACTTTGAAATAAAAAAATATTTTTTTATCATAACCCCTATTGTGTCATATATCAGTGAAAAGAACATGAAACATGCTACAAAATGACACCCCTCCCATTTTCTATCTCAATTAGGAGAGCTGCAATTGCAGTTTAAAAATATGTAGACCGGTCATTTTTTGGGTTTTTTTGAAAACTTTACATAGCCGTATTTTAGAAACCGGTTGAGATATTAAGTTGAAAGTTGGTATTTTTCTTAGCCTATATGGAAGGTACATATGTGCCAAATTTGATTAAAATCTGAGATGGTGAGGTTAAAAATGTAATTAAACTGTGTTGAGTTGATACGGAATGACCTAACGTAAATGTGTTGGAAGAAGGAATAGAAAAGAAATGTAGTATTTGTCCAACAAACTAAAATGTAGACTGCTTAGTTGGAGTAATCAATTTAGTTTTCACAGAATGTTTTAAAGTACAACATTAAGCAAAGAATTTGATGAACGGTTAAAAGTTATAAACGGAGAAGAAAGTAATTTTACAATATGAATTTTAATAAAATGAATTAGTAGCATAACCATGTGTTAAGTTAATTATTACGCCACATTAACATCACCTATCCCGTATAGAAAATTTCGCCTAACGAACCTGGCAAATAAGTAAAAGTGTTTCAAGGTTTCGATATTAAACCACAAAATATCGTGGCGACCTATAAATAATTTGGAATCTTCTGTGTTGGGTAAGTCAGGGTGGCGTGTAAGTGTGAGGTAAGTAGAAGTAACGTGGTGAAAATTGGTAAGTAAGAGAATAGAACGTAACAAATGGCAATCCCTGCCAGTATAACTCAAATGAATTAATTCATATGGGTTTAGGCCTGATTTGAAGTACGAAATAGGTGGTGATAGTAGGCGGATTTTGTAATAGAAAAAATTTTAAAATTACGAGATGGAGTAGAGGTTAAGACATAAAATACTGTTAAAGAGTTAAGTTATGAGATTTTGTTTAGATAATAACCAAGCAATAAATTATTTAATTTTAATTTAAATTATTTAATTAAAGAATAATTAAATTTATAAAAAAAAATGGAAAATACAGAGAACGAAGTCAGTTTGTCTGACTCAACTGTTATAAGTGAATCAGAAATTCAGTCAGAAACTCCTATAGTAAATCAAGAAAGCTGGACAGAGTCAGCTGTTATGGACGAGGCGAGAGTTCATTCCACTCCCGTCTCGGCTAGAGAAAGTAATAAAACTGAGGATTGGTTGCGTGAGATAATGGGTGGGGGAAATTAAACTGATGTCTAGTGATAATAAGAAATTTGATGCATTAAATGATCGTTTTGATAATAATGACAAAAAATTTGATAAATTGAGTAGTGAAATACATGAACAGAAAGTAAAATGTGAAAGCAATTTTTGTGAATTAAAAAACCACATTAATGAGGTCAATAAGCATTTAGAAAATACCAATGAAATATTTGAAAATAACTTTAACAAATTAGAACAGAATATTGAGAAAATGGGAGAGTGGCGAACAGATACAGGTAAGAGCAAAATAAAAGAAAATAACGGAGATACATGTATTAACAGTAGTGGTAAGATAGTGGAAAATGAGATACGTAAAGGTGATATAATGAAAATAGATAGTGATGATGTAGAGATAGTTAGTGAGAGTGAGAGAGTAATGGGTTGTAAAGGGGTAGAAATAAATGTTGATAAGTTAGAGAGAGAGTGTGAAGAGAGTTATATTGTGGATATGAAGCAGAGGGTAAATTTTCCCCAGGTTTATTGTAAACCAAGGTGTTTACAGATGTTGTTGTTGAAGGGCAAGAGTCCCTTAGTATTGGAAGACATGAGGTCTTTGAGTTGTTCCCTGAATTTTGACGAGTTAGGGCCCTCTGTATGGAATGGTAGAGAAAGTGTGATATGGCGTTATGATGAGAGAGATGTAGAGAGAGAGTTGTGTGTAGATAGAGAGATAAAATTATATAAGGTGAATAGAAATTATGAAGAATTTGTAGAAGGGTTAGAAGTGGAGAAGATAAACAATATGAAATGCTTACCGTATGAAATGAAGATCGATGATTATTTTGATGATACTGTTGTAAATGATAAAAACTTACCTGATGTTGTGATTGATATAGTAAATGAATATGATGATACAAATGACACGGGAATAACAAATAATATTAAGGGAGACTGGACAAAAATAACTAATCTCGACAAGGTTTATGAAATAATAAAAAGGGACAATCCTATAAATTATAATGGTATAATGAATGACATAGATTTAATGGGTTATTACGGTAATAATAAGAATGTGATGTGTGTCGATAAAAATGATTTGTGTTACAAATATATAAGACTATTATATGATGATGGAGGTTAATTAAAAATCAGTGAATGGACATTTTAAATATTTTAGTTTATGGTAATGACCTGGCTAGATTATGAAATGAGGTGTGTCAAACTGAAAAATAATGACAAGAGATTGTAAATAAATTAATAGTGAAATTAATTGTTTGTGTAGTAAAATCTATTTTATGTAAACAATGTGTGTGTAGTAGAAATCAGTTTAATAATAATAATAATAATAATATTGTTTTGGCAGACTAAATAAATAATGAGAAATAAGTATGAAGGTAATAAATAAATTGTAATTGTTTTGGAGTAAGGTAATTAAAATATGTTGTGTTTTTAATAATTGATGGAATTAAAATAATTTTAGATGTTTAAATTTTTTGATTGATTTAAAATGTTGTATAAAGAGATTTTTCTAATGAATTTAAATGATTTTAGGAGATTGGAACTTGATAATAAATAATGAATAAATAAATGTAAAATGTGTTTAGTTTGTGCAGTAATATGGTTGTTAAAATGTTGCAGAAGATACATGGAGTTATGTACATTATTTGGTGTTTATATTTTGTGTCTATGACAGTATATGAGTGATGTAATGTAAGTATGAATTTTATAATGCAATTTATATAAAGCAAAATGGTGGACGTTTAAATGTAAAGTATATATGAATCTCAGAGATGTTAAAAATGAAAATTTAATTAATTAATATATCCAAACATATAAGAGTTGACCATCCGTGAATTGTAGTAATGGTGTCAGTGTGAGCCTTATATGTCTTTTGGTAGTTTCCCCACATTTGGGTGGTCACGGCTTCACCGAACCCTGACCGTGGATTTATGTAAGTATATTCTAAATTGGTGAATATTGAAATTGACAGGGGGGGGGGTAATTCAGGGGAATCACCAAATTATGGAACAGCGGCTATCACTCTGTTCGCGTAGGAACAGTAATAAAAGGTGATAGACCCGCATTAAGGTTTTAAAGATGTAACTTCCAGATATTATGATATCTGATAATTTTAAACATGTTAGGCCGAAGCAAGGACAGGAGATGCCAAAATTCCTCCTCAAATTCAGTCCTTGTGGAAGCAACTGAACGCAACAGTTCAGGGGGAGCCATAGTGTGTGTGGTAAGGGGGGTTACTCAGGGGAGTAACGAACTAAAATTTGAAACTTAATGATATTGACTAGCTGATAAGCTAACTAAATGATTTTATTTTTACTTCCATATTCCTTAAGGAAATGGAAGTATGGTGATGGCAAAAAAAATTGTGTTCGAGATTATTGCAGATCTGATTGTACTACACTCAAAACATGAAAATAAGTCGTTTTTCGAAAAGTGTCTCTGTAGATTTTTTTTCTATGGCAAACGATAACAGCCGCAAATTCAAACAGAATCAAATAATTTTTTGCATATAGCCCTGATTTGTAGAGTACTCACGACCTATTGTTTTTAGTGAAGATTGGTTGAGGGAAAGGGGTAGTTTACCTGCAACGGTTTTTTTTATCAAGGGTAAATTTTTTTTTTGGCAAACGATAACAGCCGCAATTTCAAACAGAATCAAATAAAGTTTCGCATACAGTCCTGAATTGTAGAGTTCTCAAGACCTATTGTTTTTGGTGAAGATCGGTTAAGGGAAAGGGGTAGTTTACCTGCAACGTTTTATGTTTTAACAAGGATATTTTCTATGGCAAGTGGTAACAGCCGCAAATTCAAACAGAATCAAAAGATTATTTGCATACAGCCCTAAATTGTAGAGTTCTCAAGACCTATTGTTTTTGGTGAAGATCGGTTAAGGGAAAGAGGTAGTTTACCTGCAACGTTTTTTTAACAAGGGTATTTTCTATGGCAAACGATAACAGCCGCAAATTCAAACAGACTCAAATAATTTTTTGCATACAGCCCTGATTTGTAGAGTACTCAAGACCTATTGTTTTTGGTGAAGATCGGTTAAGGGGAAGGGGTAGTTTACCTCCAACGTTTTTTTATCAAGTGTAATTTTCTATGGCAAACGAAAACAGCTGCAAATTCAAACAGAATCAAATAATTTTTTGCATATATCCCTGAATTGTAGAGATCTCAAGGACTTTCGATTTTGGTGAAGATCGGTTAAGGGGAAGGGGTAGTTTACCTGCAACCTTTTACGTTTTAACAACAGTAAAGTACTTGAAAATTCATTTAAACTTTTTGAAACAATGGTAATTGTTAAAAATAAAATAATTTTGTTGCCAGGCAATAAAATTATAATTTTTTCATTTTAATGTAAATCATGTATGAGTTAATAGTATAATGGATTAATTTACACTCAAAATGTACAAACAGAAAATTTTGTTACAAACATCAATATCGTTCGTGGCAGGCAAGCATATCTCAGTTATGTAATGTTTACGTTTCCATTTTATTATTATGACTACCGCAATAAAAAGGCATGGAAGACGCACGTGCACGCACGCACGCATGCACGCGCGCGCACACACACACACACACACACACACACACACACACACACACACACACACACACACACACACAAAATTCGCGTTATTTCTGGCCTCACTCATGTTTATTTTCTTACATTTGCACGCTTTTTAAATGTTAAGTGCCGAAACCCATACCAACATAACGCATGCAAGTCGAAAAAGTGTCCAGCGTGGATAGCAATTTGCTTCCTGTGGATCGCTGGGGAGTGTAACTGCACGTGTTTACAGAGGAACGATTCATAGACAGACTTTTCGGCTTTAGGGAATGAACCCTCTGCAAGATGCTGAGGGTCCATGAGTGACTTCGGAGCGCTCCTTCTTTTTCGCGTGTTTGTTCTGTGAAACATACACTGTAGATTCGCAGCTTTACTCTAAGCAACACTCAGTAGGAAATGTTGAAAATTTTTGTCCACGGTGTACCCTCATACACACTAAACCTGCTCTGATGTTTTAATTACGGACATCATAATATTAAAACTTTGGAAACTTGAGCACTACTTAATGGAGATCAATCATTAACTTATACAAGCCATTAATTTTATGCATATTATATATATATATATATATATATATATATATATAATTTGTGATGTTTTCAATTTGTTTCTTCTGCAAGTAGATAATATTGTATATTCTTTTTAACACCTGACGCACGTTTCACTGAAAAATATCAGTATCATCAGAGGTTTCTAAGTGAATTAATAACAAACGAAATAATTCTATTAATATAAAATTAACGAATAATCGAATTTGTATCGATTTTATTGTAAAATAAAATAACTGATAATCGATTTAGGTCGATTAGTTAACGATTGTTTTAATGTTTATTTTCTTCAGCAGCTGTTTTCTCGGTTATATTTGAAATTTTGTTTATATTTTATTCAATTTTATTTTTATTTTTTAGTAAATTTATAATTTTAAATAGATCGTCTTGTTTTGTTTTTATTTGGGTTTGTTCTTTAATTAATAAATTATTGTTATTGTGTTTGTAAATGTTAAGATTTTCCCAAATATTCATTTTTTGACCTTTTTGTATGTTTTTAATTAATTTTATATTTTCAATGTTTGGAAACTGGTGGTTATTATTTAGACAATGTGTGGCTAAATTAGATTTATAAATATTTGGTTTTAAATATGCATTGCGGTGTTGAACGAATCTATCTCGTAGTTTTTTCTTCGTCTGGCCCACGTAAAATTTATTGCAATCTGGACATTCTATTTTATATATTCCATTTTTATTGTGAGTATTGGATTTAGTTTTAGGTTTTATTTTATTAAAAATTATATTATCTGTGTTATAAGATATTTTCAAATTAGTATCTTTAAATATTTTATTTAGTTTTTGAGTTATATTTCCGTAATAAGTGAAGGTTGTGTATTTTATATTATTATTAATAGATGAATTTTTAAATGTAGTGTTTTTAGGAATTTTATTAGTGATTTTATGTTTAATTTTATTTTCTAATTTATTAATAGTTTTTATTTTGTATCCATTTTTAACTGCTATTTGTTGGATAATTTTTCTTTCTTTGTTTCTTTCTGTGTTATTTAATGGGATCCTAAGCATTCGGTAAATCATGGAATTAAATACTGCCATTTTGTGTTGGGGAGGATGATTAGAAGTATTTGGTATTACTAAGTCAGTTTGAGAAGGTTTCCTGTATATTGCGTATTCAAAATTTGTTTCATTTTTCTTTATTGTTAAGTCTAAATAATTTAATTTATTATTAGATTCTTCTTGTAACGTGAATTTTATTTTAGAATGTAAATTATTTATGGAGTTGAATATTTTATTTATATTTATACCATTGTTTTGGGAAATGTACAGAGTGTCATCAACGTATCTAAAATAACATCCTAATGGGTCGTTTAATTTTATTATATTTATTATTTGTTCGTCGAGTTTTTGTAGGAAGATTTCTGATATGATAGCGGAGGTTGGGGCTCCCATAGCAAGGCCATCTGTTTGATAGTACAATTTGTTGTTGTATGAAAATAATTTTGATTTAAAATTATTTTTAAAGTATTAGTTAACTGTTTAATGTATGTGTTACTTTCGTTATTTGTTTTCAGATTATTTATTATAATATTTATAGTTTCTTCAATGGGAATGTTTGTATACATGTTTGATATGTCGAATGAATATAATTTTGTATTTCTGTTTACTTCTACGTTTATTAGTTGTTCCGTGAGTTCGATACTATTTTTTATATTGTGTTTTGCTGGAAGTTCAATTTTATGTTTTAAGATTTGAGTTAATAATTTTGATATTTTATAATTTGGTGCGGTCCTAGCGTTTATTAAAGGTCTGATAGGTTTGTTGATTTTGTGTAATTTTATTAAAGAATTTAATTTTGGTGCACAAGGATTATCCATTTTATATTTAAAGGAGTCTTTAGGATTTATGATTTGGTTACTATTTTTTAATATATTTGTTATTTGTGTTTGATATTTATTTGTGGGATCTTTATTTAATGTTATGCAATTATTATTAACTATAAATTCTTCTGTTTTATCGTCTAAATCTTTCTGAGAAATTATTATTGTACTATTACTCTTATCAGCTTTGGTTAAAGTGAGGTTATTAGTCGTTAGTTTCTGTTTTATGTTATTAATGGTTTTATTTTGTTTATTTTTATTTTTAATATGATGATTTTGGTTATTATATTTTTTGATATATTTTATTATTTCCATTGAGGCTTCTGTTCTTATTTTATCTTGTTTTTCTTTTTCTACATTATTAATTGCGTTTTCAGTTTCGACTATGATATTATCTATTACATATTTGTTTACATTTTTAAGATTTGTTTTGTTTGATGATTCTAGGGTAGCTATTTCGTTTTCCGTGAATTTAATATTAGATAAATTTACGAATTTTGGGTAAAAAGTGTGGTTATTATTTAATGTGTGTAAATTTTGGTTATCTTCTTTAGGTGTACTATTTGTTAGTAGATTTTTAAGTTTTTTATTGATTGTGTTAAATTTAATTGTTTTGTGTTTATTTAGTATTTTAAGCATATTAATATATTTATTATTCCATGTATGATAATCAAGTGTGTTGGCTAAAAGAAGATGTAAATTAATTAATTGTTTATTAATGTAGTCGATTTTTCTGTAATTATTTGATATTTCGTCTTTAATCCATTTATATTGGGCTTGAGTAATATATTTGCTTACTTTATTGTTATTGTTGTTTTTTACTATTATTTTTGTGTATTTTGGAAAAATATTAAGGTGTAGGCATTTTTTGTTAAAATATATGTTTCCAAAACAATTAATTAATTGTTTTTTACGTTTAATAAATTGGTTATAGGAATGAGTTACATCACCTTGTATGGTGTTTTCATCCATCATTTTCTATATAAGTAACTCGATGTTTCTTGCAGTAATTATATAATTTGTGATGTTTTCAATTTGTTATTATATAACTAAGGTATATATATATATATATATATATATATATATATTGTAACATGACATAAGGTAGCGAAGATTCAATTGTATTTAATTATAAAATAAACAGCTGAAGATAAGAGTAAGAGGCAAAAACTTATAAACTTAAAGATCAATAACCCAGTAACCCAATAAATGACAAATGACTATTAACCTGACAGTGACTTGACACAATAGATCGGATAGAAACAAAGGAACCAAGAGACAGTGAAGAAGAAGTTTAAAACCTAAGTACAATCAAGTCATCCCAAAAAGGTGAACAGACTATTGTAAATTTAATAATGAATTGATGTCTGTAGTATATGAGATGTAACTAGGACAATAAGATTAATGGAGGGTAATAGTATCACATGTATCTTGTTTTTAAAAGAATGTACTTGTATAATATAATGTAAGGGGGTTAGAAGCTAACCATACCCCAAACCATTTGTAATGATAATGGCCAAAGACAATAAACAATACTTTGAGCCAAAACAAAAGCAATATTAGAATGATGACCAAAAGTGATCAGTGTGATTTGGAGGTAACTTAGTTATTCATGACCATAATCACACAGTGATATAAAGTAATTAGACAACCCTTGAATAAACAAGTGAATAAGCCCAAAAGTGTGTGTAAAACTAAATAAGTAGTGAAGTGATAGGTATAGAATAATGAAACAAAGTGAGCAGGGTAGTAATTAAAGAAACTTTCTAATGAAAGGAAAAGTGCAGTGGGGGTGTAGTACAAAATATTATGTAAGCCAACTATGTTAAACAGATAAACAATTTTTGATAAACTGTGCGTTAATAAGTAAGATTGAACTAATTGTAATATTATTAATTTAAGTAATAAGATATCAGGATTATATATTAAGGTAAGAGTTAAGGTATTAGAATGAATAGCAAATTAAGAATGACTGACACTGTATTTAAGTGAAGGGAATAGTAGATAGGACATATCATGCAAGGAACAGTTTGTCAATAGTATTATAAGAGTTTCCTTAAGTTTCTTTAAGTAAGTATTAAGAGTTTTGTTAGTGTTCAGAAAATCATAGCATAGAGTAAATTATAGGGTAAGCAGAGAACAGTAGCTAAAAGTTATTTCAGGCTAGAACCTGACAAGGAATATTTCATAGTAAGAATTAGAATTAGGGATACTGATGTTTATTGTTTGTTTTGTTTATAAATTGTATTAGAATTACCAGAAATGTTAGTAAGAAATGTTAGATGGAAGTAGAATGGAATCTAGGCTCTAGGCCAAACCGTTGAATATAAATTTATTAATTTGAGAACAAATAATAATCCAAAGTTAAGGCAGAATGTGCCAAATGATTAAACCATGTAAGTGAGTATTCATAGTACCAAAGTATGTGATTAACAACTAATTTTGAATAAAATATATGTAAGATATAAATATGGAAAATAGTAAAAATGTCATTAGCTATTCAAGAGTGGGCATGAGGGATATCAAAATGTTCATCATGAAAAATTAGGAAGAATGGTGCTAATGTAATAACTCTAGCTACTAGTATAAAGTAGTAATCTTCAGTTGAAGATATTTTGGTAAAAATAGACGAAAAAAGACGATAAATCATAACAATGACCTAAGTTAATAACCAATGAAAATTAGCATAATTTATTAAGTAACCATAGCAACAAGAAAAATAACGCCAAAAAACCGTTAGATTTTCAGTAGTCATTATTAACCAACGCCAGAGAGTGGACCGAGGAGCTCTCATATTAAAGTTAAAATTGTTATTCTTCAAGTAATTTCGAAACTAATTAAAACCAGTGGAAGACAATGACAACAGTACAGGGAATCCTGAACGAAACTTTATTTATAAAAATTAAATAACAAACCGTAGTGATCCGAAGAAGACGAAACGACGCCGTGACGAAGAGAGACGACCACGGACACTAAATGAAGATCAGTGGAACATCCTGAAAGAAGAAGACGACATCAACTGAAGAAATACGAGGCCTGAGTCAGCGAGGAGAAGCGCCGAGACGAGAGAAACAGATGACGGGAGAGTAGAAGAAGACGACAGCCCAGGAGTTATCCATAGAAGAAGACGACATCAGGATCTTCAGCAACAATTAACCGATGAGTATAAACATTATCCCTTAAATCGAATTCACTATTTTTGGTCTGAATTAAATATAACTATTTCAAATCACTGATCACTATTCAGAGTCAAAATAAATGCTTATTTAAATTCACTATTTAACTTTAATCAATTAACAATTATTAAGAAAGTAAAATATAATAAAATAATTGATGAACCTTTCGATAACTGAACTTTGACAACGAAACCTAACCCAAAATTGCTTTACAAGTTTTCATTGGTGATTACTTAATTAAATGTAATGAGATATCGATTTATTTATGTAATTAGTCTTAAGAATTGTTATAACTTTGTGTGTGTTAGCCGTAAGTATATATTTCTGTAGCCGAAAGGACTTAACACCCCTGAGATAAAACAATATATTTACTGTAAACTAACATTACTGACGGATTGTATACAAACTGAACTGAGCCAATACCAACCGCTCAATTGTAATAGCCGGTGCAGAAAACAAATTTTGATGTATAATAAATCAAGTGAAATATTCTAAAGGATTAATAAATGTTCTCAATCTGCAATTCTGTATGTTTGATTCAGTTAATTTAGAATAACGACTAATAATTATTGAAGTGAAGGCGTTAAAGCGAGACGCAAGCTGGGTCATACTGCAGAAAGCTGTGCGCCAATCAGGTGGCGAGGCGGCAACATTTGAATGCAGCAGAGCAAAATACGGTTTACCCGTACACGACAGAGCAGTTACATTTTGACACGATTAACACCAAACAACGTTTAAACTTTAATTTTTACAACACCACAAACACGGCTAGTTACAAAGTGACGCATCCAACGTGTGGCAAAACAACACGCCTGGCAAATGACACGTTCAACACTAAACAACACTTATCATTAAATTTTTAAAACCACACGTAAACGTTCTATTACAAAGTGGCGCGCCAACTAGTAGGGCTAGAATAGTTAAGGAAACATACCTTTAAACTTTACAGATTCTAGCGGCGACTATAGAAATGGAACCGGCAAAACATGAGAAGGAGGCGGAAGAAGGAGGAAAGAGATCGGAAAGGGAGATAGAAGAAAAACGAGTCAGCTATGCAGAATGGATGACAGCACTATTTAAAAAGTTTAGCAGAGAGATAGAGTACATCGAAAGGAACACCACTGACCATGAACGAGCACAAATGAGTCGTGCAGATGTAACGGAACCACCATACGACCAAATGACATTGGAAGAAATTTATGATGAAGTGTGGAAGCTGGAAAACGATCCAAACGAAAAAGGCGATAAGGTGGAAAGAATGACTAAGGAAGATTGGAAGAGATTGCTCAACAATGAAGAACAAATGAAAAACAAAAGAACGGGAACATACGCACAGGTGACAGAGGAATATACACAGGAGGAATATGACCAATGGAGACAATCTATAAAACTACCAGAAAAACCAATACAAACGGAAAACGCAGAGCTAAGAGAATGGATAAGGGTTATGTTCGAGCTATCCAGAGAAGATATGTGTAATTGGAGGAAGAGACATAATCAAATAAAAGGGTTCAGCGAAACACCAAATAATAAAAACCTGGAACAACCCAATGTTCAATTAGAAAAAGAAATAGTCAAGGACGGGGAAGTGAAGCAACCGAAGAAAATGCCAGAACCCACACAACAGAAGAAAATAACGGTACTCACACAAGAAGAGATACAGAAACTCATGGATTTATTGAATGCACGTAGAGAAATTATGAACGAGGGTTTCAAAGGGTTAAAGGAAACAATGGAGAGGAGTTTAAAGAAATGGAATGAAACACCAGACAGGGATTCCAAAAGTGTTGAGGAACCGGTAATTACGAAAATAGAAGATAGTAGGAAGGAAATAAAAACTACAGAAGACAAAAGCATACTGTTGTCTACAAATAAAAATAACAGCCACAAGGAGGACATCCAAACTATGAAAATGAAGAAAGTAAGACAGATACATCCAAGGAAAATAATAAATTCCAGAGAAGAGTTGGAGATGATGAAGAATGGACTGTTTGAGATGTTTAACGTACTAATTAACGACCAGGATGAAATAATGAATTTTAAAAATAATAGAAGGAACTTACTAGAACCTTTAGGAAGGAATCACTAT
This sequence comes from Magicicada septendecula, assembly GCA_034769895.1. Taxonomy (NCBI): domain Eukaryota; kingdom Metazoa; phylum Arthropoda; class Insecta; order Hemiptera; family Cicadidae; genus Magicicada; species Magicicada septendecula. The sequence continues at coordinate 194,267,315 of CM068369.1, read as the reverse complement.
AAAATAATGTGTAACAGAATAAGAAGGAGAAGACACTTAATAGACATGCATAATCCAATATCAACGATAGCATCTACAATGGAAATAGCATTGACCTATTTGTTGTATAAACAAAATAATGAAATAATGGAGATAGGAATGGAAACCAGTGAGAATTCTATGACAGAACCATTTAAATACAGAATAATAGCAAGAAAGTGGACACGAACAGAAGTCATTATGAAAACGACAGCAATCCGAACAGGAGCAATTCATATGATCATGGATCATGGCTAAACCAAGTGTGGAGGAACACTGAGAGATGGGACTGATTTTAAGTAAAACGACCATGCAAACCAACTAATGTATAAATGAGAAGATTAACCTACAAGAAAAAAGGAGTGTATATAACAGGGTCCATTGTATAGTAAAATAAATACCCTATCTCATATTGAAAGATAATAAAAATAATACCTATGTCATAAGTGAAATCACAACTAAAAAGATAAAAGGGACTTATAACCAGTCTTCTTTAAAAAAGTATTATGAACCAGTGTCAGAAAATTAAAGAGAATTTTGTAAGTAACTATTATCAAAATTCAAAAATAAATGTAAGCACAACTTACAATAAGTATTTGATTGGAACTATTGTTATTATAAATGAAAGGGAATTTAGAAGAAAGATAAGCTAAATTCAAAACAAAGTAAGGCTAAACTTACGACCAAGTGTGAAACAAAATGTGTAAACACATGTAAATTTTGAAAATGTATAATGAAATATCATAAAATTGAGATAAAAATAATTAAATGTTACACAAATAATGATGACGCTACATAACATCATTAACAAACCCTATCACAAAAATAGGATAAATAAAAATTAACGTTTCACAAAAGAAGAACCAAAACAATCAAATAAAAAATAACACTGGCAGATTAACTGAACTATCAATGAAAAAATATAAGTGAGCCAAAACCAGCGGCAATGTTTATTAAATATCAATGAGCATTAAAGTGATGACAAATAGAATCACTACCATATAAAATAAGTTCATAAAACAATACAAAATGCCTATTAAATATCGCCACAAGCTTAAAACAAAGGAATCCAAATAAGTTATTGAGATGAAAAGTCATGAGTTGTATGAAAGAAAGAATAATTAATCCCAAAGTGTTTTATTGTATTAATATTATGTGAGTCGGAAATGAACGACTATTATTCTAATTATTAGGAATATTATTATGTGATGATTTTATGTTGAGATACGTCCAACATATGTTATTGAGCAGATAGGCAAGGCCTCTGAACTCAAAATGTGTATAAATGGATAGCAGAGTAATAGAGCCACACGTGCCCTCTGACTATTACCAATTTATATGAAGGAGAGAGAAGAAAAATTTTAGGGAAATAGAACATAAAGGGGAATAATAAAGAAAGAAAATAATACCAATTATTATATTATGAACCATGACTTAATAAAGAATGAATACAGAAGAAGTAGCGATGGATGAATTCCTGAATAATAACAACTTGATAAAATGAACTATATTGATGATTTCAGAAAAAATCTAATAATCTTTGTTTCGAAATAATCAATTTTGGTGGCGATGCATTATGTAACATGACATAAGGTAGCGAAGATTCAATTGTATTTAATTATAAAATAAACAGCTGAAGATAAGAGTAAGAGGCAAAAACTTATAAACTTAAAGATCAATAACCCAGTAACCCAATAAATGACAAATGACTATTAACCTGACATTGACTTGACACAATAGATCGGATAGAAACAAAGGAACCAAGAGACAGTGAAGAAGAAGTTTAAAACCTAAGTACAATCAAGTCATCCCAAAAAGGTGAACAGAATATTGTAAATTTAATAATGAATTGATGTCTGTAGTATATGAGATGTAACTAGGACAATAAGATTAATGGAGGGTAATAGTATCACATGTATCTTGTTTTTAAAAGAATGTACTTGTATAATATAATGTAGGGGGTTAGAAGCTAACCATACCCCAAACCATTTGTAGTGATAATGGCCAAAGACAATAAACAATACTTTGAGCCAAAACAAAAGCAATATTAGAATGATGACCAAAAGTGATCAGTGTGATTTGGAGGTAACTTAGTTATTCATGACCATAATCACACAGTGATATAAAGTAATTAGACAACCCTTGAATAAACAAGTGAATAAGCCCAAAAGTGTGTGTAAAACTAAATAAGTAGTGAAGTGATAGGTATAGAATAATGAAACAAAGTGAGCAGGGTAGTAATTAAAGAAACTTTCTAATGAAAGGAAAAGTGCAGTGGGGGTGTAGAACAAAATATTATGTAAGCCAACTATGTTAAACAGATAAACAATTTTTGATAAACTGTGCGTTAGTAAGTAAGATTGAACTAATTGTAATATTATTAATTTAAGTAATAAGATATCAGGATTATATATTAAGGTAAGAGTTAAGGTATTAGAATGAATAGCAAATTAAGAAGGACTGACACTGTATTTAAGTGAAGGGAATAGTAGATAGGACATATCATGCAAGGAACAGTTTGTCAATAGTATTATAAGAGTTTCCTTAAGTTTCTTTAAGTAAGTATTAAGAGTTTTGTTAGTGTTCAGAAAATCATAGCATAGAGTAAATTATAGGGTAAGCAGAGAACAGTAGTTAAAAGTTATTTCAGGCTAGAACCTGACAAGGAATATTTCATAGTAAGAATTAGAATTAGGGATACTGATGTTTATTGTTTGTTTTGTTTATAAATTGTATTAGAATTACCAGAAATGTTAGTAAGAAATGTTAGATGGAAGTAGAATGGAATCTAGGCTCTAGGCCAAACCGTTGAATATAAATTTATTAATTTGAGAACAAATAATAATCCAAAGTTAAGGCAGAATGTGCCAAATGATTAAACCATGTCAGTGAGTATTCATAGTACCAAAGTATGTGATTAACAACTAATTTTGAATAAAATATATGTAAGATATAAATATGGAAAATAGTAAAAATGTCATTAGCTATTCAAGAGTGGGCATGAGGGATATCAAAATGTTCATCATGAAAAATTAGGAAGAATGGTGCTAATGTAATAACTCTAGCTATTAGTATAAAGTAGTAATCTTCAGTTGAAGATATTTTGGTAAAAATAGACGAAAAAAGACGATAAATCATAACAATGACCTAAGTTAATAACCAATGAAAATTAGCATAATTTATTAAGTAACCATAGCAACAAGAAAAATAACGCCAAAAAACCGTTAGATTTTCAGTAGTCATTATTAACCAACGCCAGAGAGTGGACCGAGGAGCTCTCATATTAAAGTTAAAATTGTTATTCTTCAAGTAATTTCGAAACTAATTAAAACCAGTGGAAGACAATGACAACAGTACAGGGAATCCTGAACGAAACTTTATTTATAAAAATTAAATAACAAACCGTAGTGATCCGAAGAAGACGAAACGACGCCGTGACGAAGAGAGACGACCACGGACACTAAATGAAGATCAGTGGAACATCCTGAAAGAAGAAGACGACATCAACTGAAGAAATACGAGGCCTGAGTCAGCGAGGAGAAGCGCCGAGACGAGAGAAACAGATGACGGGAGAGTAGAAGAAGACGACAGCCCAGGAGTTATCCATAGAAGAAGACGACATCAGGATCTTCAGCAACAATTAACCGATGAGTATAAACATTATCCCTTAAATCGAATTCACTATTTTTGGTCTGAATTAAATATAACTATTTCAAATCACTGATCACTATTCAGAGTCAAAATAAATGCTTATTTAAATTCACTATTTAACTTTAATCAATTAACAATTATTAAGAAAGTAAAATATAATAAAATAATTGATGAACCTTTCGATAACTGAACTTTGACAACGAAACCTAACCCAAAATTGCTTTACAAGTTTTCATTGGTGATTACTTAATTAAATGTAATGAGATATCGATTTATTTATGTAATTAGTCTTAAGAATTGTTATAACTTTGTGTGTGTTAGCCGTAAGTATATATTTCTGTAGCCGAAAGGACTTAACACCCCTGAGATAAAACAATATATTTACTGTAAACTAACATTACTGACGGATTGTATACAAACTGAACTGAGCCAATACCAACCGCTCAATTGTAATAGCCGGTGCAGAAAACAAATTTTGATGTATAATAAATCAAGTGAAATATTCTAAAGGATTAATAAATGTTCTCAATCTGCAATTCTGTATGTTTGATTCAGTTAATTTAGAATAACGACTAATAATTATTGAAGTGAAGGCGTTAAAGCGAGACGCAAGCTGGGTCATACTGCAGAAAGCTGTGCGCCAATCAGGTGGCGAGGCGGCAACATTTGAATGCAGCAGAGCAAAATACGGTTTACCCGTACACGACAGAGCAGTTACATTTTGACACGATTAACACCAAACAACGTTTAAACTTTAATTTTTACAACACCACAAACACGGCTAGTTACAAAGTGACGCATCCAACGTGTGGCAAAACAACACGCCTGGCAAATGACACGTTCAACACTAAACAACACTTATCATTAAATTTTTAAAACCACACGTAAACGTTCTATTACAAAGTGGCGCGCCAACTAGTAGGGCTAGAATAGTTAAGGAAACATACCTTTAAACTTTACAGATTCTAGCGGCGACTATAGAAATGGAACCGGCAAAACATGAGAAGGAGGCGGAAGAAGGAGGAAAGAGATCGGAAAGGGAGATAGAAGAAAAACGAGTCAGCTATGCAGAATGGATGACAGCACTATTTAAAAAGTTTAGCAGAGAGATAGAGTACATCGAAAGGAACACCACTGACCATGAACGAGCACAAATGAGTCGTGCAGATGTAACGGAACCACCATACGACCAAATGACATTGGAAGAAATTTATGATGAAGTGTGGAAGCTGGAAAACGATCCAAACGAAAAAGGCGATAACAAGGTGGAAAGAATGACTAAGGAAGATTGGAAGAGATTGCTCAACAATGAAGAACAAATGAAAAACAAAAGAACGGGAACATACGCACAGGTGACAGAGGAATATACACAGGAGGAATATGACCAATGGAGACAATCTATAAAACTACCAGAAAAACCAATACAAACGGAAAACGCAGAGCTAAGAGAATGGATAAGGGTTATGTTCGAGCTATCCAGAGAAGATATGTGTAATTGGAGGAAGAGACATAATCAAATAAAAGGGTTCAGCGAAACACCAAATAATAAAAACCTGGAACAACCCAATGTTCAATTAGAAAAAGAAATAGTCAAGGACGGGGAAGTGAAGCAACCGAAGAAAATGCCAGAACCCACACAACAGAAGAAAATAACGGTACTCACACAAGAAGAGATACAGAAACTCATGGATTTATTGAATGCACGTAGAGAAATTATGAACGAGGGTTTCAAAGGGTTAAAGGAAACAATGGAGAGGAGTTTAAAGAAATGGAATGAAACACCAGACAGGGATTCCAAAAGTGTTGAGGAACCGGTAATTACGAAAATAGAAGATAGTAGGAAGGAAATAAAAACTACAGAAGACAAAAGCATACTGTTGTCTACAAATAAAAATAACAGCCACAAGGAGGACATCCAAACTATGAAAATGAAGAAAGTAAGACAGATACATCCAAGGAAAATAATAAATTCCAGAGAAGAGTTGGAGATGATGAAGAATGGACTGTTTGAGATGTTTAACGTACTAATTAACGACCAGGATGAAATAATGAATTTTAAAAATAATAGAAGGAACTTACTAGAACCTTTAGGAAGGAATCACTATAAAATAATGTGTAACAGAATAAGAAGGAGAAGACACTTAATAGACATGCATAATCCAATATCAACGATAGCATCTACAATGGAAATAGCATTGACCTATTTGTTGTATAAACAAAATAATGAAATAATGGAGATAGGAATGGAAACCAGTGAGAATTCTATGACAGAACCATTTAAATACAGAATAATAGCAAGAAAGTGGACACGAACAGAAGTCATTATGAAAACGACAGCAATCCGAACAGGAGCAATTCATATGATCATGGATCATGGCTAAACCAAGTGTGGAGGAACACTGAGAGATGGGACTGATTTTAAGTAAAACGACCATGCAAACCAACTAATGTATAAATGAGAAGATTAACCTACAAGAAAAAAGGAGTGTATATAACAGGGTCCATTGTATAGTAAAATAAATACCCTATCTCATATTGAAAGATAATAAAAATAATACCTATGTCATAAGTGAAATCACAACTAAAAAGATAAAAGGGACTTATAACCAGTCTTCTTTAAAAAAGTATTATGAACCAGTGTCAGAAAATTAAAGAGAATTTTGTAAGTAACTATTATCAAAATTCAAAAATAAATGTAAGCACAACTTACAATAAGTATTTGATTGGAACTATTGTTATTATAAATGAAAGGGAATTTAGAAGAAAGATAAGCTAAATTCAAAACAAAGTAAGGCTAAACTTACGACCAAGTGTGAAACAAAATGTGTAAACACATGTAAATTTTGAAAATGTATAATGAAATATCATAAAATTGAGATAAAAATAATTAAATGTTACACAAATAATGATGACGCTACATAACATCATTAACAAACCCTATCACAAAAATAGGATAAATAAAAATTAACGTTTCACAAAAGAAGAACCAAAACAATCAAATAAAAAATAACACTGGCAGATTAACTGAACTATCAATGAAAAAATATAAGTGAGCCAAAACCAGCGGCAATGTTTATTAAATATCAATGAGCATTAAAGTGATGACAAATAGAATCACTACCATATAAAATAAGTTCATAAAACAATACAAAATGCCTATTAAATATCGCCACAAGCTTAAAACAAAGGAATCCAAATAAGTTATTGAGATGAAAAGTCATGAGTTGTATGAAAGAAAGAATAATTAATCCCAAAGTGTTTTATTGTATTAATATTATGTGAGTCGGAAATGAACGACTATTATTCTAATTATTAGGAATATTATTATGTGATGATTTTATGTTGAGATACGTCCAACATATGTTATTGAGCAGATAGGCAAGGCCTCTGAACTCAAAATGTGTATAAATGGATAGCAGAGTAATAGAGCCACACGTGCCCTCTGACTATTACCAATTTATATGAAGGAGAGAGAAGAAAAATTTTAGGGAAATAGAACATAAAGGGGAATAATAAAGAAAGAAAATAATACCAATTATTATATTATGAACCATGACTTAATAAAGAATGAATACAGAAGAAGTAGCGATGGATGAATTCCTGAATAATAACAACTTGATAAAATGAACTATATTGATGATTTCAGAAAAAATCTAATAATCTTTGTTTCGAAATAATCAATTTTGGTGGCGATGCATTATGTAACATGACATAAGGTAGCGAAGATTCAATTGTATTTAATTATAAAATAAACAGCTGAAGATAAGAGTAAGAGGCAAAAACTTATAAACTTAAAGATCAATAACCCAGTAACCCAATAAATGACAAATGACTATTAACCTGACATTGACTTGACACAATAGATCGGATAGAAACAAAGGAACCAAGAGACAGTGAAGAAGAAGTTTAAAACCTAAGTACAATCAAGTCATCCCAAAAAGGTGAACAGAATATTGTAAATTTAATAATGAATTGATGTCTGTAGTATATGAGATGTAACTAGGACAATAAGATTAATGGAGGGTAATAGTATCACATGTATCTTGTTTTTAAAAGAATGTACTTGTATAATATAATGTAGGGGGTTAGAAGCTAACCATACCCCAAACCATTTGTAGTGATAATGGCCAAAGACAATAAACAATACTTTGAGCCAAAACAAAAGCAATATTAGAATGATGACCAAAAGTGATCAGTGTGATTTGGAGGTAACTTAGTTATTCATGACCATAATCACACAGTGATATAAAGTAATTAGACAACCCTTGAATAAACAAGTGAATAAGCCCAAAAGTGTGTGTAAAACTAAATAAGTAGTGAAGTGATAGGTATAGAATAATGAAACAAAGTGAGCAGGGTAGTAATTAAAGAAACTTTCTAATGAAAGGAAAAGTGCAGTGGGGGTGTAGAACAAAATATTATGTAAGCCAACTATGTTAAACAGATAAACAATTTTTGATAAACTGTGCGTTAGTAAGTAAGATTGAACTAATTGTAATATTATTAATTTAAGTAATAAGATATCAGGATTATATATTAAGGTAAGAGTTAAGGTATTAGAATGAATAGCAAATTAAGAAGGACTGACACTGTATTTAAGTGAAGGGAATAGTAGATAGGACATATCATGCAAGGAACAGTTTGTCAATAGTATTATAAGAGTTTCCTTAAGTTTCTTTAAGTAAGTATTAAGAGTTTTGTTAGTGTTCAGAAAATCATAGCATAGAGTAAATTATAGGGTAAGCAGAGAACAGTAGTTAAAAGTTATTTCAGGCTAGAACCTGACAAGGAATATTTCATAGTAAGAATTAGAATTAGGGATACTGATGTTTATTGTTTGTTTTGTTTATAAATTGTATTAGAATTACCAGAAATGTTAGTAAGAAATGTTAGATGGAAGTAGAATGGAATCTAGGCTCTAGGCCAAACCGTTGAATATAAATTTATTAATTTGAGAACAAATAATAATCCAAAGTTAAGGCAGAATGTGCCAAATGATTAAACCATGTCAGTGAGTATTCATAGTACCAAAGTATGTGATTAACAACTAATTTTGAATAAAATATATGTAAGATATAAATATGGAAAATAGTAAAAATGTCATTAGCTATTCAAGAGTGGGCATGAGGGATATCAAAATGTTCATCATGAAAAATTAGGAAGAATGGTGCTAATGTAATAACTCTAGCTATTAGTATAAAGTAGTAATCTTCAGTTGAAGATATTTTGGTAAAAATAGACGAAAAAAGACGATAAATCATAACAATGACCTAAGTTAATAACCAATGAAAATTAGCATAATTTATTAAGTAACCATAGCAACAAGAAAAATAACGCCAAAAAACCGTTAGATTTTCAGTAGTCATTATTAACCAACGCCAGAGAGTGGACCGAGGAGCTCTCATATTAAAGTTAAAATTGTTATTCTTCAAGTAATTTCGAAACTAATTAAAACCAGTGGAAGACAATGACAACAGTACAGGGAATCCTGAACGAAACTTTATTTATAAAAATTAAATAACAAACCGTAGTGATCCGAAGAAGACGAAACGACGCCGTGACGAAGAGAGACGACCACGGACACTAAATGAAGATCAGTGGAACATCCTGAAAGAAGAAGACGACATCAACTGAAGAAATACGAGGCCTGAGTCAGCGAGGAGAAGCGCCGAGACGAGAGAAACAGATGACGGGAGAGTAGAAGAAGACGACAGCCCAGGAGTTATCCATAGAAGAAGACGACATCAGGATCTTCAGCAACAATTAACCGATGAGTATAAACATTATCCCTTAAATCGAATTCACTATTTTTGGTCTGAATTAAATATAACTATTTCAAATCACTGATCACTATTCAGAGTCAAAATAAATGCTTATTTAAATTCACTATTTAACTTTAATCAATTAACAATTATTAAGAAAGTAAAATATAATAAAATAATTGATGAACCTTTCGATAACTGAACTTTGACAACGAAACCTAACCCAAAATTGCTTTACAAGTTTTCATTGGTGATTACTTAATTAAATGTAATGAGATATCGATTTATTTATGTAATTAGTCTTAAGAATTGTTATAACTTTGTGTGTGTTAGCCGTAAGTATATATTTCTGTAGCCGAAAGGACTTAACACCCCTGAGATAAAACGATATATTTACTGTAAACTAACATTACTGACGGATTGTATACAAACTGAACTGAGCCAATACCAACCGCACAATTGTAATAGCCGGTGCAGAAAACAAATTTTGATGTATAATAAATCAAGTGAAATATTCTAAAGGATTAATAAATGTTCTCAATCTGCAATTCTGTATGTTTGATTCAGTTAATTTAGAATAACGACTAATAATTATTGAAGTGAAGGCGTTAAAGCGAGACGCAAGCTGGGTCATACTGCAGAAAGCTGTGCGCCAATCAGGTGGCGAGGCGGCAACATTTGAATGCAGCAGAGCAAAATACGGTTTACCCGTACACGACAGAGCAGTTACATTTTGACACGATTAACACCAAACAACGTTTAAACTTTAATTTTTACAACACCACAAACACGGCTAGTTACAAAGTGACGCATCCAACGTGTGGCAAAACAACACGCCTGGCAAATAACACATCAGCTAAACATTCGTAAACGTCTAGTTACAAAGAGGCGCCCATCGCGGGGCTTAAACGATAGCGGCCACACCACACAAACAGTTTATTACAATATATATATATATATATATATGTGTGTGTGTGTACAACGTTATCGGCAACAAAGAAGTAGTTTTTGTTAAAATTCCTTCCCGGGATATTTGGCCGTAGTCCAATGTTTTCTACAAAACCAGACGTTTCGGCAATGCCATCGACTTCCATCATCAGTGAAAATCGAGTGCGATAACGTGAGGTGGTATACGTTAGTGACCACAGTATGTGGTTAAGGCTGAATCAGTAAGTAGAAAGAAGTAGTTTCTATGGTAATATTTCATTTCAAAAATGATTTTAAATATAAATCTTAGAATATGGAAGTCATGTATGGTTCTCCATACCGATATTTGATTCAAGAAATACTATTGTAATAGATGGGCTGTTTAGAAGTAAGTGATTTAAATGTGTTATACTCTGTGTAATAATTTCATAAAGGACTTTACTTATTCTGGAAAGACTATTTCAAGTGTAGAAGGTGTTTATCAGATTTTGTTTATTATGTTTTATTGTGCCATTATTGTTATTATGTTAGAGTGTAAGAATTATGAACATATGTTGTGTATTTTTCATGGTACAGTTTTGTATGGTGTATCTAGAGCAAGGTCATTAACCTGACCCAGAGAGATCAGCTGATGGCTGATGTTAGAGACAGGATAGGTTTCTAGTAATTGATTCATGAAATTTTTGTTACTTAATTAAATTAAGTAATTTTTTTCTTGATATTGATAAAAGAAATATTTTGGGAACACAAAATTTTTTGGAAAAAAAAGTTTTTATGCCTGCCGGGTAGATGATGTTTTGAGGTTCTGAGTATATGGTTGTTTATATGTATTATTAGTGTGTTTACTGAATTATATTATTTAGTATATATGTGTAAGCAAATGTAGTGGTAAGTGAATTTATGATTTAATGTATTCAATTTATTTTTTTTATGATTGCCAGTGGCTAGTGAAGAAGTTGTAATTTTAGTTTAAGGAGTTTGAATTTTATGGTAAATGAAAGGAGATGATGAAATCAATAACAATATGAAATTTTGATTTGAACTTGGATTAAATTTTGAACAAAATTTAATGATTTGGATTTAATTTGTTTGCTATGTTTTGATTTGAAAAAGTAACGGTGATTTGAGAAAAGAAATTGAACTTGGAAAGATAAAATATTTTATGGAGTTTGTGCAAAATGTAATAATAAGTATGTGTACGCACCCAGTACTTGCTAAAGGCAACCCAGTATGCATGTAAGGGGGAACATATCGGTTGAGGATCTGGTATGGTATAAGGCTAGGGTTTTGATTTTGGGCGGAATGATGAAAGGTTATGTGTACTATGGTGAGTATCTGTCCGATATTACGGTGTCGGGATCTCGAACAGAGAAGTCCAGTAATCTCGGTCAGGTGCAGCCATAGTCGCTGAGCTAGGGGGGTAGTTTACCCATGACGCGTTTAGAAATTAACGGGGGGTTGTTGGCACCATATCCTCTCCGATCCTCTTAGGGGTTTAGCAATGAGAGTTCTTCTGTTTCAGCAGAAGACCTCTCATTGGGGGGGGGGGGTCTTGTGACGGGACAAAAGGGAGATTTTTATTTTATTTAAAGTCATGTAAATTTATTTTGTATCCATTTGGCCAGTCCTACATAACAAGGTTGTATTCAACCAAGAACAGTAGAGTGAAATTTTGAACGGAGGTGTTGTAATGGAATGCGATGTATGTTTTGTAACTCAAGTGGTTCCAAGAATTTGTTACGCACAATGTACGCACACACACCAGAGCGCGCGCAGATATGACACACATCTGTCCAAAGAGACGCTTCAAACAATGGCGAGTCAGAACCACTGCCTCGACAATGTGCTTTTAAGATGCCGGATATTAATTTGAGGCACCGCCTACCACGGCCTCTATGTTGTAGTCGTTTGATATCGTTGATAACTTGGAACATTGAAAAGTCACCCTACAGGTACGGTGACTAACAGTCTATCATAAGGCTGTGGTTTCCGTCGACCTCAGAGAGTGGTAGTGGAAAGCGGTGCGTTGTGTGCCAGCTTCAGTCGACGACAACTATAGACCACGCGTGGTCAATACTAACATCGCTCGAGCAAATTTTGGGTCTGCCGACCAGAAAACTGTGTATCTAAATGTAGAAATAATGTGAATCAGTGAAATCAGCAGTTATATAAAATTTAGGAACATTTATGTAAAACTGGTGGACGATGTGCGACGGAACCAGCTAACACGTGCCGTAAGAATACAATATAAATTAATATTTGGCCAGCATCTAGAGTCAAATTTTATTTTACTGGAAAATTTTAATCAATTTGGGAAGATGAAATGTAATAAGGGGACAAGTATGAGTGTTGAGTGTGAGCAAACTGGGTCGTCTTAAATAGAGTTAAAATAGTTTTAAGTTTTTTTCTTTCTCGATATATGTTTTGTACTAAAAGGAGGTAATACACCATATTATTATTTTGCATTTTTAATGATTAACGTAAATGTGTTGGAAGAAGGAATAGAAAAGAAATGTAGTATTTGTCCAACAAACTTAAAATGTAGACTGCTTAGTTGGAGTAATCAGTTTAGTTTTCACAGAATGTTTTAAAGTACAACATTAAGCAAAGAATTTGATGAACAGTTAAAAGTTATAAACAGAGAAGAAAGTAATATTACAATATGAATTTTAATAAAATGAATTAGTAGCGTAACCATGTGTTAAGTTAGTTATTTTATTACGCCACATTAACATCACCTATCCCGTATAGAAAATTTCGCCTAACGAACCTGGCAAATAAGTAAAAGTGTTTCAAGGTTTCGATATTAAACCACAAAATATCGTGGCGACCTATAAATAATTTGGAATCTTCTGTGTTGGGTAAGTCAGGGTGGCGTGTAAGTGTGAGGTAAGTAGAAGTAACGTGGTGAAAATTGGTAAGTAAGAGAATAGAACATAACATTTTCTAAAGAATTCAGTGGAAACAGAATCTTATAAATCATAAAATTCTTATTAACACTAACACTTAAATTATAAAACAGTGACGTATACTGTAGTTAACAGTGTCTGATTAAACTCGTTGTTGTTTAAATTATATACATTAAAGTTCTCATGTAATACAAAAAATACGTTGGTTATAAAACAAAATAAAATGATAATTTTATAAAAGCTGATGTTAACAAATCCACTTTTTTCCAAGTGACTTACAGCTCACTGTACTTATTTTTCATACCACAGTGTCATCAAGAAAATCTGACTTTTAGTTCTACATGGTACTGCAACACACAAACTTACACATACTGAATACACCAAAAAATAAGAAAACTTATAAAAATTATACAGTCTAATGTATTTATGAAAGCTATACTCTTCATACAGCACTATTCTATTTATTAGTACATTAGCGTATACTATTCATTAAACAAAACAAAACGTACTGATCCATGCCAAAATTAAAATGATTTCCACATTTATGACTCATATGAGCAAGTGTGATTCTATCCTTACACAGAGGTGCGTTAAAATTTAAAAGTGACAAGAATGAATATGTTTGATAATAATATTATCCAAAAACAGGATCACTTCTTCTTTTTATTTCTTCAGCTTTCCTATTAAAGTATTCAGAAAGTTCAGTAATTGAGCTGGTCATGTTCAGCCGTACAACCACAAATTTACTAATGTCTAGGTGTTGGGAACAGCTTGGTTTTGAAGACTATATTTCCATTTCTCTTGCCACATTTCTATACAATAAAACAAAGCCTTTCATTAGACATATTAGCCTAAGTACTCTTTTCTCCACAAAGTACAAGTGACATTGACAACAAAACAACAACAAAAGTACTCCTGTCTTGTTAGTGTTGTACATTCTGTGGCCCATAGTCCAATATTAAGCTATCCAAATTCTGATTCCATTCGGTCACACACTTTCAGTGACTTTTTTTGATTAATACTATACATTAATTTCAAACACTGTCATGCCTGATTTTGAAATTATCCGGCCATCCAGAAGATGTCTTGAACTCACTCTTACGAAAGCTCAGAAACATTACTTTTCTGGTGGCAATAGTTACTTTAGTTTTTAAATTTTTTGTTTAAATTTCCATATCCTTCATATAAACTTAAATGATTTTTTAATTCATATAATATTCCATAAATGATTTTGTAAACTTCATTTAGATTCATCGAGATCTATATGTTTTTTAGTTCTCACTAGCTTGTTTCTTACAAGACTAGTTATAAATTTAATATTTCTTAAGTATATACAGTAGAGTCTTGTTTATCCGACCTTCGCTTGTCTGACATTCCGTGTTATCCCCCCCAAAAAAAAAACAAAAAAAAACGCATTAATCGGCAACAAGAACTGCAAGTTGCGAGCGTGAGCGTAGTCTATTTTTTGTTGCTCCCGACTCTACCGCAGCTAATTAGTTACCCCGACTGTACAGTCTACACTATGACTCGTGTCTGTCATTCGCCCCACCCTCACTCACTCACTGTCACAACTCACTACTCAGTGCAGTGCAGTTTATCATTGTATGCGGATCGGTTTATCGTCTGTTACATGCGTATGTGTCTGTGTGTGTTAATGTAACATACCAAATTGGCAGTTACATAAAATAACTAATTATTACGTCAAGTAACGGGAGATCATGAAAATATTTCAAAGTACATAAAATAAGGAATAGGAGAATATAGACAAAGTGTGTATCTACAAAGGTATATTATTGAAACAATCCAACAAAGAAGAGGGAAGAGTAATATAGCATCATCGAGTACAAAAGAGAGAGAAAATGACAACGAGCCAATATAATATGTTAGAAACCAGGCCCAATAGGTCCAAAACAGTGAGGGGAAACGACAAAAATAATCATTAAAATAAAGCGGAGCCTATAGATCCTGAATAGTGAGGGGAAACAACGAAAATAATCACCAAAACGAAGAGGAGCCAACTCAAGTACAACCACAATGATGGTAAAACAAACAAATTTATTTATTAGTATAACATACTATGGAACAATGGATACCACGAATAAAAATATTGAAGGATATGACAAGACTAAGGGAACATTGATTATCACAAGTAATGTATAACCCAGGAAAACACCGATAGTGAGCAACAATTAACCAGAAGAAGAAGAGCAAAGGAAACATAACATGAAGAATGAAGATAATGTATGGACAGTACAAGAAATCACCATTCACCAGGTATACAAGGAACTATATTAATGACCGGAAGAAGTGTAATGATTATTCGAAGATCAACTACAAAGAAACCTGTGTTTAGCATAATTGAGTAATCACAAACAATAACAGTGAAAACTTAATATAAGTGTGACAACCTGTTACAAGTTAACCATTTTTACCCCAAATAAACACCATAGACAATACAAGTGAGAATGTTTATAACAGAGGAAAATGAGTTACCATTATAAGTGAAAGAATCCAAGATTAACTAGTTAAAATGCACAGACAATTAGTGTGACCAGTTTAATCAAGATTGTAACACAACATAGATAATCATTAAGACCACCAAGAGAAATGTGAGATAGAACAGTAAAATAATTGTTCATAGGAACTGATAATAAAAGCTTTGTAAGCCTTAAAATGAAATGTAACTGAATGCCATGGCAAGACAGGATAAAATATAAATAAAATCCAGAACAAATAGTAGCAAATAAGCTAGTTTGTTAGGTATAAAACGATCAATGTACCAAGAACTAGGTACAACCCAACAAGAAAATAATACTATTAGATTAAGAATACTTGTGTTATTGTTTCAACAAATAGTGTAAACATGTGTATTACTTAATAATTAAACCATTGTAGTAGAATGCCATAATGAAATGGTAATAGTAGAGTCAAATACTGCATAAGAATATGTTGCACATTGTTACCAGATAACTGACACATAACCTCATAGAAGGTGCACCTATAACATAAAATCATGTATATTAATTAAACCAAGCAACTATCAACAATTGTTTCAAACAAAGACTAATTATGAATAATAATGCAAACCAATAAATAACATATGTACTGAAATACACAGCAAATGAATCAGATTGAATATGATATCATAAAGCCAAAAGAACAGAAACCCAATGTGACAAGTTAGTTAATAAAAAAGCAATATCAAAACTTATTAAAAGATTACTAAAAATGGTATCAGTAGTTAGAGAAATATCTGATACTGCTATGAGAACACATCACAAATGTAATAGTAGTAGTTTAGTAATTGAAATATTAGAAACTAACTAACTATCATTGTAAAACCAGATGTAAACAAACACTATACTAAGAATTGGAAAGCTTTCAGATAACGAAAGACTGATAAATGCATTAAACCAACAAGGTACTACAATTGTACACTATTTTAATTTATAACATTATATACCCTGTGTGATAAAATAATTAAAAAAGTGACAAATTAGAGAAATGAGAACTGAAGGTATTTTTGATAATACTATAAGTATATGAAAAATAACATTATTGCAAAATAAAATGTGAAAAAATGTGAATAAATGGATATATTAGTGTTAGAATGTCAAACAAATGTAATTAAGTAAGGAATAATAGCGTTACATGTAATTATAAACAATCGAATATGGTCGCTAGGGACGCCATTACCAAATATTGTTTAAATGGTAATTACAACTATTTTATGTACTAAAACGAAAGAGAAATGGACTCGAGATGTTTAGTAATGAGTGTTATAGTATAATTGGAACAAAATATGGTGAAACAAACTTATTTATATTAAGAATCACCATATGAGTTTGTGAAATGGCTAAGTGAGTTAATAATGAACGGATTTAATCCTTGTTTAGACTTAAATTAAAGCCACAAGTGTCCGCAATTTAATGCCACTAACCATTCGACGATACGATAATTGATAAAAAAGTTATGACACTTATAAACTTTTCAGTCATTTTGTGTATCGATGCATACGTCTCCCGTAGCCTCGAACCCAAGCAATAAATTGTAAAAAATTAAAAATTTTATTTAACCAAAGTGTTTTGGGGTTGAGAGTTTGACCCTTTGAACCAATCAAATGGCTTAAAATGACCAGACGAGAAGGAGACGCTTTGGTGAAGAAAGCATTCGTTCCGTATCACTCAACAGGCAAGGTTCACGAAGGAAGTCGTCAAAATTATTTCAAAATGTGCGCATCATTAACATTAGTTAGCCTACATACACTAACCTATACAAGACAGAATACTAACGAGTGTCCAGTGCTTTAAGTGATCAGTGAAAATAACTCGACCAGTGTATAATAAAGGTTGTGTTTTGTGTTTTTTAAATCAGGGAGTACTCAATTTTAATTATTTTAACGAATTGAATTAAAATAATAACTTTCGTTAGTAAACGACAGATATTGTTTTGGGACTGCACTAGTCAAAAGTACTAAAGTGCTTAAACCATGATGAAAAATTATCAGAACTGAATAAATGAATCATAGCGCAATTATTAATTTAAAAATAAATATTTTACGATTTTATCGTAATTGAGAAGATCGGAATTAATTTAAATTCCGACCATCCATGTATAATAAATAGTCGCTCATTTGACTAAATTTGTTTGAATTAACGAATAATTGTTTTATTGCGAAAATATTCCAAACGACTGATAATTATACGTCAGATGACTTATAAATAAAATGTTTATGTTCATAGTATTAAGAATTTAATAAGTAATAAACTTATTCAAAATAATTACTTACGTTTGCTAGGAACTAACCTAGAACTAACAATTATAACGGTGTCACCAAGTAATGATTCTGTTCTCAAATAATTTTAATTCAATGAAAGCTATAACAAGCGTTTTTTTATTCTAGATTTTTTTCTCTTGCCAGTACATAATTTTAATAGTTAACGAATAAATAATAATAATATTTTTAACAGTGCAAATACAGAGCACGTGTTTTCATCACAACTGCTGTATGCGTTTTGCTAACCATACGATAGTACGATATATATCGGTTTATGGTACCGAATTTTATAATTTTAAATCTTTGTTTGTTTTTATAGTAATCCATTATTAAATATTGTTAAATAAGATCACATCTTGTAATCTGGTATCATGTATCTTCCAAGAACCCATGAATTTGGTAATATAACTGAATAAAGAGGACATAACCTCGTTAACCAAAACCATTGTACCAGACATCAGTGTTACCAGCCTTGAGGTACAAAGATCTCATGAATTGTTTAAAGTAATTATTGTTTTGTAAAGATATTATTGATTGTTTTTTTAAAAGAGTTCATGGCATTTAACAGTTGTTAATAAACCCCAGTTTATTTACCAGTGGAACAGAGTTTTTGATTTTTTTAAAATAGTTTAATTTTTCATCAACTATCATAAGGTGGCGGTAGGATTTGAATTACCAATATCATTCAAATTGCAGCTAAACTTTTAATTTACTTTGTTGTGCATGTGCATTATTTATGATATTCAAACAGAATATCCATATATGTGTATCAAGTGTTTTTTGCAGCAGAAGAAGTCACCAACAAAAACATTGAAGACATCCACATATGGTAAGTGGGGAGGTTGACAGTGAAGTGATAAATACTCTTTTAAACTAAAAAACTTAAACGTGAAAACCCACACCAATTTTATTAATAATCACACTCATAATAATAATAATTTAAATCTTAACGTTGAGGAACGAAGTTCTGTTACAGTTAATTTGACAAACGTTGTTGTGTTGTTTAAAAGTTGAAATTTACGCAAGTATGGCGACGAAAAGAAAGAAAGTTGTATCGATGGAACAAAAACTTGAGGCAATCTAAAGACTGGACAAGGCAAAGACAATGCAGAAGGTAGCTGACGACTTTGGCATTGGACGGGTAACAGTAGGAGAGTGGAAAAAAACGAATAGAAATAGAAAAATGGTGTGCATCAAGAGTTATGGAGGGTGCATTAAAAGAAAGAAAAACTATGAAAAAATGTGACTATGAAAAAGTTAGTGAAGCTTTATATGTTTGGTTTACACAGTTCAGGGACAAAGGTGTGGCTATTTCAGGGCCAATTTTACAGCAAAAGGCATTGCATTTTCGTAATGAATTCAATGAAGGGGACCCAGATTTCACAGCAAGTGTCGGTTGGCTTGACCGATGGAAGAAACGCTACGATATCCGTCAGTTAAGTGTTTGTAGTGAAAAACTATCATCAAATTTTGAAGAAATGGAAGCATTCAAGAAAAGATTTCAGGAATTTATTGAAACTGAAAGCTTAACGGGTGATCAGATATTTAACTGTGATGAGTCGGGCTTTAATTACAAAATGTTACCTAGTAAGAGTCGCAGCCAGAACTGAAGCGGCAGCCCCTGGCTATAAGCGTAGTAAGGAAAGGCTGACAATTTAAGCATGCAGCAATGGTACAGCAAACCTCAAAGTGGACCTTGCAATGATTGGAAAGTCCAAAAATCCGAGAGCCTTTAAAACAGTTTCAAAAAACGCTCTTCCTGTAAAATACTACAGTCAGAAAAGTGCATGGATGAGCAGTGAAATTTGCAAAGACTTGTTTTTTAAGGAATTCATTCCTTCAACAGAGAAGTTTTTGAAAGAAAATAATTTACCCAGAAAAGCAGTTTGTTGGTAGATAATGCTCCAACGTACCCTGATGCAGAGGAGCTTCAAGATGGTGACATTAAGGCAATGTTTCTGCCCCCCAATGTAACCGCCATATGCCAACCTATGGATCAGGGTGTTTTGGAAACGAAAAAAGGAACTATCGCAGGAAGCTACTGTCCACAGTGATTGAAGAAGGACAAGACATGATTGAAAAATTGAAACGCATCAGTGTAAAGGATGTTGCTTATTGGGTTGCAAGGGCCTGGGCTGACGTAAGGGCTCCAACAATTGCCAAATCATGGAAGAAGCTGCTAGGCGATGATGAAAGTATGGAAACGGAAAGCACAGATGAAACCGAAGAATCCATTCTACCTTTAGTGCAATGTATCCCTGGATGTGAGGATGCATCTTTGCAAGAAATCGAAAGTTGGATGAAGGATGATGATCAGTATGTAACTGATGGAGAAATTGTCGCTCTTGTCAATTGCGATGACAACGAAATTGAAGAGCAAGATCAAGCACCAACTGTTGAGCCTCTCACAATTTCACATAACGACGGAGTTAAGGCTCTAGAAACTGCAATTAAATACATTGAGCAACAAGAAGAAGCTATAGGAATCGACATAATGATGCTGCAAAGATGGCGAGACTAGGCAGCGTAGAAACGGCACTCATCAGGAAAGCAGACTATGATCAAAAATTTCTTTAAATCATCACAGGACTGAACTTTTTAAGTGTATTTAACTTCAGACAATTCTGTAACTGTAAGTTCATTTTTCAGTTAATTTTTTCTGTTGTTTTGTTGTAAAACATGATTATTAGGTTTGTAATGTGTAAAATTATAACATAGTTTGAAATTATAACATAGTTTGATGTTTAATAGGCTTTTTCTTAACACCTCCCTATTATCCGACATTTTTGCTTATCCGACGTTCTGCTGGCCCGTTTATGTCGGATAAGCGAGACTCTACTGTATTTTCGTTATACATTTTTTATTCTGAGTTAAGCTGCTGTATTTATGAAGCTGACTGTTATTTCGAAGCAATGTATTTATCATGGGTGGTCAACCTGTTTTTTAGATTTTACAAAAAAAAAAAAAATTCTTGACAGCAATCTGCATCAGGAACCAAGAAGTGGAAATAAAGATGTCAAAAACTGAACAGAAATTGAATTGACTTTACATTAATACACATACTTTACATTAATATACATTTATTTTTTTGCTTTCAGCAATTGGGTTTGATACATGCAGACTTAAAACCAGAGAACATAATGCTGGTGGATCCTGTCCGGCAACCGTACAGGGTGAAAGTGATTGATTTTGGGAGTGCATCACATGTAAGCAAAGCTGTGTGTAATACATACTTGCAGAGCCGATATTATAGAGCTCCTGAAATAATATTAGGTAAGTAGTTTCTATTTTGATAACTAGGTACATATTAATCAGTATTGTGAACAGTACCATCACATTAGCAAAGAGTATTAATAATTTGTATCATGTTTTGTATCAGTTTGTTAATTCTATTAATAATCATTGTTTGTGTTTGTTTAATGTAGGCCTACCTTTTTGTGAGGCAATAGACATGTGGTCATTGGGTTGTGTTGTAGCAGAGCTTTTCTTAGGCTGGCCATTATATCCTGGAAGCTCAGAGTATGATCAAATTAGATACATAAGCCAAACACAAGGTTTACCAACTGAACATATGTTGAATAATGCCAGCAAAACAACAAAGTTTTTTTATAGAGACATGGACAGTACATATCCTTTCTGGAGATTAAAGGTATAGTTTTGAAAAATTAATACATTTGTATGTATTCTGTAATGTGGTAGACAGTATACAGTTTCATAGCAGTTTATAAAATTACATGCAATTTCTTCAGTATGACATCTTAAATTACCATGTTTCTTATTGTTTAAAACTTTTGGGGTGATTGGCCAAGGTCTGTTGTTTAAATTTCTAATGATAATGTTTCTACGACACACACAGGAGCCGTCTTCAGTGCAGAAACTGGATCATGTGTGTCCCAGTCACTGGAAACAACAACGTCCACTCTGTAGATAGCTGCCAAAACATCAGCCTGATAAAATGTAGCAACAGTAGTTCACAGCCAATCAGACCGGAAGTTTTAAACATTAGCTAAGATGACATAAGCTATAAAAGGCTTTGTAACTTAATAACATCTTTTTTAATATTTATGTCCAGACCCCAGAGGAGCATGAAGCAGAAACAGGAATTAAGTCTAAAGAAGCTCGGAAATATATATTTAATTGTCTAGATGACATTGGTCAGGTCAATGTTCCTACTGATTTAGAGGGTGGTGAACTCTTAGCAGAAAAAGCTGACCGGAGAGAATTCATCGATCTTCTCAAACGAATGCTGACAATGGACCAGGTGGCAATATTCACTCTTTCTTGGCATTAAAATTAGAAAAGTAGTTTTTCTTATTTTCTTGAAGAGTTTTATGCAAATGATTGGCTGAAACTGTATCACACACACACACACACACACACACACACACACACACACACACACACACACACACACACACACACACACACACACAAATATATATTGCAACGTTACAAGTATTTCAAGAATTCACACAAATACATTACCATGTACTCAACGCAACTATGAAGTATATTACACCGGCCAGGTCGCAGGATTTTTTTTTTATTCTCGTTGCGTCAAGTATATGTAGTTGCACAATAATTAAATAATTTTCAAAGAGGAGTGAGATGTTGTTGACATGAAATAATCAATTAAAATTCGTTTCAAAATAATCATTCTACGAGTTATTAATATTAATAGAAAATATGCAAATATTAAAAAATTCAAATCTTAGATAAATAAAAATATTTTCTTTTATAAGTTTACACAAATACAATGTAACCTTATATGCTGTTCATCATATATAAAATAAACAACCATATAATCTTATTAGCTAAACAGACATGTTTATAAATTATGTAAACCTTTTTATTTCAGTGTGTCTGACTTTGACTCAAATTTTAAATAATAGCAACTCATTTACAATCAAAAATAATATGCAGTCTCAAGAATAAAATTAATTGTTGCTATAAACAAAATAAAAAATATAACATTTACTTCCAACCTATTATTTATTTCTATTGACACACCCAAATTTAACATATAACAAGATTAGTATTTTTAAATTTTTTTGTTAAATTAAATTATTTTCTTTAACTACCATTTATTTTTATGTACAGTGATTATATTTAAAACTTTAAGTCTTTACTGTTCATATACAAGTTTCCTTTTGAGAGTTCTTTTCACAAACAAAAAAATATAATTGTTTATTCATCACCTGCCTACTGCCGACGTTACCATTGCGTGTGTACGTGTCCTGAATCCTGAGAATTTGATGATGATTATACTGATGCTGTGTTCTCTGTCTCTACGGGTTGTTGTTTGTGATGGACCAGAGTTATTCCATAAGTATTGGTGTGTGTGGTAAAGATGTCGATCGGTCGGCAGACCAGCAGCGTGACGTTGTGTGAAGATATCTTGAGTCTCTCTGAGACCGCCCCAAAATTGCCGGTGATATTTATACTGGACGGCAATCTGACAAGTCCAGGACTGTTTTCGACCTGTTAGATATTGTCACTTCATGCAAAGCGTCCTTTTAATTACAAATCACTTTTTGGTTCATTTTCGCGATTTTGTAAACATCCTCGTAGCACGAGTGATACCATTGTTTGTGTAATTTTTTCCTGGTCACTCACATATAACACACCTATTAATTACTACAGTATTTAATTACACTAGTAATTAACATTAAATTACCTGTCGTCTTTATTATTGCAAATTTCTGCAATACTTTTACATCACTATATTCGTTAAAAATTCCTTAATTAATGGTGTTTTTATAATTGGGGTAAGTCTTTGTTCACAGGTTTAAAACGTACAGTAGCGTGCACATTAATCCGAACATAGATGTTTTTCCATAAAAAGCTACTTTATTCACAAACAAAACCACACAAGTACATTTAGACACATAACTAGTAGCTGATATGTCCTTTGTTCTTCATGAGGTCAAAGACACGTTTCGGCATCGATTCGACAAGTGTGTTGCAGATTTTTTTTATTTCTTCATCATGAAACCATACCTTTATGACAGCTTCAATCAGTGCATTTTTTGTGGCACAGTTCATTTTTTCCACTCTCCGCTTTGCAATAGCCCACAAGTTTTCTATTGGATTCAAATCTGGCGAATTGCCAGGCCAATTTAAAACAAATTTTGTGTTGTTGAAAAAAAAAAGCTTTTACTTTTTTGGCAGTATGCCATGGTGCTAAATCTTGCTGGAACACTCCGTTGCCTTCTGGGAACAGGTCCTGAAGTTCTGTGATGACTCTTGTTTGCAGAATGTTGATGTATTCATCACTTCTTAGCATACCATTCACTGGAACCAATGATCCAGGGCCTTTAGAAGTAAAGTTACCCTAAAACATTTTTTTTTCGGGGTGCTTAACAGATTTTGCTGGAGGTGCGCTGGTGATGTTTTTTCATTAGCTGCTTTTCTAACGTAAGGCACTTTTTGTCCCTGAACAAAAAAATGTGTCTCATCAGAAACATTACATTTTTCCAGTCTTCTGTTGTCCAGTTTACATGTGCTTTTGCCCACGCTAGCTTTTTTTTGCACATTGTGGTGGTTAAAAGCTGTATTTTAATTGGTTGGCGAGCTTTTCGTCCAGCTGCAAGCAGTCTGCGTCGAACTGTTGTCACATGAACATTTGTTCCACTAGCTGCTAACTCTCGGTTCAAGTCCACAGCAGAAAGTGTAGGGTTAATTTTACTTTTTCTCACCAACATCCGATCTTGTGATGAAGTAGTTTTCTTTTTTCGGCCACAACTTCCCTTTCTTCGTGGTGAAACCGAACCAGTTTCTTTGAACTGCTTTACAAGAGCATTCACAGTTCCTAGGCCTATACCACACTTAATAGCTATTTGACGCTGTGCCATATTGGTGTGCTCTGAAAGAGCAAAAATCTTGAAGCGTTTTCTCGGAGATATATCCATTACTACAAATGCAGTACACTACACTACACAAAGTATAGAAACTTTAAAATTCTAATTTCAGAAGAAGCAATAACAAAACTTACTCAAAGTATTTTATTCACAACACAATAAACTCAAAACTCCAAGAACATAACCTCAAACTACTAAACAACGTGGTTAAACAGTGTTACCACCGTGAACAAATAAACTGAAATTTTGCTGCGTTAAACAGGTATGTTCCTGTCTTCGGATTAATTTGCACGCTACTGTTTTAATTACTTTATTTTTATCCGGTTAAAACCTGATTACAGAGAATTCGTACGCATCACCCTATTGTAGACTCTTGCCTGTCGTAGCTTACGTTCACACACACAAACACACAAGCGCTGTATTCACTTGCGGGGGCAGGTGTACACTTTCTGACAATTCTTATCCTGCATAACATTGTTAAAAACTGTTCATCATATATTTTTCTATGCTAAATATTTACTGCCCTGTTTAAAATACAAATATGCACATATATGTATTGTTGCAATATATATATATATGAAATTAATTTTTAGAAGAAATTCAGTACTAAATATACAAGTGGAAATAAGATTATTGATTTGAATTTGTTAAATTGGTAACAAAGATCATGTGAAATATCAGAAACATACTAATTGATACCAGGTTAAATTGTTTTGAATTTTTGTGAACAGGAACGACGGATTACACCAGGAGAAGCATTAAATCATGCTTTTGTGACGTTGGCCCATTTGGTGGATTATGCACATTGCAATAATGTTAAAGCAAGTGTTCAGATGATGGAAGTTTGCAGGCGTAACAGCTTCAATGGAACTAGCAGTGGAAGCTCTGCACCTCATCCACACCAGGCGCCTGCTCCTCCACCAGCACCACCATTGGTCGCTACTTTGACCTTTAACAACCAGTTAACCAATCAGGTACAACGTCTGGTCAGGGAGAGAGCAGTTGCTGCAGCCACTCAATCCACACATCCTGGATTTGATAACTTGGTTTGTTTTGTGTTCGTTTTGGTTTGGCCCTTTTTTAACCCATCCTTTGTTCCATCAGAATTTTGTAAACCCATTTTATTATCCTCCGCTTTATAAGTAATACATCATTTAATAAATGGTTGTTTGGTTGTTTTTTTAACAGTTGGTGGTTTTTCTATGCATTATTTTCCTTTATGCTGAAAACAGCAGTATGAGTTGACATGAAAATTATGTAAGTACAGTGGGCCTGTATTTTGTGCTGTAGTAATGGTAAAGTAAAATTGCAAGAAATTTTTTTTAAATTCTAGTGTCAAATATCATATATGATCTTTTCCATAAGTACTTTACATTAGCATAATTTTGTCCCCTCCCTCCAATATAAAATTCAAAGTATTTTTTAAAGAATTATATATGAAGTGGAATGAAAATTGTTTAAATATAGCTACATAATGTAATATACATAAATTAAGATATTTATTAATTTTATATCTGATGATAGTTGGACACTATCGAAACATTGTAATTTACAAAATAATAAAAATATATTCTTGTAAAAAGTTTTGTTATTATTAATAATAATATAAAACATAAATTAAGATATTCCAAAATAGAGTGCCTGTTATAATTTTTACTAGAGGTGTTATTAAACACAGAAATAAAATGTCTCAATTTAGTCTCCAGCATCCTGATATTCCAACAGCTTTATAAAAACTCAAGTTTCTCAATTATTAAGCAATAAAAAATTATTACAAGATTTTTACAAGTAGGAAACATGCCTGCATTATTTGCCAAGATGATTTTGTAAATGGATATAGTGTATTTTCCCTTTGATTATTTGCTGTAGTATGTATAACATGTCTTTCAAGCTATTTGAAGAAAATGTAAGTTGTAAAGAACTTGAGTTACAATACAGTTCTGTGTAGGTTATTTTGTTATAACTTTTCAAATCATAATCGTGATGATCCCCTTAGAATGTATTCCGTATTAGTATAAATTTCAAAACTGTTTTCATGTCATATTTTTTTACACACTAAACAGCATTGTTTTTGTGTTAATCTCTGTATAAAATCTTGTAGTGTTTCTGTCCATATCTTATTTTTAAATGTGCTGTCGTGCTTTCAAATTTATTTTCGGTACTTTTGTTTCAAGTTTGTGTAATAAAATTGTAAACAGAATAATTCTTGACCTTTAAAATGAGAACACGCTATACAAATTTGTACCCTTACCATAAAATATAATTGTTACAAATTAATAGAGGATAGAAGTGCTTTAAAATGCATTTTTGCTACTAAACATACAAAACACATTGTCAAAATATAGAATTTTTTAAATGCTAGAGATTCATCAATTTAGTGATGTATTCTGGAAAACTACTCCTTTTACTGATTTTGTTCAACATGTTCTAAAAATAGACCAATTTTATTATATGGAAACCACACTTATTCTGAAAAAAATTCATTATTAAAGAAGCACAGAAATATTAAGTATGCATTGTAAACTGAATTTTAAATAAATACAAAAAAAAAGAAAATATGTTATATAATTTTAACACCGTAGTATTTTAAAATGTGTAATCCCCCCTCTGAAATATTATAAATATGAAACATGAAAAAATAAATTTTTTGTTTTAATTATACCAGATAGCATTGGTGAACTTCTGAAAAAAGGGTAACAAAATACTGTGTAAATACATTATATTGAAAGAAGAGGGACAGGAGTTGATGTAGAGAAGCATACTATAAGAGCCCACAAAAATTGTTGGAAGACTCTTTGATATGAGTAATACATTATTCCCCAAGATTTCCATTCATAATTGTGTAATATTTTCCATAGACCAAAGCACACTAGGTCATTTTATTCCTTTTGAAAATTTAAAAAAGTTCTGTTACCACTAAATTCAGTAGCATGGAATATCAATTCCTCAACTTTTCCTTCTGGTTTTGATGGTACCCTCAAGTTCCTTTTCAATAGTTCTCAGATTTTGTTTAAGTTTAATGATTCATTATTTAATTTTTTATTTTTGTCCCTTTGTTGCTTTTCCTTTTTTTGTTTTTCTTGAAATCTAGGATGCTTGATTGATTACTGTTGTGCTGTAAATTTGCTAAATTAACAAAGCTGGTGAAGGAACTGTGTGTGTGTGTGTGTGTGTGTGTGTGTGTGTGTGTGTGTGTGTGTGTGTGTGTGTGTGCGCGCGCGCGCGCGCGTGTGTGTGGATGGATTGAGGGAATGCATTTATGTTTATGCACGCCTGTTAATGTTAATATGATTGTGTGTGTACATATTTTCTGCATTTGTGTTTGGTGTGTACTTAAAAGTTGTCTTCAAGTGTCAAAATACATTAAAACTTGAACAACCTATAAGTGGAACTTAATAAAAACTAGATGCAACTGATGGAGTTACTTTTCAACATAATCTTGTAGTCAACATTTTATATGTACCAAGGATTGTGGATCCTACTGAAGAAGAAATAAATATTCAATGTGCACTCATTTCTACTTATGTGATGATGTGTATAATCTCGTTACATCTGAACTACTACTGACTCTGCTTCAGTAAGTTGAATAGATGGCAGTTGGGTAGAACAAGGTTTCCTGGGCAGGAAGAAGGAGACACTTGCTTATCTTTCGCTTCTTCAATTTAGTTACGGTGTGTAGCAGTGGATTAGTGTTATCCTATAAAAATAATGTTTTGAATACAGGACCCCAATTGTTTCAGATGACGGTCTTGAATGGCCTTTCAGGAGTGAAAAATAGAATTCAGCATTTAGTAAATGGACGCATTTTCTTTCTTCTCATACAACTGCAGTAATATGTGTGCAATTTTAAAACATGGTGTGTGTCAATGAGCAAACAATGCACGCACTTTCAACCAGTTAGGCATATTCATGACTTGAAGGTTTGATGTGTGGTGATTGTTTCTAATTACTTTTACTGATGCCTGTTACTGAAGACAGTATAGTTCTTAGCCCTTTGTTAATAAGTATATTGTTATGCTTAAAGATGTTCTTGTCTGCTTTGGACTTTAAGGTCAGTATTCATGCAGTTCATTCTCACTCCCTGCCAATTTTTAAATGAACATTTAAACATCGACATCTATTTCTGCTTTTTACAATAAGTGGTAAAGATTTTGGGGAGTGAATCAGTTTCAGAAGTTAATGATGTTACATTCTGCCCGTTCTGTCACATGCCTTCTTTAAGGTTCACTTACCTTCGGACAAGGTTGACTTATTACTGATATTTGTTACAGCTAATAGTATTGTTAAAAATATAGTATAAGGCAAATGGCATTGCCCAGTCTTCAGATAACTCAGGATTGCCAACCTTGGCTTGACTTCTGCTGAGCCATAAAATTTATGTGAAGAGATTCTGATTTGTGTTTGTCCGTGTCTTGTGTGTTTTAATGCTACAAAAAATGAACTGAAATTTTAGTTATAAATTTTTATCAAAGTATTTGTCAATTTATACATAAGAATAAATATTAATATGGAAGCAGGTTACTTCATAGGACCTCAACTAAGAGGTTTTCATTAACCTACAACAGTGCTGGAACTTTTCGCTGAGATTATTAACCAATTTGCATTTAAATCCAGATCTAAGCTCGCGTACGGAATCATTTTTATTTTGTTTCTGTATATCTTGCAAATGGCTAGTGTATGAAATAAAAGGTGTATTTGTAACAAAAACGAATTTTTTCCAATGTAATCAGTTGAACTCATGATGTGACAGGTTTTGTATTTTGCTAAGAAGTTAGAGAGCACCGAGCCTTATTATTTTTGTGAAAATAATAATAAGGAAAAGCCAGAAAATGTAACACATTTTTTTTTTTAAATATGTACATATTCAAGGATAATCATGTTATGAATATGTATTAAAAAAGAAAAAAGAGACTTTGGTAAGTTCGCTGGCTTCCTCTAAATTAATGAGGCACAATGCTCTTGAATGTATCAACACAAGGTTGATTTTATGATTAAGACAATGTTAATAATAATAAGTTGATTCAGTACATTTTTAAACTTTTGAACATCATATTAAAAAAAGAAGAGTTATACACAATACTTTTATTTGATAACCAGTCAATTTTAACAGTCAGCTCATTTTGCAATTTAACAAAACTTTTCTGGTCAAATGAAATCGCATAATTTGATAGGAAAATGAAAACATGTGTGACACAATGAAAATACAAACTTATACTTATTGTATGAAACAATATAATAGAAAAAGCTAAATTTGGTGCTAAATTATATTTTCCTATAATATGTGAACTATTTGTAAATGTGATTTATGATGCTTGTTGTTATCATATACTTGTGTTTGTGTTTGTGCCAGTACCAGTTATACAATAGCCGTGGAGTGGCAAGACAGTACAGTAGTGGAACAAGAGGCGACCCATTTACACAGCATCAGCTTGTGTCATCTATACTATGCCCCCCTGGTTATCAGAGTATGGGGTCTCCTGCTAAACATGTAACTGTTGTTGCCCAACAGCCACCTCCACAGTTACAAATACAGCCGCCTATTATCTCACAACAGGTGACATTTCCGTTATCTTTATCATCAACGGTAATTGCATAGATTATTTTTTTATGTTGATTATTTTACTGTTAATAATAATAATAGGGGTTTCCAAATTTGTAGAAACGAGCAACTCATTAAAAAAAATAACAATCTAAAGGTACTTTTGGGGTGGGTTTAAAATTTTGAATCTTCATTAAAACACTGTACTGTTTTATCTAGTGAATAAGTGTTTTGCTACTTAATCTCTCAGTCACTCACAGCTTTTATATAAATGTATCCAAGTGTCACATAGATACTTGAAGATATTTAAATACACACAAGAACTTGCATAAGTAATGCAGTCTAATGAGAAATTTAATTCTTCACATTCCTTTAATCAAACAGTATCACATCATTTGTTAAGTGCAGTCGGCTTCAGATAATTTCTTAGTGTAATCTGCATGGGTATCCAAGTACGACATAAAAAATAGAATGTGACATCAGTTTCTGAGAATTTACAGTTATTGTTATCTGTTACTTAGTGTTTCAGAAATTTACAACTCTTGTCAGTAACTTAGCGATATTATGAATGTTACTGGATAATTACAGTCTACTCTTCTGTCATAATCTTATATTCTTATAGCTTCCCTCTATAAGTATTTATCTTATTTTTACATTGGTTAAATTAGTATTGTTTTGCAAATTAATAATAAAAACTTGCACTGATTGAACAGATAAGGAATTCTTATTGATCTGAAGGGACACCTTTGAAGATTAATGCCAATGGTCCTGTCCAGTAATTTAAAGACCTGTCTTACCCAGTGTTAGAAGATTGATACATGTTTTGTGTGGCAACAATTTTTAATTTTAAAAGTGGTATTTTTATCTGTATATTATTTCTTCTTCAAATGATATATATATATATATATATATATATATATATCTTTTGGCGACTCCAGCACATAAATACATGTTTCATTATAAACATATATTATGTCATTATGTGTACATTCACAATATCAGTTTATATTTGTTGTACGAGTCAGTTGTTGTTGATGTTTGGAAACGGAATTAATTAACCTGACAAGGAAGGTGTTGAATTACCAAAATGACTGTACTTCAAATGTAATTAGCTTTTGAGATCTGCTCGTTTATAAGTTGTATCTAAAAGTAAAATTAGGAATTGGCAAATTTTATTGAACAGTAAGGCTTTCTTAGTATAAGATTAATATGTTGTGTGTGTGTGTGTGAGAGAGATAGAGAGAGAAAGACTTCATCAGTAACTAATAACATCTCTTGGTGTTTG
Organism: Magicicada septendecula; assembly: GCA_034769895.1. Classification (NCBI taxonomy): domain Eukaryota; kingdom Metazoa; phylum Arthropoda; class Insecta; order Hemiptera; family Cicadidae; genus Magicicada; species Magicicada septendecula. The sequence goes on along the minus strand of CM068369.1, from coordinate 194,235,587 downwards.
AGAGTGTGCATTTTATTATGTACATTTTGATACCAATTTTAATGGTGTAGTGTTTGAACCTAACATCAGACTAAAGGGACTTTATATTAACAACAATTTCACTTTCCACTCTTAGATATCAAGACTGGAACAGGAGAAGTACAGACTTAAAGTAATTCTTTTCAGTTAAAATTTAAATAAATAGATATATTTACTTATGAAATAGAAACATTAAAACACTCTTTCATTGGGTTTCACAGACCACTAGCATCTGAAATACTAATTTTAAAACAAAATAGTGTTCCCCTATGATATTTGTGAAGGTGTGTGAAACCAGAAGCAGTATGAGTAAGTTTTTTGTTTACAGTTATTAGGTTCCAGTCACTTTGCATCTAACAGACTAGGATTCATCCTTGTTATTAAGGAATGTTATATTCAAAGGGTATGGAATGGACCACAAGGCCCAGTCCTAGCTGTTTTGTTACTGATGAGGATAATAAGTATTATTATTTTTTAATAAAATAAAATATAGTGAGATTTTGTGTGATCTGTTAAAGCTGTTTGTAAAATGTAGTCACAGTATCAAATTTTTCTGTTGAAGCTTGTCTACGGGTCTGCTATTACATGCATGTGTATGTTTTTGATATTTAGGTGGCTCCACAACAACAGTATGTACCTGTATCTATGGTCGAACCAAGTGCAAGACAGATATTACCTGTACAAACATCTACATGGCCAACGAACAGACAGATGGCAATTGTGCCATCATGGCAAGGTATCCCTCCACAGCATGCAACTATTCAACAGCCATTACTGTCTGATGCCGGTGACTGGGGAAGACCTCTTTTGGTTGATTCATCTACATTAATCCAGGTATTATGCAGAAATAAACTGAACTCTTAATAAATACAGCAGTCAGTGGTTGCGGGAAGGGGATGGACAGTAGGTAGGTTTTTTTTCTTCCATTGGGGAACATTTCTGTAGATAGTCTGGGAAGTGAAGGAGGAGCTAATAAACCTATTAAAAAAAATAGTAGAAATAAAGATACTCGCTTATCCATGTGTACTTATTGTTATGGAATTTGCAGAATTCAAATGAGTGGGAAATGTAATATGTTTACATAACCAGACATAAAGTCTTTGAATATCTAAAGGTAATAAACTTTTATATAATCCGTATAAGAAATTTGTTGTATTAAAAAATGTAGTAAATGCAGTTAAACTTCTCAAATTCAAACGTGCATATTTCAATTTTTGTTATTTTGAATGGAATTTGATTTCTTTATCACCTTCATGTTATTTTACATGAAAAATTATGTGTATAATCTGAACAATGGAAACCCAAAGCTTTTCCATTGAGACGAAATCACCCTAATTTTAAATAATTTGTTTTCCTGTCTTTGCTTTCTGTATATTTCACAAACTTGGATTCATATTGGTAGTACCAGTTGATTGGACTGACAGTTAGTGGTAAACTACATAACCATGGGGGGGAAACAAGACTGACTGTTCACTGGTTCTTAAAATAGCTTCGAAGATCAAACACTGCCACGAAAGTGATGGATGAATCATAATACAGTAGGACACTGCACTTGCTTTTGGTATGCACAAGGCTTATGAACCGTTTGCACATCTTGATCATGCAAGGCGGTAATGGTAAGATTTTGCGAGTTGGGAGGCCCCCACTATGTAGCCACTAAGTTTCAAGTGTCTGCATGTGTTAGTTGTTTGGTTATGCAGCAGTGTTCACCAGCATGTTGGACGCTAATCCCACTGATTTTGAAGTGTGTGGTGTGATTAGATTTTTGAATGCAAAAATGTTTCATCCCTCTGAAATTCATTGGCAGTCATAGAAGTGTATGGGGACAATGTTATGAACGATGAAAATGTGTGTCAATGGTGTAGGTTATTCAATGAAAGAAGGACCAGTGTCCATGATGAGGACCAGTCTGGATGGACCGCTGTCATCACTGAAGATTTAATCAAAAAAGTTGATTACTGTATTCATGAAAACAAGCAATTCACTATTGATGAGTAGCACCTGTCATTTGTTCACGTATAACGATCTGACATTTATGACAATGTGATTGAGAAGCTTCACTACAAAAAGGTTTGTGCACATTGGGTACCAAAATTATTGACAGAAGAACACATGAAAAAGCATATGGCCCACTGAAACCCCCCTTTTATTTTTCTAAGTTTTGTAATTTTTTTTGAATTTTTATTTTATTTAATTTTATTTTTATTAAGTTTTTTTGGTAAAGGGGAGAGACATCATATTTAGAACTAGGTGGAAAACCTAGAGGAAGCAAAAGTGTGCAAGGCCCAAATACAATTACAGACATGTCCCCCCAGGTGAATGACAGGACTTGCAAATGAAAAACTCTTTTAACCAACAAGCGTGTGCTTTATTCAACCTGCAAGATGTTACATACATGACAAGTTCTTGATTGTGTGAGCACACCATTAAAGGCAGAATTATATATATATATATATATATATATATATGTATTTCCATTAATTCATAATGTCACAAAGTAAGTGAATTGATGTTAAACTAATTGCAAAATTTCTGCCTGATTATGTACGAGTCAAAGTTAGTAATAATCTCATTCATAAAGCAATACTAATCCACAAGTGTTGTATAATATCAAATAGGCTAGCCTGTTGTCTCAGTAAGCACATTTATGGTTTTTCTCTTTTTTAAATCCGTTACATATTCCCCCAGCAAAATATAGTAAAATTACACACACAAACACATATACGACATGAATAACAAAACATCCCTCATTTCAACACTAACCTCCTCATAAACCCATTCCAACTACGGTAAATGAATGCACCCTAATATGTATAGATAGGTACAAATATAAATGACAGCGTAAACGGAATATCTCAGCTCCTAAGCATAGATTTGCCTTGGTAGTTCACACCAGAGAATGTAAGTGACCGCCCCGAAACTCAACCAGCTAAACGACCCTGACTTTAATCATTAAGCGCTAAGTATGTGTGTGAAAGAAAATAGTTTCACATATAAAGCATCAGACAGCCCCCGTTACGTTATTAAAACTCAGCCATGACCAGATGACATGATAGCACAAGATAATTAACCCCCTAATGGTCTTAATTAGCTGAAAAGTTAGATCTTACAGCAAACTGCGGATGTGTGTGTATGTGTGTAATTTCTTACACATTATACAGTTATAAGATACTTCATTAGGTGTACTGCGGTAATGTTCACACATGCAATAACATAATTGACATTGAGAGTTTGTGCTAGAGTATAATGTTCAGAACTTCACGAGTGAGCTTCTGGCGGCTTCTGTGCATTCACCATGTTGTAGAGAGAGAGAAATAGATAATCAGAATTTTCCCACCTGGATTGTCCGGTGTACTTAGTTCGTATAGGCGCGGATCCGTGATGTCACAGTCGTGTCACAAGTCCCTGGTGCAGCTTAGCGTTGGAAGAGTCCTAAGTTGTCCTCGACTGACGGCATCGTGGCTATAAGATTGTCTCTGCCATTAGGGTGGACAGATGTACGTCCACCCGACACCCATCTCGCCCTTGTTCGAGCACCTGGACATACAATAGGTTGTAGAGGGTGTCATAAAGAAAATACGCCACATAGGCCGTCCACATTAACTTCCAACACTAACCTAACACATCAACAGCACACACATCGCCACTAATTCATATTAAACAGTATTAAGCTGCTCAGCTGTGACTTATTTCACTTATGTACCAACTACCTTTTAAGTATTTCGTTGAAATATGACAATTAATCAATTACGCATTTCATAACCGTTAATAACATCAAACACAGCTGAGTGCGAGATGCTTTAGTATTTTCTTTATTGAAGTCAATTTAGCCCACAACATTTACACTCATATCAATTTAATTTGGTAATTGCGTTAACGCACACATCGAAAACTGCTCTACACACACACACACACACACAAGTATAAATTTATAATAGAGGCTGAAACGTAAAAATATATTTGGGGTTAGAATATTTTCAGAACCCGCTAACTTGTACATACCTGGAGCTACACTTTATCTAGCCAACCATAGTGATAGCCGAGGAAGTCCAGAACAAACGGTATCCGCCAGTCGAGAGCAGATGACTAGGTTGGAGGACAGAACAGAAATGAGGCCGATTCAATGTTTCGGCCTAGCCAAGTAACCTCTGGACGCAGGAATGTACAGAAACATTGGCGCTGCCAGCTGTATTGCGTAGCTGCACAACATTTGTGTGTCAACAACAAACTACCATAGCCGTGTGGCCGTGCGTGACGTCAGCGGCGCTCGTTTTTAAAATTCTTATAATACGCGGCCGAACTCAGTACGGCACACCCTCACCCCAAAAGGACAACATGGTTGACCTAAAACAAACAAGTCCTCAAGCACGACGGCTGCGGGAAAACCAGGAAATCTAAGATTCTAAAACGCTCTTGGTGGGTTCAGTAACACAGGAAAACGAAAAAGCAGAAGGAAGAGGTGTGAGTCAGTGAATGTGTGTCTGAAAGAGAAGGTGTAAGTGTGAGTCCGGCATGCTCGCCGGACCCTGGTCCGCATGCAGATATAAGAGACAGAAAAGAACAGGAGAAAGAGAAGAATTGCTGCGCCAGCTCTGAGTACTGATCACCAAGGCCTCCCAAATCTAATAACTGAGACCCAGGACCACTAACACTATTCCTCCCTTCCCAGGACTGAAAATCTCTACCTCACTGCGACCATCCCCCACGCGAGTCCTCTCCTCCATGCCAAACTCTCGGGACCGCCCCAACACGTCACCATCTCCGGTGACCACCACCTAACTCTCCTGGTACTCACATATTCACGCCCGAAGGCTAACAAGGTGCTACAACCTTGATATGCGAGTACCCTTAGAAAACCGTCCACCGTCGTGGACCGACCAGCCGTGTGAAACAAACAAGGCATCCTCAATCCTTGACACATGACTGGCCCACCTTCCCCACACTAGGGTGGGCGGACCCTATTCACAAGGCAGAGAAGACCGCCCAGAGGGCACGCGAACATCAATCCTATTGGTTTTTTTTTTTTTTTTTTTTTAAATACAGCATAACTAGCAAGAGGGGGGGTTTACTTTTCCACCGTCTAAACAAACCACACTTAGTCCAAGACTGACACACCAGAGAAATCCAACGGGGAATGCGGCATGGTCCGACGCTACCATGATCGACAAACAACTACTATGCACTGAGGACACAACGGTACCTAACTTCGCCATCTTATTCTTAGAACAGAGAAAACTGACGACCTCTACAATCTAAGGTCACTCTCCAACACTAACCTTCTCGTCATGATAACTTTCCAGAGCAGGGGAAACCGACAATCTCCAGGACTACTCTTGGCAAGGTTCTCTAACTCCTTATTGATAGATAAAATCAGGAAGATGAAATGGGGTAAGGATCATTAAAGGCCCAATAGCTAGGAGTAAGGGTAAGGGCATGGCTCCCTCCGGAAATAAGGATGAATGGAGGAAACCAAGGCTCGCGTGGGCAGGGACGCAACCCTGAAATAGATGAACACCACTGGGACTGTGAGGAACATCTACCCGCTACCCGTTAACCGCTTCTTCTCACCTTTCTGTGACGGACTTTCGGTACTCGTTCCTTTCGGACACAACTCTCTGAGAGATTATTTCGTGTTGAGCTGCACTGCTTCGTTTCTTCTGAATCAGAATCAAGGCAACTTACCTCGCTACTTTCACTTCGCTTTGGATTATCCTTGTCGTCTAACTCCTCTGCTACAATTTCTTCCTTTTCTTCTACAATTTCCCATTCTTCGTCCCCATAATCCAAATCAACATCATGACAATGCACCTCCTCACCATCTTCCAGTTGCTCCTCTGATCCATCTTCAACCGCATCTTCACTAACCTCTTCTCCAATCTCATTTTCCCCAACATTTTCATCATCATCAACATCATCGCCATCACGTCCACTACTACCATCCGAACACTGCACATCCTCGTCCTCCTCTAGTTGCTCACCTGGTCCACCTGAAACTTCTTTCCGCTCTTCGGAATCTTCAACACTACTTACAGAAGGCGTCTGCACATCTTCACACACTACATCATTCTCACTCACACACTCCACAACGCTGCCACCAAATTTCTCAACTTCTACCTCATCTACTTCTACCACACTTGCGGCATGGACATCCCCTTGTCCATCCACAACCTCAGAAACACTTGCAGCCTGGACATCCCCATGCCCATCTGCAAACTCAGACTCTTCAGTCTGACTAACACCTATAACTATGCTTCCCTCTGCAGCATCCGCAGACCGCTCTTCTGACTCTTCGGTCGATTCCACGCCTTCACCACTCTCAGCAACTACAACATCCTCAACATTTTCGACCCTGGAAGCTAGCTGTCCAGGTTCATGTGCAATGACTGAATTAATTTCTATTGGCGATGGTAAAGGTACACCATCAAGTGACTTCTCATATCCCTGCGTAGACGATGATGATATTACAGGATCTGGATCTCTCACGAACAATACCGGAACAAATTCTGCGGCATCTGGATTCAACCATGACGTCCTCTCTGAGTCCTGTAATTCCGTATTAACTGATGCGTTCTTAGGCTCTTGTATTGATCCACAGAAGTTACTCCGCTTTTCTTCTTCTGCTTCACCTTCTTCATCCACTACTCTATTAGGCCCCTGTAATTCCTCTGGAACCTTTAAAGTCTCACTTTTCTCCAAATAAGAATAACGCCTAACTACAGGCTCCCTACTTGCCGATGTTTGTTTACTAACATAATTTCTTCTTCCCCTGTTAATTTCATACTTATTTCTTCTCTCAGCTGTAACCGTTGTTACCGTCTTCTCATTTGCCACCCCTCTGTAGCCTCCATTACTTCCGGAATATTCAGTTTTTCTGACAGTCTCTTGTCTTCTCCTCCAACCGCCATGTTTGTCCTTTTTAGCTCTTCCTAAGGATCCACTGGAGTATTGGACATCTTTAGCAGCTCTTTCCCGGGACTCATCATTCTCCTGCACTCTCCTAGCATGCGCACACCACCGGTCCAGGTCCGCAAAACAACGTGGAGGATCTGCGAAAACTAGCCGGGATCTCTCTTGGGGATTCAGACCTTCTCGTATTACTTGTATTACTTCCGTCTCGGGCAACCCCAACCTTAATATACGGGCAGCTTTCCTTATATCATGCACGAAGTCCCCCAATACCTCTCCGTTGGCCTGTGGGTGATAGAATAAATCTAGCTTAAGCTGGAAACGTCGCCGATGGGGTATGAAGAAATCCAACACTTCCCCATGGAAGGTGTCAACACTGCAGCCCTGACGCAGAGTGTTAGTGACCAGACTGGCCAATGAACCCCGGCAATACGGGTATATAAGAGACAAGACCTCCTCATCGGACACACCCGGGAAATCTGCCAACTGCAGGACCAGGTCCAAGAAGACCAACAACCTGTCCTCATCTACTCCATCCAACACCGAAAGTTTCTGGAGAATCCCTGAAATAGGGTGGGGCAATTCCTGGTAACCTACCGTCGCCAGAGTTGCACAATATTCAAATACAACACACTAACTTAAATCGCATGAAACATCTAACACAACTTGCCCTACAAAACATAATGACAAGAATCCGAAAAAACTCAAGTACTCTTCTTCCTTTGAGCCGCTCCACAGTGCTCTAGCGATACGACGAGATGGGTGTCATAAAAGCAGAGAAACAGCCATACAAAATTTCCAGAAGAGAACACGACACAAAACAACACACTTGACTCACTATATACAATCAAAAAGTACACATAAAATGCAATATAATTGAAAACATATAACTATTAAGTCCATGCCCCTGGTCGGACCATAACCGCATTCAAAATACCTGGTACTGCAACCCAACGCCCTCAATAAACAATTACCATATAACGGGGTGCTAGAAAACACGTAGTCTAATCCAGGAGACAAATCACAATCAAAATCGACAAGTACTGACGGCCCTCATCACGTCCAGAATCTGGTTGAGCTCCAGGGTATGTGCAAGTGAAATCAACCAGCACACATTCATAAAAAAAATCAATCACATTCCTATAACCCCTTTTTCAAAATTCATCTCACACTCAACATCACAAAATAATCACTTAAACACTAACACATATTAAATTATTTTAAACTTCATCAACCCCTTATTCATTTTATAAAATGTGCCTTTTTTTTTTTTTTTTTTGTTCTTTCTATTAATTCATTATACTACCATTAAGTTTTCTTGCAACACTTGGATTCTAATTAAAAATAATTTGAAATAATTTGCAAGTCCTAACACCAGCTGACATGTCTGTAGCCACACCAAGTTTCATCTAAGGAAATAAATGTAAGTCCCCAGATTCTAAAATTTCTCAAGTTCCAAAGAAAAGAAAAAAATAAGGCAGACATACTACCTACCTAGAATCATAACCACGCTCTGAACTATCATTTGCAACCCCCCTTTACGTTACTTTTCTACTATCTACTTTCTACTACTCTCTGATCTAACATTTGCAGAGCTCCCTTTTAATTTTCTAAGTTTTCTTTTTTGTAAATTTTTATTTTATTTAATTTTATTTTTATTAAGTTTTTTTGGTAAAGGGGAGAGACATCATATTTAGAACTAGGTGGAAAACCTAGAGGAAGCAAAAGTGTGCAAGGCCCAAATACAATTACAGACATGTCCCCCCAGGTGAATGACAGGACTTGCAAATGAAAAACTCTTTTAACCAACAAGCGTGTGCTTTATTCAACCTGCAAGATGTTACATACATGACAAGTTCTTGATTGTGTGAGCACACCATTAAAGGCAGAATTATATATATATATATATATATATATATATATATATGTATTTCCATTAATTCATAATGTCACAAAGTAAGTGAATTGATGTTAAACTAATTGCAAAATTTCTGCCTGATTATGTACGAGTCAAAGTTAGTAATAATCTCATTCATAAAGCAATACTAATCCACAAGTGTTGTATAATATCAAATAGGCTAGCCTGTTGTCTCAGTAAGCACATTTATGGTTTTTCTCTTTTTTAAATCCGTTACATATTCCCCCAGCAAAATATAGTAAAATTACACACACAAACACATATACGACATGAATAACAAAACATCCCTCATTTCAACACTAACCTCCTCATAAACCCATTCCAACTACGGTAAATGAATGCACCCTAATATGTATAGATAGGTACAAATATAAATGACAGCGTAAACGGAATATCTCAGCTCCTAAGCATAGATTTGCCTTGGTAGTTCACACCAGAGAATGTAAGTGACCGCCCCGAAACTCAACCAGCTAAACGACCCTGACTTTAATCATTAAGCGCTAAGTATGTGTGTGAAAGAAAATAGTTTCACATATAAAGCATCAGACAGCCCCCGTTACGTTATTAAAACTCAGCCATGACCAGATGACATGATAGCACAAGATAATTAACCCCCTAATGGTCTTAATTAGCTGAAAAGTTAGATCTTACAGCAAACTGCGGATGTGTGTGTATGTGTGTAATTTCTTACACATTATACAGTTATAAGATACTTCATTAGGTGTACTGCGGTAATGTTCACACATGCAATAACATAATTGAACATGAGAGTTTGTGCTAGAGTATAATGTTCTGAACTTCACGAGTGAGCTTCTGGCGGCTTCTGTGCATTCACCATGTTGTAGAGAGAGAGAAATAGATAATCAGAATTTTCCCACCTGGATTGTCCGGTGTACTTAGTTCGTATAGGCGCGGATCCGTGATGTCACAGTCGTGTCACAAGTCCCTGGTGCAGCTTAGCGTTGGAAGAGTCCTAAGTTGTCCTCGACTGACGGCATCGTGGCTATAAGATTGTCTCTGCCATTAGGGTGGACAGATGTACGTCCACCCGACACCCATCTCGCCCTTGTTCGAGCACCTGGACATACAATAGGTTGTAGAGGGTGTCATAAGGAAAATACGCCACATAGGCCGTCCACATTAACTTCCAACACTAACCTAACACATCAACAGCACACACACATCGCCACTAATTCATATTAAACAGTATTAAGCTGCTCAGCTGTGACTTATTTCACTTATGTACCAACTACCTTTTAAGTATTTCGTTGAAATATGACAATTAATCAATTACGCATTTCATAACCGTTAATAACACCAAACACAGCTGAGTGCGAGATGCTTTAGTATTTTCTTTATTGAAGTCAATTTAGCCCACAACATTTACACTCATATCAATTTAATTTGGTAATTGCGTTAACGCACACATCGAAAACTGCTCTACACACACACACACACACACACACACACAAGTATAAATTTATAATAGAGGCTGAAACGTAAAAATATATTTGGGGTTAGAATATTTTCAGAACCCGCTAACTTGTACATACCTGGAGCTACACTTTATCTAGCCAACCATAGTGATAGCCGAGGAAGTCCAGAACAAACGGTATCCGCCAGTCGAGAGCAGATGACTAGGTTGGAGGACAGAACAGAAATGAGGCCGATTCAATGTTTCGTCCTAGCCAAGTAACCTCTGGACGCAGGAATGTACAGAAACATTGGCGCTGCCAGCTGTATTGCGTAGCTGCACAACATTTGTGTGTCAACAACAAACTACCATAGCCGTGTGGCCGTGCGTGACGTCAGCGGCGCTCGTTTTTAAAATTCTTCTAATACGCGGCCGAACTCAGTACGGCACACCACTTTTTGACATTTTTGGAGTGGTATCACAAGAATGGTGATGAGGTTTTGGAGCATATTGTGACTGGAGATAAAACCTGGATCTGTCACTATACACCAGAGACCAATTGACAATCCTCTAAGTGTATCATTCCTGATCACTGTCAAAACCATAAAAATCCAAGTAGACTCTGTCGGGCCGAAAAATCATGGCTCAAGTCTTCTGGGATCGTAAAGAGATCCTTTTGGTTGACTTCATCCCACAAGGGATGACAATAAATACTGAAGTGTATTATGAAACAGTCGCTAATCTTTGGCAGGCCATTCAAACCACTGTCATGGACTGCTTTCAAGTGACATCTGTTTCCTTCATGACAGTGCTCGGCCACACACTGCGACAAGAACAACAGTGCTACTGGACCAGTTTGGACAGGAAAAACTTGATTGTCCGCCTTATAGTCCTGATCTTTCACCTTCAGACTTTCATCTTTCCCCAAAGCTGAAGGAATTTTTAGGGGAGGAGCAAATGGCTGATGATGATGAATCGAAACAAGCTGTCACTACTTGGTTGAACAGATACAGGTGGTGGATTTCTTTGATGGTGGCATAAATAAACTAGTGCCATGTCTGAACAAGTACAGTCAAATTAAAAGTTAAGGGCATATGCATAGAAACCAATTTATGGTGGGACGAATCCACTTTGAAATTGTGAATGGCAGGAGGGTAGCGGATAATCAGCTGGTATGCAAGTGAAGGTATTGCCAACTTGCGTATGATGTTTTAGTTACCAGTATATTGTTAGTTACTGTGTTATATCCTATCTCAGTCTTGCATTTGTTTTAATCTCTATCCGCGCGTGCGTGCGTGCGTGCGTGCGTGCGTGCGTGCGTGTGTGTGTGTGTGTGTGTGTGTGTGTGTGTGTGTGTGTGTGTGTCTACAGTCACAGCTGGCTTAAAAAAGAATTATACGTTTATTGTTTCCGACGTAAATCAAATAAAAATTAAATATAAATAGTAATAGTAATAATAATAATATATTGTTACTATATTTATCTACGTTTACAAACAAAGGTGAAATAAATCAATCAATAAATACAATTGGAACAGTACACGTATCGGAAGTTGTTGCTGTTACATATCAGAATGATATCTGAGTTGTTTGGTTCTATCATTGTGTACTGCTGAACGTAAAAAAACTACAGCCTCCCTGACCGTTCTTATCGCAATGGAATTTGCAAACTGTGCACTTCCACTCCTTAATTACACTCGATTATCTCTCCAGTTTATCATTACATAAAAGAACGCGTTCTTCATATTAATTTAATTGCAAGAATCTTTTTAATCCTGGACAACAAGAAACTGTTTCTAGAAGAAGTAAGAAGCAAATAATTTCAATACAGAATTTTAAGAAAAGAATATCTTTTAAAATCTTTTAATGCTAAAAGTGTTACAATTGGTAAAAGAAACAGATGAATGTGAATTGAGATAATTTATGTTTTACCAGCTGGCAAACAACATTTGACTGTAAATAAAGCGAAAAGTTGAAGTTATAACATGCGATGTCCAATATCTATGAAATTTCTTTCATTTCAGTATTATATTTCATTTTATTTTTATACAAAATTTGAGCGCGCGCGCGCACACATACACACACGCACGCAGATAGAGATTCGTGGTGACACATTTACAAACAAACTTTAACAGTCGCGACTTTTTGTTACTATTAGAAATAATGTTTATAGGTTGGCTGCACCATCGCTGATAACAACAATTCTCTTCTCACATCTCACAGCAACTCCCTTCCCTCCACATCGCCTTCCCCTCTGACTGTAAGCGTTTCGCGCATTTCCATACCCTTAACTTTCAATTTTGCTATACTTTGGTCTTAATGGTGACTACGTAGAAAAGTAATGTTGTAGTTTATGTTTACAGTTGTAATTTTATTTATCAGTAAAGTTTTCTTGGCTAAGTAGCAAAATGGTTCTTACTTTAAAAAATGGCCCTCGTATTATCCTGTTGGTTATCACAGTTGTAATTTCAATATACTGTACAGTAGAACTCCATTTATCTGAACTAATGAGTCCCAGACTTAATTCGGATATGCAGAAATTCAGATAATTGGGAAAAGCATAAGAGAAAGGCTATATTATGAAAGAAAACGTGAAAATTGCTCAAAAATCACTTTTGTGTATTTCATTACAGTATCTTAATAAAAACCAGTTCAAAAGTTTGCAAAAAGTTCACTTTTACTACAATAAAATTAAAAATAATACTCACACGTAATTATAATTTTTCAGTTGAACGAGTTACAGTAATTGTTTTGATGTAGAAACTCGTTTGCATGCAGCCAGGTCCCACAAACGCTTGACGGCAAGAAGGTGCACATGGTCGCATTCAGACTGCCGTTCCATCCACTTTAAGGCAGTGTCAAAACAAGTGATACCTCACTTGCCGTAGGTTCCTTTTCCGGTTCAAGTGAAGCAACGTTGTCATCGTCTTTGTCCACATGCTGAGATTCATCGTTTACACTTTGGATAATTTCAGCAGCCAGACACTCTTTTTTTTAATTGTTCAATTATTTTCACTTTTTCCGTCATCGTTGATACGACACGCTTCCTTTTAGAAGACATTTTATATACATACTACGTAAATACGAAATGAAAACAACTTGGCAAAATACTGTGCTGTATAAACAGAACACACTACATACACCAAACAATAGACAGCAAGACACTGATCAACTGTAAATGTGAGAGAAGTGAGTGACCTGGAGGGGGATGGGTTGCATCCTTGACATTCTATTTTAAGAATGCGAGCAGTAGGCGATGAAGCGTACTGATCAGTCAGTACGTAAACTATGATGTATAGCTAACACAGTCTTACATGAATTTCATTTACTTAACGATGTTTTTTGTTAGTACGGCAACTGCAGTTTGAATAAACTTTTTTTTAGAAATTGCATTTTTTTAATTTCCTAATAATCGATTCGGATAATTGGCGATTCGTATAACTGGAATTCTACTGTAGTTTTGATAGTGCGTGCTCTCTTGTGCTTGATTTTTAGTGTGGGATACAGTCAAGTGTGTTATAATTGTATGCAATTGACAACATATTGTGAGCTTAACAAAACCACTGTTTTTCTTCAGAATAACTTGACTGTAAAAGAACCAAGGGGTAATTTGGAATATTAAATAAAATTATCAGAAAAGACTAGTGAGACTGACTTTTAGGAAGATGGGAACAAAATAGTTATCCTGAAGTGTTTGATACAGCGTTGTTTATAAAGCATGGTAGATGTGACATTTAGAAGATAATAACTAATTCCTTTAAGAAAGTGTTTCATAAGAAATTAACATTCACAAGATAAAGAGCAGCTTGGTACAGATACATAAAAATTAGAAGAAAAATACTGATAAATTGAAAGATTTGGGATTAAATTTAAGATCAGGAGTCAGGTTTTTAAGATTTCATAAATGTTGACTGTCAGTATGTTGTAACAGATCATCCCAAGAGTTAGATATATCTCTTTCACCACCTTCCACAAGAACGTGCCATTTTGAAGAAGGTAATATTGATGAAGAGAGGAAGCAAAGTGTCCTGAACCAATTCTAAAATGTGCTTATAGCTATTTCTACTATAGGAATACATTTTCATACAAGCACAAGCTCATGAATCAAACAAGAATATTTTCACATGTTAAACAAATTCACTCTCTTAAAAAAAAAAATTGAGCTAGATCAAATGAAACTGTATAAAACATTTTTTTTACACTTCTGTTATGGAAAATAATACTTTTATTATTTTGCTTAAATTTCGTTGAATTAAGTATCATTTGGGTCATTTTCTTAATTTTTTTTATGAGCCTCAGAAATTTATATTTTACACCATTGTAGTGAACATGAAGTCTGTTGTTCATACAGTATGTTGTATAGGTGATAAATTTGTTCTCCATTGCTTACTTGCGAATGTAGTCTTCTTGAACTTTTACAAAATCTGATAACATTTATTTGATTTGTATTAGCCATAAAAGTAAGCAGATAATTTTATACATCATTTTATATTTAATCTACATTATCATGAATTATTTTTAAAGTAGTCATATTGTAATAAAATATTAGAGAAAATTTTAAAGTACAAAGCCTAGACTGCTTAAATGAACAGTTTTCAAAGGAAACATTATATAGGCGTATTTAATTGTTTACTGTATTTTGTATTAATGACATTAATTGGTGTATATTCCATAAATATGCTTGTACTTCAGAAATTAATTTAAATTTCTTTAATTTGAATTTTTATTCCAATCGTATCATTATAATAGTTTCAGCTATGGAAACTGTATTTATAGACCCTGAAAGTTAAGAGGTTATATTATTATTGCAGAAAGTGTAATGTGCCTGATTATTTTGTGAATTTAAGGAAAGTGATAAAATGTTGGGATGTTTGTAGGACCAGAGACCAACAATGTTCACAACAGAGGTATATGATAGCTTAGTGGATAGCCCAGGATCATGGAGTAAACGAGGTGTATCTAAAAACCATTTGGCACCACCACTACCACATCACCATCATTTGCATCACCTAACTGTGCCTCGACCAACTCCAGTGGACAAGAAAGAGACAACACAGTTAAGTCCTGTAAAGAAACGTGTCAAAGAAGGAACCCCACCATCAGGTATGTTCGTTTTTTGTAATGATACAAATTCATAAAAATGAAATTTTTATGGATGAAATTGTGTATTCCCATGATGGATGTTGCAGTGATACTTCATTTGGTAAATGAAGCTAATTTTTTTTTACCCATTATATTGAGACAATAGAATTTATTTCGTTGTTTGTAACTGAAGTAAGTGCTTTTGAGAATCAGTGTCTCTTTAGAAAGATAATGCATAGAAGAAAATTTGTTACTAAGCTTTTTTACAATGTTGTGTTTGCTTAAAAATGCTAAAAGCTTGCAGATTATCTGAACAAGAAGTAGGTGGGGTTGGTACCATAGAACATTAAATTATTGTACGGTTGGCTCTCCATTATCGTTGGGTGGATTGTTCGTGGCTGGTCACAATGAAACAGAATGGAGTAAAGTAGAAAAGTAGATCATTAAAAACATATAAAATACTGGGAAACAAATTAAACTATATAGTGAACAATAACAATAATAATTTAATGTTGGATTTTTCCAACATATATATTGTATTTATAAGAAAGAATGTTAGCGTATAAAAACTCCAGTAACTCATAATGAATGAATAACGGTAATATGAAAGTGTAGACTCAAGCACAGTTAAATATGTATTGTTAGGTCATTTATTTAGGGGAGGGGAACAGTCAGCTGATAAAGTAAAAACAAAGCCAGTGTTGTCAAAATTATGTATTCTGACTAAAATAAAATATTAATAAATGTTTGTATCAAGACTTTCTAAAACATTTTATATGTGTTATTCAGTAAATGTAGTGTTATTGTGGTATTATCAGTATTGTATTGTTGTATTGTGATATAGACAAACTAAAATATGCTGTTTTCATTTCTTTTTTTTTTTAATGTACACTAATTAAACTATGAGTGTTACCACACTAGAGTTTAAAGTAATGTCATACCTTAATATAAGTACATGTTTAGTTATATTTGCAAACATGCAGGTATCAGTCTTTTTTTTTCATTTATGTGAACATTGCCCCCCCCCCTTCATTATCATGGGTAATTATGAGTTGACTGTTTTTGAAAACTCCAATTCATATTGAAAACCATATATTTCATTAGGCATGAAACAATTTCTGAGGCACAAGTTAAAGCATTAACAAATGTAATATTATACTTCAAATATAGCAGTGTGAGTTTAAAATTATCAAATGTAATCAAAACTTAAAAACTATAAAATCGATTGTAACCCTGAGAAACAGTAGTGTTGGTAGATTTGACTGTGTTGCTGCTGACCATCTGGCTTGAGCATATAGTTTTATGTGTAAATTACTAGTACCACATTGTGAAGACCTACACCACATTGCAGTATTTCCATTGATCAACCCAGAAAAATTAACTTAGTCCACCAAAAATACAAAAGTGATTTTTGTTTACTGAGGACATACTGGAAAAGCCAGAGTTTCCTTTCATTTATTTATTTATTTTTTAAATAATAGTTTGTGTAATAGTGTTTTTGTTCTTGATCATCGTTTTAGATAATGTACATACTGTATACTTATAATTGGGAAAACAAAAATATTTGTTTAAGTTAATGCCACATGAAATCTGCAAGTACCGATGCCAATCAGTTGCTTATGTGTACCAACCTTAACAACTATTGAGTATGCCTGGATAATATGGAGTCGTATGGATCTTTTTATGCTTGTAAACTATGTATATACACTTAACATTTGTTTGCATTATCTTTTTTTATGAGAAAACAACTAAAGAATGGCCTGTTATAGGATCATGTATAAATTCGCGTGGTCGAGATCGCCACAGCCCATCAACTTCAACAAGTTGGCAACAGAACACTTCCAGTTCACACCATATACAACAGACACAACCTCAGGTAAGTCCAGTTCTTTACTTTGTGGGCCTAATTTAGCTTGCAACTGTAATATCCAACATCTCATCAAAATTTCTATCAGTTGTGGAATCAATTCAAGGTCACAGTTTGGTCTACCTGCTCACCCCAATCACTGGGGATAAATTACACAGCATTTTGTCTGGCATCCCCGGGATTGGTAACTAAGACACACACACACACACACACACACACACACACACACACACACACACACACACACACACACACACACACACACACACACACACACACACACACACACACACACACACACACACACACACACACACACACACACACACACATGTAGCTTGCCACAGCACATAGTTACTAGGTGGCCGATTTTTCTCTAGCGGTGGTGGAACATGAGTTGTACCGTCACCAAGGGACGCAATAGACTGCAGTCCTAATGCTTGAAAAGAGAAGAATACTAAACTTTAGCAGTTATTTGTTGTTTAATGTATTTTATTTTATAGTCAAAAATGAAATACTAGTATGTTATGGGTATTTTACAATATTCAGAACATGAAGAGGATAATCATTTCAAGTATTGGCCAAATTTATGTTTGGATAGTGTACAGTGACAACAAAAATGTAAATTGTAAAACCTAGTTTATGTGTTACTAAAGGACACAGGAATGACTATCATGTATTTATCATTCATAAGAAAAATAGAATATATTATAATTGCATTATTTATATTGAAGTATATGTGTTGCTATGAAAAAGCTCAGAAGACACTTTGTAACTTTTACGTTTTTATCAATATATTAAATAACAACAAACTCCCACTTAACTTGAATAATTTGTTTACTTATTCAGCCAGATCATCTAGTGGTGGAACCCTTTTTCGTATAGCGAATTTACCAGCACAGAAAATGAAGTTAGGTGGTTGAAATGATTATTCTAACACGCATAGTAAGTTGAAATAAAATATTATTTTATTTTACTGTATTAAGATATTCATGTTATATTCCCATTTACATAAAGCTTCCTCCACTCTTTACATATTTCTATATCTTTACCTTTCATATTACTGTAATGGTCTCTACAGGGACGTATTCCATACGTTATATAAATAAATTTATATAAACAAAAAACACATGTTGAAAGAAAAACGGCTTAACTTACAATACTTTTATCTATTCAGACAACCCAGTATTTGCTCATACACAACATTCACACTTTTTCCCTTCCCCTTTTATTTAGCGCTTTTATTAGAGATTCATAATTATTTGTTTATCATACGGTTACTGTAATGATGTCGTCACTGCAGACTATGCGTTGCACTCCTTACGTCTTCTCTCACTTTTTTTGTCCGAAATTAGGTCTCCCAATTTAATTTTGACGCCACTGAATTGTAACAGAGTTCTCACATTTTTATACCACTTTAAATTATAATTTAGACCACATTATAGGAAGTTTTAATAAAGTTTCGGCTCGCGAGCCTGTACACTGAACCGCGCAGTTCTGAAGTAATTAGACGACAGACGCCGAATTTAACATTTTCCAAGATGGCCAAAACGTTCTGCCCGTGGCAACTTGCGATTTCATAGGTCGAGCTGGCGTCACGTGATATCTCATTAGCGATCACTAATTATTGGAAACTCGCTCTGGCTGACTAGCGAACCTCATATGTGACAATTCATCTGTGCGGGCAGACATACGCGCGCTCTTTCACATTCCGTAGCACTGGAACTGGCGTATCTGGCCGAGATAACAGAGCCAACGTGCAACTGGGTGTTTCACAAGTGAACGCTGTTCTGAAATTGAAGCTTTGTCCGGGCAAGTCCCCGTCTTTACCATTTATTGTTTATTAAAAGAAAACCCCTCAAATCTGTCCCGTTACAATACCCCCCCAATGAGAGGTTTTCTGCCGAAACAGAAAAACTCTCATTGCTAAACCCTAAGAGGACCAGCGAGGATATGGTGCCAACAACCCCCCTTAATTCCTTAATAAATCATGGGTACTCTACCCCCCTGGTTCGGCGACTATGGCTCCACCTGAATGATTTACTGGACTTCTTGGTTCGAGATCCCAACACCGTAAAATCAGACAGGCACTCACCACAGTATCACCTAACCTTGTAACACTCACTAAAAATCAACAACTGGCCTTGTACCAAACCAAATCCTCAACCGATGTATCTCCCCTTATAAATACTGTATTGCCTTTAGCAAAGTACTGGGTGCGTACACATATTCATTACTATCTTAAACACACTATCTCCCAATATTCATCATTAATGTCAAGTTCACATAAACATTTCATATTTACCTTTACATAAAATTCACTCCCATTTCTCATCGTTTCAAATCAAAATAAATTATTTAAATTTCATTCAAGTAGTGAAATACATCTAAGTTCCTTACCAAAGATTCAGATTTAAATTGATTCACCTTATCTCTTTTAATTAATCATTTTAATTGCAATTTTCAAAATTCAAAATCTTTAAATGAATTTAATTTTCCTTATAAATCCTCATAATTATATGCTAACAATCATTGTAAAATAAACAACTTATCTGTATCATCAACTCCATTACCACTACATTTGGTTACAAAATATATTATATAAACACTATTAATCAGCTGATACCTCATCAACATATATAATCTTTACTTTCCAAAGAAAATAATTTTTTTTTTTTAATAATTAAATGAATTTAATTTCCAGAAATATATTTTTTGACAATTAATAAAAGAAACAAAATTATTCAGTTAAATTAATTAATAAAAGAACCTATGGATTGACTACATGAAACATACTATACATTTAACACCAGTCATCAGCTGATGTCTTAATAGCAGGTGAATAACCTTACTTTAGGCACACTAAATACAAATAACACAAATACACAACATTATTCAATTTAACTCATAACATGTCCTTGGTAATTATACAATCATTACAACATAGAGTCTAGTACTTAAAATCATTTGTTCTCATAAGTGAATGTTCATCACTAATCATTGCTCATAAACTCATAGTAAACATTACCGAACAGGAACTGGGTCATCAACCACCAACTCTCTAGTTAGAGTAAGTAAACTTGAGTGTTCCGCTGTTACGGTCATTACTCCTCACTGATTTCTCAGCTACCTCTCCTACTTCATCATTTTATTATTTCCCCCCTTTTACCCAGTTACAATTAGGTAAACCACCTGCCGGTCGATCTAGGTATTTACCTTGTGCACAGATGCGTTATCTGTGCCCCTGTCTTGTAACGGCCAGCTCCTTTTCCACACACACTATTATTTCCTGATGGTGGACTGTAGCGCCCATTTGCATCCACAAGAACTGAAGTTTATTTAGGGTGTAGACGCTGCCTACCCCGTTCTTGTTTCAGCGTTATAAAAAATTTGGCATTACTGATGTTCAAGGATACCAGTAATCCTATTAAATATTACTTATAAGCCCTTAACAGGGCACTACCACCCCCTACGATGGTAGCCGCTGTTCCATAGTTGTGGTGATTCCCCTGATTTACCCCCCGTTTGATTTCTGAATTCACCAATTTTGAAAATAATAAGTATGGCTCGGATACAATCTGCCTAACCACACTTGCTACCAATAATCCAAATCCACGGTCAGGGTTCGGTGACGCCGTGACCGCCCGAAAGTGGGGAATCACAAGTAAATAATATGTTATACATTTAAATCAAAAATTTACAAATCTCTTTATATGAACCTCATAATACGTATAATGGGTTATATGAATAATGGGTTATGAATGGGCCCCATTCATTTTCTTTCTTACTTTCTTTCATTGTGACTTTCATTAACATAAAATAGTGAGTACAACAAAATATTTGTTTGTTTCCTAAACTATAATCTACCTACCTATACAAAAATATAATTCATACACTACATTTACTACATCATCTAATAACAAAGGCTATTTGTAGAGCCTCTTTGTACAGTTCCTTCAATGCTGCCAAACGTGCTTTCAGCTCATACTCATTAACGTATGGGGTCTGACCATCTCCAACTCCATCTCTATAAACCATGTTTTTGCTAAAATATACTGAAAATTTGTAATTTGCAGATCATAATTTACAAATGACACTGGTAATATATATACTTGAGAATTGCCCGGCTTTATTCTTGTTTAATGCACTCTCTCGGGCAATTGTTGGTACGTGGTGTGGTACTAATTTATGCACCCTGAGTGTAAAATATAATAATATTGTAAATAATATAATACTCACCATACATCCGGTGTGAACACGTGGTTTTACCACCTGCATTACTTTTATCTCTAGGGTCCAGGGCTTCGTTAACCGAAACACAGAGACAGTTGGGCTTTCGAAATAATAATTTAGACAGCATTGAGTTCATCAAACTTGTGGTTTTTATTCAGATTTGCAATTATTAATTTTCATGAAACAAAATGGAGTCACCTCCCAACTAAAAACAATTAACAAAATGGCGGCTTTATGACTTCCTCCGCCTCTTTACCATATATTAATAACATTATACCATTAGCCTTTCTCTTGGCTTTATTTTTTCCACAAGAGTATTTTTCTAAACTGCAGTATTCAATTTAAATTTACTTATTACGTTATACTTATTTGAAAACACGAACCAACACCTCATGATATTGCTTTTAAATGCCGGCATTCATCCACTCTCACTCTCTCATTCTTACGTCTCATACATTGATTGTTGTTACATATTGGATTAATAAAATTTTGAGCTCATATCAGTGGTTAGAATTTTGAATTTTAAGACTTCCCTGAAATGTTGTGGTGGTGGCGTTGCTCAGACGTTTTCCATGATTGGCAGCGGATGTTCGGCCGAACTTCACAGTCTGTCTGTTTCTGTTTTCACTGACTCTAATTTACTTCATTTTAACTTGTTCACTGAATTTAGTTACATTGTGTGAATACATCTTTACAAGTTTAGATCACTTCTGCTGGCGATAATCTGCCAGCCCACAATTGGACGTGTGTACGCTCTGAGGTGATGATAGAGACTGAGAGCGGGTCAGACACAGAATTTGCGTATGTAGTAGTGTCATGTCGTCACCGTCTTTTGTTTCATATGGCTGACGCCTTTGTTAAACGTCATTCTTATGATGTTTTCACTGGTTGTATTACGTCTCATTATTGTCTTTCCATTTGTTTTACATAACGTATGCGGCGGAACGCACGTAGGCTCTGACCTTGTACTCGATCTACACTGATGAAACTACGTCGTGTTATTGATGATTGGGAGAGTTGTTCTAACCATGTTTTATATATGAAAATACAATAGAATATTTTCTTTTACCATAATTCCTTAAGACGGACGTTTGTACCGTCACAGCGTGACGGTAAGCTCGGAAAATCCTGCCTATTTCTCGCATGACCCTCTCCGCCTGGTTGGACTGCGGATGATATACTGCAGTGTGTTTTGGGATGATGCCTTCCCATCCGAGTGTCTGACGCCATTTTCCACTTATGAACTGTGGTCCGTGGTCTGATAGTACTACTTTTGGTTTTCCGATGTTGACCATGTAGTCGCGTATGATTTTCTCGCTCAGCACCTTACCTGTAGCTCTCTTCATGCTATATAAGCGGACATATTTTGAAAACGTATCAAGCACAACAAATATATACATAACACTGCCTCTACCCTTCAGCAATGGGCCATACAAATCTACGGCCACCAAGTCAAATGGTTTCTCAACTTTAATATAATTCAATTCCCTAATATAATTCAATTCCCCTTCTACCCTATAATTTATCACTTTAGATTTCTGGCATAGCTCACAACTTCTAAGTATTTCTCGCACCCGTCTTTCCATATTTCTAAATATACAAGATGCTCTCAATACACTCACACACTTCTTTGCCCCAAACTGTCCATACCTATAGTGACAGTCCCACACTATTTTTTCTATTAATCCCTCCGGTATGACTAACCTCCAATCCCTTTCTCTACCCTCTACCCTTTTAAATAAACTCCCATTAAATACTTGGAAATATTGTCTATACTCAAACTCATCTAACTCCGATTCTACACTAGTTATGATTTTGTTTAATTTGTTATCTGCTCTTTGCATTAGGTTTATGTCTTTTAACTCCTCCCCAAAAAGTCTATCTTCCCTGGACAATCTGTAAATCTCTATTTCCTTAATATCTACCTGTTCTGTTTCTATCTGTGTCTACCCGTGATAGTGTGTCTGGCACCCGGTTCTCTACCCCCTTAATATATTCCCAAGAGAAATTATACTCTTGGAGAGCTAGCACCCACCTGGTTATCCAGCTGTGTGTGAGCTTACAGGTGTTCAAAAACGACAGAGCTTTGTGGTCCGTCCTTATAATGGTGTTACTCCCCAGGAGATAGGTCCTGAATTTCTTAACGGCAAACACGATGCTGAGAAGCTCCTTCTCGGTAGTGGTGTAGTTTCTCTCAGCCGCTAGCAGTGTCCGACTGGCGAAAGCAATGGTATGGTGTTCTTTAGTGTCATCCTCCTGGTATAGTTCGGCTCCCAAGGCTATATTGCTAGCGTCCGTCTGTAAATAAAAATTGTTATTGAAATTTGGGTGGTTCATCAAAATCATGTTGGCGAACTTACTCTTAATTTCGCAGAAAGCCTCCCTTTCGTTTTCCCCCCATCTCCATTGTTTACTTTTCTGCAACACCGCACTAAGTCTTGCTGTAGTCTGGGCGTATTTTCGCTGGAACTTTCTGTAAAAGTTACATAAACCAAGAAAACTTTGTAGCTGCTTTATGTTTTTTGGCTCCGGAAACGTTATGATGGATTCCACTTTGTCTGGATTAGCCCGGATTCCTGTGGGTGTTATGATGAATCCTAAAAAATGTATTTCCTTCTGTAAAAACTTCTTGGATTTCTCCCAGTTGACAGTCAACCCCCCTTTGTGCAATTTGTCTAACATATTCTAAATGTTCCATGTGTTCTGAGAACGTGCGTGTGGCTATCAGTATGTCATCCACATAAATTGTCAAAAAATCTAAATTTAGTGGCTGTAGGATTTCATCTAGACATTTTATAAAACTGGCCACACTGGTATTCAGCCCGAAAGGTAACTGTTTAAATTGGTAATTTTTTCCATTGAAAAGCAACGCTGTATATTTCCTACTTTCACATGCTAACGGGACTTGCCAATACCCCGCGGTTAAATCTAATGAGGTTATATTTAACTCTGCGAAATTTTTGGAATATCTTATCTATTGCTTCGGGTGATTCTCGATCCGGAATAATTATTTGATTGATCCTGCGGGTGTCAAACATAGCCTGACTCAACCATCTTTTTTGATAACTACTACTAACGGGTTTGAATATGGTGATACTGATCGCTCGATTATGTCCCCCTCTGACATTTTATCTAATTCAACCTGAACCGTTTTTCTCTTCAAATATGGCACTGGATAACTTCTTTGTACATAGGGTGCGTGTTCCCTCACCTTTAATTCACATTCATAATTTCTTGCCCTCCCGGGTACATCAGCAAACACTCCTTTAAAACACTCTACTACCCGCCACAACGCTTCACGTTGAGAACTCCCTACTACGCCACCCTCACTACAAAATTTCACCGCTCTATCCTCCCAAACTCGTTCTTCACTCATGTCACCCTCCCTCTCACTCTCTCTACATACACACATATTAACTTCCGTTTCTAGTTTACTAACCCGATTTAGTATCACCTTAACTCCCGAAATTCTCACTGTGTCTATTATCCGCTCAAAACTAATCTGAACTGGTTCGCTTCTGAAAATCAATTACCGCTTTATGCCTTATCAAAAAATCATTCCCCAGAATGCCTCCAGATTTAACCCTCGTACTACTGAAAATGTATTATCGTATTCTACCCCTTTTAATTTCCATATTCAAATGTACTTGTTTAGTTACACGTTTACTTCTGACCCCTGTAATACCTACAATAGTCACCTCCGCAACTGGCAAAGATTGGATATTTTTGTTTGTTTCTTGCAATTCCTCTAGTACTGTATGTGTTCGGAAATAACAGAAACTTCACTACCTGTATCTACTAAGGTTTTTATTTCCTTACCTTCAATTTTGATTATTACTTCTGTTAATCCAGTCTCCCGTCTTTTTGCTCCAGTATCGTCTTCCGCCATTAACTCCTCCGACAAGTCCGTTATGATGATATTATTCTGATATCGTTTGTCGCCTTGGACCCCAGAGTCCTCCGTCGACAATGGCTGGGCCCGGTTCCCCATTGTCTCTTCTAGTTTCCCGTAGAGGTCCCCGCCACAGCTTGGGCGTGTCCACCCCCGCTCCGGTTGACATTCTCATTTCCTCTCGGCGCTCCTCCTTGGCCATCTCCTCTTTGTTGATACGTGTGGTTGTTATGCTCGGGTGGTGTTCCATGTCGTGGTCCTGGTCTCTCTCTCCTACATCTAAAACAGAAACTCTGAGTGGCATAATTCTCGCTCAAACACCCCGTACACCTCCACATGTTGTGTCGATTATTTGGTTCTCGTTTGGGGTATGCCTGTCCACGTTGCGGCCCTTTCTGCTGTGCGTGGTTCCCTTAATGGTTTGTACTCTGTTGGCTATGACGTCGGCTCATTTCTCAGTCTCGTATGCTCTGAAACACATCTAAAATACTTTCTAACTCGCTAATAGTTGCTACCTCCCGTGTCATCAATGTTATCTGCACCTCCCTTGGCAAGTACTTACTTATATGCCTCATGAAGGACCTGAATGGCAAGGGCGGTTCCAGGTATTTCGCCTCACTAAATATTTTCATTACATACCCCGTTATGTTATTGTTGGGTCACCCAAAATTCCCAGTTCCCATAATTCTGCTGCGTAACACTTCTTGGTCTTCTTCAGACCAATATTTATCTCTGAATGCGGCCTCGAAACTTTCGAAACACCCCCACTCTGTTTTGTGTACCTCAGCCCATATCTCCGAACTACCCTTGAAACATATAAAAATTGTTAACAACTGTACCTCCCAACTACTGGTATTAAATTTATTAAATTCCCTTACTCTATTCAGGAATTGCATTGGGTGTACTCTCCTATTATCACAACTAAAAGGTTCTAATTCGACTTCACTGCTTACGTCGCGAGTCATAATTACTCGTTCGGTAACAGTATTTACTTGTTGGCTGATGGCCATACTCAATTCGTTTTTTACTTTCATAATATTCTTTTCAACGTTTATAAATTTATTGTAATTAGCATTTTCAAAATCACTTATGGTATTTTGTATGGTTTGAAATTCGCTCTTACAACTGTTTTCTATCTCACTTATTTTATGGTCATTGCTTTCAATTTTATTCATAGCATAACTAATTTTACATTCAGTATTAGCATTGCATTCATTCATCTGTTTCTCGACATTTGTGTTTATTACACTACATTGTTCCGTGATTTGCTTTTCTACTTTATTTGTCATCTCATTTTTTATATCAGGAATACGGCACTCTAATTGCTCGTTCATAGACTCTGTCAATTGTTCTTTGACATTTTCACAACGTTCATCAATACGTTTACATAATACGTTACTCAGATAATCAAACTTTACATTTATACTACTCTCAAACTTCGGATTCTGTTCTTTAATTTCTTTAAAATTAGCATCATTTTTAACATTCTGTTGTTCACATTTTATTTTCTGTTCGTTAATGTCATTACTTAATTTATCAAATTTGGTATCATTAACATCAAAACAACTATTTACTACATCAAAATCACTCTTTACTTCGCTAAAGCTACTTTCTAACTGAGTATTCACACTATGCTTAATATCATCTGACATCGCTCTCATAAAATTGAATATATCATACATTGAATACTCTTTTTATTTTATTTTGGTCGCTACTGGAGGAGATGTTGCTTCTGCATTATTTATTATAATGGACTCAGTTACTGATTGAATACTCGAATCAGCTGTTTGACTCGACTGACCTTCTAACTCACTCACACTCAGTGACGGGTTCATTGACCCAAAACCACTTTCACTCATAGCCGAGTCTATTAAATTAATTTCTTTTTCGTTCTTAGACATTTTTATTGTTATTATTTACTGGTTTACTAATTACTTATTAAATCTTACTTGTAATCGAACATGCACAATTTATCAACACCTCGTAAACTTTACCTCACAAAACCTTATTACGTAAATTTTTATGTAAGTTATTCTCAATTTCCGCCAACCCGATTTTCTCTGTGCTTTTTAAATAGGCCAATTTGGAATAAATGTATTTTTATCCCAGATCCTGGTCATGCCGCACCATTGTAACTTTTACGTTTTTATCAATATATTAAATAACAACAAACTCCCACTTACCTTGAATTTGTTTACTTATTCAGCCAGATCATCTAGTGGTGGAACCCTTTTTTGTATAGCGAATTTACCAGCACAGAAAATGAAGTTAGGTGGTTGAAATGATTATTCTAACACGCATAGTAAGTTGAAATAAAATATTATTTTATTTTACTGTATTAAGATATTCATGTTATATTCCCATTTACATAAACTTCCTCCACTCTTTACATATTTCTATATCTTTACCTTTCATATTACTGTAATGGTCTCTACAGGGACATTGTCCACTAACGTATGGAATACGTTATCTAAATAAATTTATATAAACAAAAAACACATGTTGAAAGAAAAACAGCTTAACTTATACTACTTTTATCTATTCAGACAACTCAGTATTTGCTCATACACAACATTCACACTTTTTCCCTTCCCCTTTTATTTAGCGCTTTTATTAGAGATTCATAATTATTTGTTTATCATACGGTTACTGTGATGATGTTGTCACTGCAGACTATGCGTTGCACTCCTTACGTCTTCTCTCACTTTTTTTGTCCGAAATTAGGTCTCCCAATTTAATTTTGAAGCCACTGAATTGTAACTGAGTTCTCACATTTTTATACCACTTTAAATTATAATTTAGACCACATTGTTGGAAGTTTTAATAAAGTTTCGGCTCGCGAGTCTGTAAACTGAAGCACGCAGTTCCGAAGTAATTAGACGACAGACGCCGAATTTAACATTTTCCAAGATGGCCAAAACGTTCTGCCCATGGCAACTTGCGATTTCATAGGTCGAACTGGCATCACGTGATATCTCATTAGCGATCACTAATTATTGGAAACTCGCTCTGGCTGACTAGCGAACCTCATACGTGACAATTCATCTGTGCGGGCAGACATACGCGCGCTCTTTCACATTCCATAGCACCTGGAACTGGCGTATCTGGCCGAGATAACAGAGCCAACTGGGTGTTTCACAAGTGAACGCTGTTTTGAAATTGAAGCTTTGTCCGGGCAAGTCCCCGTCTTTACCATTTATTGTTTATTAAAAGAAAACCCCTCAAATCTGTCCCGTTACAACTTTAATGCTTTTTTTATTTTATATTAACTAAATTATCTTCCAAAACATGTTTTTTTTGTAGACTGCTCTCCATATACAACTTCAAAAACTTATGATTTTGGAACAGTAGTAATTGTTTTAACAGTACTGACTCACTACCTACACCTGCAAGTGTTGGCAAGTTTCTGTTTCTGTAGACCTGTCTTGAACTGTCTGTCTTTTGCCATACTCTTTGTGATATGGTAGGTATGGTGGAGACTCCACCAGATACGACAGTTCAGTTACTGAATGGAGAATATTTAATAAACTACTAATCTAAATTATTGTCAGTCATTTTAACTTAATTCATTGAAACGTGTCAATTTGAAGTGTATTTAGCTAATTGTAAGGTGACTTTTTTAATCTTCAATTTGCTAAAATTTTAAGGCATCTTAATCCGTGTGTAAAGGGTTGAATTTGTATATAGCAGTGTGCATACAGTCAATATAATAATAGGTGATGCTCAGTTTACTGTTATACCCAAAACATGTTTCTATTAGATTACAGCAGTTCCATCTTACCACATGCACGTAACATTTTTTTGTTAGATTGCATCGTTTCGTTAAGCAATATTGTTACTTTCTGTTTTACCATTGACATGTCCCATATTGTTACAATATCTGGAATAAACTTGACAGGTCATCCAACAAAAAGGTAGCAACTTAAGTCTTTCAAATAAAATTAATGTTGTTGTCTAGTATTCTTTTAACATTTTGCCAAATTAATGGCAAAATGTTAACCACATGGAAGTCACAAGCTGTAAACATGTTGGGTGTTTAGCTTGTGTAAAAGTGAATTTGTGTCAGTAGATTCTCAAGATGTACAAACTGAAACACAAAAATGGTTTAAGAGACCAAAACAAGATCTACATATTGTAACGTTACCAAATATGGTAGTTACATAAAGTAAGCAACTATAACGTCAAGTGACGGGAAAGCATGAAAGTATTTCTAGATAAATAAAACTATGTGAACAAAAAGTGTGTATCTACAGATATATTAGTGTAAAGTTCCGACTATGAAGAAGAAAATGTAACATAGCAGCATCATACACGAAATGAAGAAAGAAAATAACCCTGAGCCAAAATAAAATGTTAGTAACCAGGCCCAATAGATTCCAACAGTGAGGGGAACCAACAAAGATAATAGATAATGAAAGTGTAAAACAAAATGACTACAAATAGATTCCAACAGTGAGGGGAATCATCAAAATGACTACAATAGATCCCAACAGTGAGGGGAACAAATGAAGAAAATGACTATAATAAAAGTGTAAAAGAAGACAACAGGATTCCAACAGTGAGGGGAACCAACAAAAATAACTATGCCAAATAAAGGAAGAAACAGCTCAAGAGCAACCACAATGATGGCAGACAAACCGATGTATTGACAAATATAAATATTATGGAACAACGACTACTACAATGAAAACATTGAAGAAGACGTTCAAACCTAAAGAAGAAGGGTAGAAGAAGGACAAGGAAACATGACATGAAGAGAGAAGAAAATGGATAGACCATACAAGGAATAATCATTCATCAAGTGTACTAGAGACAATACTAGTAACTAAAAGAATAGTGATTGTCAACTATGAAGAAACAGTGTTTAACATTTAAGAAATCACAAACAATTATAGTGAGTACTTAATATAAGTGTGAAAACCTGTGACCAGTTAACTAATTTTAACCTAATAAACCCCACAAACAATTCCAGTGATAAGGTTTATAGTGGAAGAAAATGTGTTACTTTCATAGTGGAAACATCAAGAATTAAATAGTCAGAAATACACAGACAGTTAGTGTGACTAGTTTAATGAAGATTGTGATCCAAATAGATAATCATAAGACCACCAAACAATGTAAAATAGAACAGTTATATTATTGTTCATAGAACTGGACAATAAAAAACCTTTGTAAATTTCAAAAGAAATGTAACTGAATGCCACGGCAAAACAGAATACAATACAAAGAAAGGCCAGAGAAAGAACAATAACAAACAAAGTAGTTTGTTAAATATCAAACAAATGTGACAGAAATTAGTTACAAACCATGACAAGAAAGATATTATCATTAGTTCAAGAATATATGTATTATTGTTTAAGAAGAAGTAGTGTAAACATGTGTATTAAAACAAGATATTGTAATAGAATACCATACTGAAGTCATGTTAGTAGTAGCAACATGCTGCATTAAAATATGTTGTACATTGTTACATAACCCCATAGGAAAGGCACCTATGAAACAAAAAATCATACATGTTAGTTTAACCAAATAACCATTAACAATTGTGTCAATCAGAGATTCATTATAAGTAATGATACACCCTAGTAAACAGTGTATTATAATGAAATACACTACAAATAAAGTAGACCAAACATGATGGCACAAAGCTAGAAGAAATGGAACCTAATATGCCAAATTAGTTAAACAAAATACAGTGTTAAAACATGTACCAAGATTAATGAAAGTATTACCAGTAGTTAGATGAACATCTGGTACTACTATGAGGACAGATTATAAGTATAATGACAATAGTTTTGTGACCAAAATATTGTAAACTAGCTGACTATGAATGCATAGCCAGAAGTAAGCAGAGGCAATGTAACCAACTAGTTAAGCAAGATACTTTATTAAAACTTAAACAAAGATTAATGAGAGTGTTACCAGTAGTAAGAGGGACACCTAACACTACTATGAGAACAGACCATAACCATGAGAATAGTCATTTTATAGATAAATTAATAAAAACTAAATGACCATGATGGTGGAATCAGAATGTAAACAAACAGTAGGTAGCAAGTTATTTATGCAAAATGCAACATACAAACTTGTTTAAAAGTAGATAAAAATGTTATCAATGATCAGAAGAATGTCTGATACTACTTTGAGAATCTATGTCAAGTATAACAATAACAATTTAGTTATTGATCTATCAAAAAATAACTGACTACCATGCCATGACCTAATGTAAACAAACCCATTACTAGAAATTGAAGGGTTCCCAGATAGCTAAAAGCTAACAAATATATGAAATGAATTAGGTACTATAATTGTACACTAGTTGCATTTATAAAATAAAATACCTTATATAGAAAAACCATAAATAAAGTAACAATTTTAAGAAAAGAGATAGGAGGGTACTGAAACAATGCTAATAGTATATGAAACACAGCCCTGTACATATACTAAAGTAGAAATTCATGTAAATAGACGTTTATATTATTGTTAGATTACAATATCAATGTTATTAGATAAGGAAAAATAGTTTTAAGGACAATTGTGAATAATCGAATATGGACGCTAAAGACGCCATGATCAGACATTGTTTGGGTAACAATTATTCCCAAATTTTGTATTAAACAAGTTGAGAAATAGACTCAGATCGTTTAATCAAAAGTGTTTTAGTGTAATTAGTTAAGTTTGGTGTAATAAACTTATTAAATATAAGATGCACCATAAAAATCGATAAAATCGTTATAGTGATTTAAATAATGGACGGATTATAATCTTGTTTCGACTTTATTTAAAGCTCAAGATGTCCGCGATTTATTGACACTAACCGTTTAATGATAAGACAAATATTAAGAAAGTTATTACGATTTTAAACTTTTTAATTATTTTTTGCACCAGTGCTGACGTCATGTTAATCTCAAACCCAAACGCAAAATTGGTAAAAAATTAAAAATTTTAATAAGCCAAGGTACTTTGAGTCGGAGAGTTCAAACATTTCAGCCAATCGAATGAATGGAAATCGGCAGACAAGCCGGAGACGTTCCGAAGGAGCGTCACAGTCATCTATCAATCATCAACTAGACAGGACGTGTCACTCTGCGAACCAGATATATGAAGAAGTTTATTTTTGAATTGTGCGCGACACGTAAACATCAGTAACCAACATACACCTAACCTAAATACAACACAAGCATTAACGTGTGTACAGTGCGGAGTGAATAAGATTTAAATACGATCAGTATACAATATCGATCGTATTTGCGAGTGTTGTGCGAAAAATAAACCAGGGAGTACAATATTTTTCATTAATTAACAATAAAACAGAAATAAAAATTTCTGTAAATACTGATTGTTTATATACTACGCTAATCAATAATAGCGAAGTATAATAATGCTGATGAAATTTATCAGAATTGACGAAAGAATTATTTCGCTATTTTTAACATGATAAATAAATATTTTAATTATTTTTCATAATTAAAAGAATCACGATTAATGTACTTATTACAAAATACGAGCACAGTAAATAGTCGCTCAATTGACTAACGTTGTTTTTTGATTTTTACTATTGAAGATAAATATTTTAATTTTTATGCGAAAGAATATTCTATGCTACTGATAGTTATGCATCAGAAATATTATAAATAATATATGTATGTTTAGATTAAGAAGAAATTAATGCTTAATATAATTAACTCTAATAACAATTCACGTTATGAGATAACCTTAAAATCATAACCGCAATTTGCCACCTTTTTGTCATAAGTCTGTTCTCATATAATCCAAACCAGATGAAAACTATAACAAGAGTTTTTTTTGATAACTTTTTCTCTTGTAAATAAATAATTCCCACAGTGAATTGTGAAAATATAATAATACATTTTAGCAGTGCAAACCAACGCACTTGTTTATTGTCAAGCAACTACTGTATACTGCGTACGAATTCCCGCGTACGATAATACCATAATTATCTATTATATGGTACCAATTTTCTATTTTAATATTTGTTTGTTCGTTTTTTATTAATTGTTCATTTAATATCATTATAAAACGCCACATCTTGTATCTGGCATCATGTTACTTAAAAGAACCACACGAACTTGGTAATTAACTTATGTAAGAGGACATAACCTCTCAAAATAAAAACTATTGTATAACCTACAGGGTTACCAGCCTTGAGGCTAAGGAGAGTTTCATTTCAAATTTGTTCATTGTAATTATTCTCAGTAAAATTATTAGTAAATGATTGTTAATTTTTAAAAGATTTTATAGCATTCATAACTGTTAATAAACCTCTGTATTTTGTTACCAGTGGAAAAAGAGTTTAATTTCAAAACTTAAAATAGTTCATTTTTTCATAGCTAGTTCTACCAAAAGGTGGCGGAAGAATTCAAATATTCCTGATAACTCAGAACTTTATTTAGCTGTTATATTATTATTATTGTGCATGCTAGTCACGTTTGATATTCAAACAGAATATCTACTTGTATATGTAGCGTGTATGTTGCAGCTGAGCAGTCACCTAACCGAACAACAATATCCACATATGGTAAGTGGGGAGGTTACTAGCGGAGTGCGACAAATACTTTTAAATTAAAAGAGTTAACCAACGATACCCACAAATTTACTAGTCACAATCAGACTGATAATAATAATTATAATTTGAACATTTTATTATACAACATTATTGTGGATACCGGTGCGTATCTACAAGCAACACAATCGAAACACACTTATACACATTATCTATATTCAAATAATTATCGTTGTGGTACAATATTAATATTGGTCATATTAACAAACAGATAAAATTGTTACTTTGCAAAGTTTGGAAAAAATACAAGTTGCTCATTTCTATGTTTTTAAGTTTACTAACATTTTTTATTTCAGCAGTTAAATTACTTGAAGAGTTACAAATAAACCAGATATAGTCCTTTCTGCTAAAATTGCTCATTATTGCGTAGCTTGTGAGCATTAACACTTTGAGTACCGTGGCGTTTGTGCATAGACCATCCCCAACGACCAGCAGTTTTTTTTAAAAAAAAGCACTGTTGTATAAACACTCATAAATACTTAATACAATGTAATACTAAAAAAACAATTATACCACACTTTTTCCTACTTTACTCTTATGAAAATACTTATAATATTTTTATTATTGATTTTATATATTGCAACTAAAGCTGTTTAAAAATACGTTTTTTTGTACAATTATTTTAACCAAAAAATTCTGTCAAATATTGTTTATCGATTTTGTAACTAATAATATAGTAATTAAAACAAACACGCTCGCTGCTATCAATAACACGCAAAATAAATACGAAATAACCTCAGAAAAACCCCAAACCTCACGTAAACAAAAATCGCAACTTCCACCTTGAACACGCAAAATGTAAACAAAGTCATAACACTGCGAACTGTACAAATTATTTTCCTAAAAACTATTTTCTTCAGTCAATGCTGCAATCTGATGGCAGAAACACGAACTGAAATGTCAAATAAAACTTCTGCATTCGTTCTGTGGCGTAATAGTATGACGCGAAGCATTTGAAAGCATTGAAAAGTGAGTGGGGTAATATTACGCCGCCTGTCAAAATACCAAGTCCACTGGCAGTGCAATATTACGCCGTTGGTCCTCAAAGTGTTAAGTGTGGGTGTACACACATAAAAGAGTGAAACTCTAATTTTTTTTAGTCTTCTTCTTTTCAAGGATTAGGTTATATAAACCTGTACTGGCACCCATCTCACCCTCGGATGACCCATGTCTCTTCTACCTATAGCTTTATAGTTCAGTGCCACTTTCTGTAATCAATCCTCTATCATCCTGTCATCCTTTGGATCTATGATCTCACTATTGTCTTCTGTAAATTGAAATAATTTCATTTATGTCCTTTACTTCGAGTTCTACTCTGATATCCTTATTCTATCTTGCAATGTATAATTTAAAGGATTTTGAAGAAACTGCATTTCAGCCTCTGAATCTTGCTGCATTCCTTTTTTGTCATGACCCACGCCTCACTCTCATATGTCAATGTGGGTATTGCAGTTGTCTTATAAAATTTAATCCTTGTGCTGTGTCTTGTTTTATTTCTAAGATTTCTATGAATCATACCATAAGTATTCCTAAATTTATTGATCTTCTCTTTTATATTATATTCAGATTCATAGCTTACTGCACGGCCGAGATATTTGAAACAGCTCACTTGTTCTAAAGTGCTGTTGTTTATAACTATTGTTATCGTCTACTCTTTTTACTTACCTTTAACACACGCCACTCTGACTTACTGCGCTCAGAAGATCCCAACTATTTTTGGTCGCCACGATTTTTTATGGTTCAAAATCGAAACCTTTAATTTACACTTTCTGCCAGGTTCGTTAGGCGAAATCTTTCATACTGGATAGGTGCTGGTAATGTGGCGTAATAATTAACTTAAAACATTGTTACGCTACTAATTCATTTTATTAAATTTCATTTTTTAGTTACGTTCTCATTCAGTTCTAAATTTCAAACAACTCTTTACTGCAAATTATTCCTTTAAAAACATTTTAATGAAATTACATGGATGTTAATTCTTGTTTATTCTAATCATGAAAAACTGAGATAATTTTAGCGTTATTTTTCTCCTGTTAAACCTACGCTTACACAATAACAAAAAATAAACGTTTCAACTAAGTTATCCTACAATATTATTTTGATCTATTAAGGCGGCCCAGCAATGCCCACACACAACTCGCATACCAATTTTACAAAACCCCAAATTTATTTTATCAGTTTTATGGCATCATTAAAATTTTGATATGACTACTTTTACTTGCGCAACGGCGTCTCCTCCGACCTCGTCGCGTGGCCCGCACCAAGTTCTCGTTTGAATGTCCAACAGTTATGCGTTCATCGTTTACCGTATTTTCTTTCGACGCACTCACTTCATTCTGATTTAGTTAGTTCACTTTTAAATAATGTTCCGGGTTTTTACCGGCTAGGTCGGTGTATGTAATTACATTTTGTAAAATAAAATTTTAACCAGACCACAAGCGGTCGGTAGGTGAGACGCACTGGGAAGAGAACTTTTTTTACGATGTTACATCCGGGCGGGCATCACTGCCTTGCCGGCGAACAAATTTCATCGCCGCACACAGCCTTAGTTGTCCAAGTTTTTTAGTGGCTGTACACCTGGCACACAGGATTTACGTGTGCTGTACGTCGACGATATTTCACTGCCTTTGCTTTCATTTAGCGTGGATTAGGCGCTTTGCAGATGCAGGTGCTTGTGCATTTGTGAGTGGACGTCACACAGCCGCAAAGTTCTTAGAATCGTGACACAGTCGACAACATGACATTCCTTTATAAATATTTCATAACAGCTATTGCGTACTGCTCCTTGGTTAGAACTACGCTTTATATTCAAACTGGGGCTGGCCACATATATGAAGTGAACTGTGCAATTTTAACAAAATCAAAACCAAAATTAATAAAATAAAAAAACCTTTTAAATTGCCCCTTTACAATACCCCCCCCCCCCCAATGAGAGGTCTTCTGTCGAAACAGAAGAAATCTCATTGCTAAAACCCCTAAGAGGACCGGTGAGGATTTGGTGCCAACAACCCCCCATTTGTTCTTATACATCATGGGTAAACTACCCCCCTGGCTCGGCGACCATGGACGCATCTGAACGAGATCACTGGACTTCTCTGTACGAGATCCCAACACCGAAAAGTCGAACAGATACGCACCACAGCGCACCTCACCACCTAACATGCCTCCCCAGACTCCAAATCCCTGGCTACTATTATGCCGGATCCTCAACCGATATGTTTCCCCTTTTCATGCACACTGGGTCGCCTTTGGCAAATACTGGGCGCATACATACACCTATAATATTTTCTAAACAAACTCATCATTTAAAATCACAAAATATTCATCTTTAAATTCACTATTCTCGTAAGTTCAAAATCAGATTGTATCAAAACAAAAAAAATCTCTTGTCTGAATAGATTAATTCTCTTTGCTTATTATTACTGATAAAAAAAAACAAATAAATTGAATATTCAATTAAAACATGGACTGCCTTATCCTAGCATTTGATTATACATATATCCTAAACAATATAATTAATAACACTATTAATACGCATAAACAATAATACAATCACAATATAAAACATCAGTTTGATGGCAGGCACCAAAACTATATATATATATATTTTTTCTTTCTACTACCCCCCTTTTAATCCCTTAACCCCTGATACCCGTTACATACTCATGTGTTCTGCGCTAGGCTTCTTGGCCTTTTCCAGCCTCATCCTAGCCGTAAACCACATCTCCCTCGTGACCTGTAACTAGGTCACCGCCCATCCACACTCACTATTGCCCCCCTTGGACTGTAGCGTCCAGTTGCTTTCACAAGGACTGATGCGGAAGGGGTGGACATTTTTTTCTTTTATTCCACCCCATCTTTGCTTCGGCGTTACAATAAAAATTCGGTATTACACCTACTATTCTTGATTTATACACCCCTAATGGACTACCACCTATATCTGGGTGAAAATAGACCTGTTCCAAAATTTGGTAGATTCCCCCAAAAAATAACCCCCCCTACTAAATCTAACAAACCACCGGGTTGGCAAAATAAAACAAACCACAAGCCAGTTATATCAAGTAAAATTTATGATTTGTCACAATTAACTACTTTCACGGTCATGGTCCGGTGAGGTCATGGCCGCACTTAGGTGGAGAATCTACAGTTAACCGTAAAATATAGATTGTCATTAATAAAAGTTTACATGAACAGTGATATACACATCTAAGTTTCCAGACACTATCTTAGCCCAAACATTTCCTTTACATGAATATTTGTTTTCATCAATTATTATTTAATTTATAATTCCAATTTGAATTCCAATGAAAATAAAGTTAAGTTCATTATTAAAAGTAATCTTTTCCATTAATTTACTTTATCAAAATAATTGAATTATATTTAATTTCTCAAACTCTAAATCGCAATAATTACCTCATTATTATTTTGTCTGTAAATAATTAACTTCAATTCTTTTATGTCACAATAAAATTTTGCTGCTGGCAATGATTCAGCAGACTACAACATTTTTGTTATTGTCAATTTAGCATGACTGTAGACATTAGTCACAACAGACAACACACCTGTTTTCATTAACAGTTGTCTACCAGACTGGTGTTATAAACACTCTCAGTTTCAACATTCATGGTTACATCATATACTGACACATATACTCCCTACAAATTTTTTGTTTCTATAAATCTTTTAATGTTAACATATTTGTCAAAGTATATTTATTACAGTTCAAACCAAATATAATTTTAATTCACCCTTTTAGTTATTACCTTTTTAATTACAGTTTTCATTTAATACCCTTATCTCGATTCATTTATATTATTGAATCAAAAATTCTTTCACACCTGTAAACATTTTATTTTATCTAATTGGTATTAGAAGCTTTATACTTACAGTACATTATTCATCTACTAACACAAGCACAAAATATACACACCAATATTTTCACGTAACCTCTGAAACATTTAACAACAATGTTATTTCGTACCACACAATTTAACACTTATTTATTAATTAATATCAAATCTCATAAAACCATTTAAACCCATTAGAAAATTCAATTATACAGCCTTTAAATCAATCAGAATAGTTGAACATTTCAAATTATTTTAATTAAATTAATTATTGAAAACACAAGTTCAGTTGCTATCAAAACAATTACAATTCGCTAATTACTGTCTCCAAAATTAATTTTGTTATTTATTTAAATTGCAAAATATTAAAATTATTATTATCACAATTACCTACATACACATTGTTTACCTAACATTTTACAATACACACAAATTTACTAAACATTTATTTACAAATCGTCATCATTAATTATTCAGTTATATCACACTTCATTGTCCAAGGTTGCGAGGTCAGAACCAATAAACAAACTATTTAAAATTGTCCATTTGTGAATTTAAGGCTCAGCCTCCATCGTCAAAAATTAGTCTGGGTTTCAAATAACAATTTTCAATTTTGTTTGCATTCCACATACGGTTATCTTGTGTATAGTAACCATAAAATTTCAGTTTATTCATTTTACCATAATAATCATATACCAGATCAACATTATTTATTTCTGTCAAATCTCCATTAGTAGTTATATTCATTGTCAAGTCAGTTATTTTTTCATCATAAGGTAAATTATTATTATTTAAACATGTATCATCAAAATAATTCTCACTCTCTATTTTAACAGGTAAGTATTTCATATCATTTAACCTCTTTTTCAACTCATTATAATTCCTCTTTAAATTATACAATTCTGTCTATCAACACACAATTTGTAACTATATGTTTATTGCTGGTAATAAACATACGATACACGATAAACGATATAGACACTGTTTTCAAAAGTCGGGCGCCATCTTGATATAAGAATACATATATGTTAATAACCTTGTAATTTTACTTACCATTGTTAGTCACTATAGGGCAGGAATTCGTTACGCGAACTTTTGAGTAGCGGAAATTATTTGAAATAACAAAAATACCAGGTTAAAATTGTTACCAATGATATACCCTGTTTATTTTGCTAGAATTACATCTTGCATAATGCTACATTCAGCGAACTTTAAACCCTCCAAAATCATGAAATATGTAATATCAAAATAATGAATCAAAATAATCAAAACTTTGAATTACATCAAAATATGTAATTATGGAATATTATATCATAGATTATTAAACCTAAAACGCACAACCCAGCACTTAGAAATTATACGACACTCTCTCCCTCTCACTCTCTCACTCTCACGCTCTGGTACAATTTATTTTTTTTACTGAGCTCATTTTTAAAATTTTAACATTGAGTGAATTGAGTTGAATTGAATTCATTTTAACAGTGATTGAATTTTTTGTTGGTCATTATGTTGAAATTATGTGTTTTACTTGAAACTTAAAAAAAATATGATGTTGGAACGTTCTCACCCGATATTTTGGATAGGCCTAACCGCACTACTAGGGTCGTCCGGTCGTGCAATCTGTGCCTTCTTTACTCCGTGTTAATGGCCCACACCGTCATGTATGCCCACGAAAACGCTTTGGGCAGATCCCACACGCACAACTCTTATGGACGATCCATCGGCCGATGACACCTGTTCAAACTTCTTTAACGCCCCAACATTTCCAATATTTTGTACAGTTAATTAACCACTTTTAGTGGTGTAAAAGTTAAAATTCACACTCCGTGAACTGTTTTGCCGGCCGGCTGCGCTCACGCTTTCTGATGAAATGACCAAGATCCTTTGTTTTACATTTCGTAGGTGGGGCGAAACTACGTCATCAAGTTATTGTTCGTCTGTTTACAGCATCGACAACACATTCTTCATCGCTGGCGTCATCAGGGATCGTCGCCTTATCTCAGTATGCGACATACGGTTTTTTGCTGGGTTTCATGTTTTTTGCTATGAAACAGTTAGAATCCTGGCAATTCTCTTCTGCGTTCACAAAACCTTTGTATAGTCCACTCACCGAAACTTTACAGGGATTATTAAATGTTTTATTAATTATGACCAAATTGTTAAAAAATGAAGGAATACAATATTTATGGTTTTTTATACCATGTTTTTGTTAATTCAAGATTGTACCAGGATTGTACCATTACAAAACCCCCTCAATGAAAGATTTTCTGGCGAAGCATAAAAACTTTCATTGACCCATTCATACTTCCTAAAGGGATCAACCAGGATATGTCGCCACAACCCCCTTACAATTTATATAAAAGAAAATCAATAACTCACCCGTGGTCTGATGACGATGACAGTACCTGCATGACCTTACTGGACTTCTCCTTCGAGATCCCAACACCATAAGGCCACTTAGGCACGTAACGCCCCTGCTCTGACGCGC
Organism: Magicicada septendecula; assembly: GCA_034769895.1. NCBI lineage: Eukaryota > Metazoa > Arthropoda > Insecta > Hemiptera > Cicadidae > Magicicada > Magicicada septendecula. The sequence continues at coordinate 194,194,339 of CM068369.1, read as the reverse complement.
TGGCCAGCTCAGGACCGCCGTCATAACATCACCAAACACTGAAACAATAAGTGAAAAATATCAAAATAGTGGCTTGGTAAATTACTCTATCCTTAACTGATCTGGTCCCCCTTAGCTAGGTGCTGGTTTGTGCTAATAAGCACTGGGTTTGCTTGAAATACTACTAAAAATATAATTACAAAAAATGTAACCTACAAGAATTATACAGAATGGCCCTTCGCTTTAGTGACTACCCTGAATTATTAAATTGTTTCGATTCCCATCGATAATAATTAACTCTTTCTGTTTTATAATTATCATAATTATAAAAGAAACGCATATTGATATAAAAAAGAATTAATTATAAATGAAAATATGGAAATCCCCATATAAATCTCCCAAATATTCAAACATGGAGAAAAACAAACTATAGACAAAAAATAATTAATAAATCTTATTGAATTGTTAAATTAAAATTATTATTATTATTATTAACAGGTAATAATTGGCGCTGTTAACAATATTTACCCCTCTTTCTCCTCCACACACACTATTTCCCCCCCTGAACTGTTGCGTTCAGTTGCCTCCACAAGGATTGAGGCAGAAGGAGTGAGCACTTTTTTCTTTTCTCTCTCTCCCATCCTTGCTTCAGCTTTATAAAACCTTCAGGGTATGTACCCCTACTGTTACTCTTATAATATGCCCCTAAGGTCTACCACCCCAACCGAGGTGAAGTAGCCTATGCAAACAAAGAATCTTAGATTCCCCTAAACCTCCCAATAAATTTCAAAATTTTAACCAATTTTATAGACAACCAACCATGGTCAGGGTTACAATTGCTGGCCACAGCTGGTTGTCGTCCAGATCCACGATTAGTGTTGGTAAGACAGTAATCGCCCAAAATATGGGGAATCGGAGTTATGTGACACATTGTGTCTTATGTAGTCCCAATTGGGACTACCCTATAACTAACAGGTTATACATAAATCCATTATAAGACTACCATATATTACAAACATAATGATAATGTTCATAAAGCAGTCTCAATATATCACCATAGTAGCACTATGTCCTTTTAACCCCGTAAGGTTATTACTTCTATATAGAATTTAAACATGAAAAATCAACACTGAAATATCATTTAAAAATGTTATTTTTTTTCTTTAGTTACATTAATAAATTTGTAGACACTTTCCAAGTCCAAACTTTCACTTTTCTAACACTAAGACCTTCTCACTACAGGATAACAATGGATCATCTGATATACCTAGGTTATACATAAAAATGTAACTCCTTAATGAGTTAAAACATTAAGTCACAAAAAATTTCAAGTTCTATTCTATAATTTCTAGAATAAAATCATAATTCAAGGGAGAAATACCAAAATTTTTTTTTTATATCCTAAGAATTAGGGGTCCCCCTCCCCGTTCAACAATAAGATTAAATTTCTACTTGCTACCAATTTTGTGTGGAGTAAGACCATCATTGCTTTCCCTTCCATATGTCAGTTCCGCCAACCATGGTCCGCCTCCAGCATTCCAAAATCCACGATCAGAGGTGGTGAGTCTGTGATCGCCCGAAAATGGGGGAGAGTCCCTTCTGAAAAAAAAAACAATAAAACTAAATTAATACTCACACACTCGCTAAATAAATACAATATTTATGAGAGATACCTAAGGTGACCAGTACAACTTTAAATTTGTAGCATTGTGTGTTCCTACTATCTCTCCAGTTATGTTGTTCTGTAACACATAAGAATTTTGCATCTTAATCTCTATTACCTCATACGGTCCTTCATATAAGAGAAAGAACTTCTTAATTTCTTTGTCTTGCGCACTCGATAAGTCATGCCTTTTGACTAATACCATTTGTCCTATATTATACTTAACCCACTTACCTCTTGCGTCGTGTCTACGTTTTCTTTGTTCACCTTTGCTGATTAAGTTTTCATTTGCCAACCGGATTTTAATGTTTATATCAGTTGTTCTGCTCTCAGGTGGATAGTCGAATAGTTGTTCCAAAATTCTTGGGGGGCGTGTTCCTCTTACCAACTCATGGGGTGTATAGCCGGTGGACTCGTGGGTGGTACTGTTTAGCCAAGTTTCTACCTTTCTTACATACAATGGCCATTCGCTGTGTTTAGCATGACAATAGGCTCTGAAGATCCTGCCTATTTCTCTCATTACACGCTCAGCCTGGTTGGACTGGGGATGATACACAGCCGTATGCTTCGTGAGGATGCCTTCCCATCCTAAGGTCTGGCGCCATCTTCCACTGATGAACTGGGGCCCATGGTCTGATAAAATTACCTTTGGCTTACCCACGTTCATCATATAGTCTTTCGTCACCTTTTCGCTCAATACCGTACTGGTAGCTCTTTTCACGCTATACAATTTTACATATTTTGAGAAAGTGTCAAGCAATACAAATATATAAACTACTCCGCCTCTACCCTTCGGCAATGGTCCAAACAAATCCACAGCAACTAAATCAAAAGGTCTTTCTACCTTAATATAATTTAACTCACCTTCTACTCTGTAGTTAACCACCTTCGACTTTTGACACAAGTCACAATTCCTCAGCAGCTGTCTCATTCGCCTCTCCATATTCCTGAAAATACATGATTCTTTTAAAACATTCACACACTTTTTAGCCCCAAAATGACCATATCGTATATGACAATCCCAAATAATCTTCTCTTCCAACACTGTGAAACAATATTAATTACGACAAATATATAATACTCGGGTCCCTGTTCGGGGCCAATGAAACAATATTAATTAATTGCCAATATATTATAATCTCTTTCTCTTACCTTCGGATTAGGGTCCAAGAGTCGTTCAGACGAAACTGCTCCAGAAAGGATTATTTGGATTTGATATGGTCAAAGATCAAATACACAGTTTGTGCTAAAACAAATTGCCTCTGGTTTATTATGCAAAATAACTACTTCGTATCTCTTTTATGACATTTAAATTTCTTATTTCTTTTCGTTATATTAATACTTGTTGAATGAGTAACAATTTGTGAAATCAAACATAGTAACAAAATATTTCTTAATTAACTAGCTTATGACAACTATGGTATACCACAACTATTTATTTTTAACAATGAACCAATACGTAATTTAGCCACACACGCACACACATTCGTTCTATTTAAACCCCACTTTGAGATCTCTGATGTACATTTAAGATTTACAATTTATTTATGCTGAATTATACTCTGTAGGAAAAGGTAAGATGATATTGGTTAAAACTCAGTTAATACTTAACGTCTGAAGAACTCCACTGTTTTGCACCTCTGCTGTGAATGCACTGTTTAACACACCATAAATTAGTTTTGACACTGTTTAACCGCGGTACTGCTATTGATTATTTCATATTAGGTTGATGCTCCACTATTATTTTAGTCCACTTTAAAATAACATTTCTTTTTATTTTGTCGGCCGACGTAAATTTTCAAACACTTAGCTCGTTAGGTTGGCCGCGCGTTATTGTTTATACACTTTTATTTAAAAGTTAAGTTTTTACCCGTTATTAGATAGGCCGTATTTGTTTTAACGGCCTATCTTGTAAACCCGAGGCCACGTTTTTGAATTCACAAACTTTAACTGTCTGATGCTGGCTGTCTGTTGTTCACTCTCTAATGACACACTGCAGACTGTGATTCACAAAAAGCCTGCTGCTGGGCGGTTACGCAATACGTCTGGGCAATTGTTTAGACTAGCTGTATGTGCATTGTTGGTTGGGGCTCCTTACAGGTGAAAGTGAATTTATTAATTACTGAATTAAAATTAAAACTGGATCACACACTTCTGTACCGTTACAACTGCTGGCACCACTAATCTCCAGTCACGCTCACCCCCTACTACCTTCTTAAACAATAACCCTTTGTAGATTTTAAAATATTGATTGTACTCAGATTCATCCAACTCCGTCTCTAAACTGTGTATTATTTTTCCAGCCTTACCATCTGCTCTCTGCATGGTTTTGATATCCTTCAGCTCTTCTCCAAAGATTCTGTCTTCTCTGCTAATCTGAAAAATTTCAATTTCTTTTAAATCCCTACCTGTTTTATTATTTTCACAATCTACTCTGGAAAGAGTGTCGGGTACCTTATTCTCAGTTCCTTTAATATACTCCCATTCGAAGTTGTACTCCTGCAAAACAAGTACCCACCTGGTTAATCTACTGTGAGCAAGTTTACAAGTGTTGAGGAATGACAAAGCTTTATGATCGGTTCGAATGATCGTTTTGTTTCCTAAGATGTAAGTCCTGAATTTACTGACTGCGAACACAATACTGAGCAATTCTTTCTCTGTGGTTGTGTAATTCTTCTCGGCAGGCAATAATGATCGACTAGCGAACGCAATGGTCCGATGTTCCCTCTCCTCATCCTCCTGATACAGTTCTGCTCCTACAGCTACATTGCTGGCGTCCGTCTGTAAATAAAACATTTTATCAAAATCCGGGTGGTTCATCATAATCATATTACTAAATTTTCGTTTTATTTCTTCAAAGGCTCCACGCTCCACGTCTCCCCACTTCCATTGTTTGTTCTTCTGCAATACCGCACTTAACCTTGCGGTTATGTGTGCGTAGTTCCTTTGAAATTTCCTATAAAAGTTGCACAGCCCAAGAAAACTCTGAAGTTGTTTGATGTTTCATGGTTCAGGGAAGCGCATAATAGATTCGACCTTGTCCGGGTTTGCGGAAATTCCTTCCGATGTAATAATGAATCCTAGAAAATTGATCTTCGTTTATAAAAATTTGGACTTGTCCCAATTTACGGTTAAGCCTCCTGCTTCTAATTTTCCTAACACATACTTTAAATGTTCTAAATGGTCTTCAAATGTACGTGACGCTATCAAAATGTCGTCCACATATACTGTGAGAAAATCTAAGTCTTTTGGCCTCAAAATTCTATCCAAACATTTAATGAAACTAGCTACGCTGGTATTTAGCCCAAATGGTATTCGCTTGAACTGATAATTTTTTCCATTAAATAAAAATGCTGTGTATGTCCTACTTACCTCTGCCAATATCCGGCAGTCAGATCCAATGATGTCATGAACCTCACTCCACTAAACTTTTGAAAGATTTCGTTAATAGATTCTGGTGATTCTCGGTCTGGTATTATTATCTTATTTATTTTCCTTGCATCTAAGCACAATCTTACTCCTCCATCCTTCTTAATTACCACTACTAATGGATTTGAGTAGTGAGATACTGACCTCTCGATGATTCCCCCTTCCATCATCTTATCCAACTCCTCTTGCACCGCTCGTCTTTTAGAGTAAGGCACTGGATAGCTCCGCTGCATGAATGGTGTGTGTTGCTTAATCTGTAACATACATTCATAATTTTTTGCCCTTCCTGGAATATCGGCAAACACTCTCTTAAACTGCTCTATTACCTGCCATAACGCTATACGTTGGCCACTCCTTATCACCTCACCCCCACTACAGAATTCATCCGCCCTTATCTCCCATACTTCATTATTAATATTGCTCATTTCATTATCAACATCTTCGAAATACTCACCCTCTCTACAAAAATTTATTTTAGTATCTAAGTTATTCTCAACTAATCGTTTCTGTAACAATTTCATACCAGTTGTTCTAACTTTATTTATCACACTTTCAAAATTAATTTTAACAGACCGATCACCCCCATCTAACTCCAACACCATCTCTTTAAAATTTATTACAGCTTTATTTCTTTGTAAAAAATCATTTCCCAAAATGATGTCTAAACTTAACCCCTTGACTACCAGAAATGTATTATCAAAATTCATATCTCCAATTGAGAAACTTAAATGTATCTGTTTTGTCACTCTTTTACTACGTACCCCCGTGACTCGTATTACTGTAACCCCTGCTACGGGTAGAACTGGAATATTCTTTTTAAATTCTTTCAATTCACTCAAAATGTTCTCAGCTATTACTGAAATTTCACTTCCTGTATCAACAAGTGTTTTAAATTTTCTATTTTCTATTGTTACCTGGATTTCGTTGAGTCCAGCTCTCACCTCCAATGTCGTGTTGCTCTCCTCCTCCAATAAGTCAGCAACGATATCTGTTGTTATGACGTTCGATTGTACGTCCTCTATTGGTCGGACCTCATGTGCTTCCCTGAACGGTGGTCGGGTCCTATTTACCACTGTCGACTTTAGTTTTCCGGCTGTGGCCTGTTATTACTTGTGGAGGGTACCGGGTGTCCCCTTGTTGGTCCCTGATGGTGATATGGTGATCCTCTGGTACTAGGTGCTCCTCTGTTCGCAGGTACGAATTGCTTAGTTTGGTTACTCCTTGGTTCATTTCTTGGCGTTTTGCATTGGTAACAGTGCTGCATGTGTGCACGATTTCCCTTCCGGCAACTAGAACAACTCCAATCACCTGGTTGCTGTAAATCATTGCGAAAATTAAATTTATTACCATTGTTATTGTAATAAGGCCTTGGCCGATTAAACTCAATGTTATGATTAGGCATATTTTGCTGAATGGGTCGTCTACCCATTTCGCGGTCATTGATGCTTTGTAGTACAGTAAAGCCCCGATTATCCGCGAGCGGATGATCCACAGTGCGGATTATCCGCGAGTGCCGCGAAAAATTTTTTTATTACAAACCTCAAAAAAACCAATTTTAATCTAAGCCAACAACAGGGAAAATACAATAGGCCCTACAGTGCGAAGGTCAAAAATTTCTGACAGGTTTATTGTGCATCGTAATCCTATAGGCCTTCTCGGAATTTTGTTTTCGCTCTTGCTCTTTTGTTTTGGTCAAGTTCACTAACCTTCCCCGTCTACGTACATATTCTCTTGGTCTGCCAGTGGTGTCAGTTGTCAGTAAGCGTGCTTAGTGATCAGTCGTGATCAGTTCGTTAGTTCCTGAAATTAATAATGGCTGAAAAACGAAAGAAGGTTGTGTTAACGATTGCACAAAAACTTGAAATGATTTCTAAAATAGAAAATGGTGCTTCAAGGAAGCAGATGTGTTTGAATTACGGGATCGGGGAAACAACAGTGCGAGACGTATTAAAGCAAAAAGACAAACTGTTAGCCTTTGCATCAGTGTCGGACAGTGCTTCTGGGATGAAAAAACAAAAAACAATGAAGAAATCCACCTATAATGAACATGATTCGGCATTAGCGGAATGGTTAGCTCAGGTGCGAAGTGAGGGCACCCCCCCCATGTCTGGTCCTACCATTGCAGCTAAAGCAAACATCTTTTTTGATTTGTTAGGCCTGGAAGGAAATTTTGATGCGTTGTCCGGTTGGTTACATCGTTTTAAGAAACGTCATGGAATTAGAGAGATTGGTCTACACGGAGAGAAGCTGAGTGGTGATCAACAAGTAGCTGATGATTTTCAACGTGATTTTAAAGAGTTTGTGTTGTCTGAAGATCTGTCATATGAACAAATTTATAACGCTGATGAATCAGGGCTTTTTTGGAAGTGTCTTCCCACTCGTACTTTAGCATTTGAAAGTGAACATCAAGCGGCAGGTCACAAAAGTAGCAAGGAAAGAATTACAATCTTGCCATGCAGCAACGCTGCGGGTAGTCACAAACTTAGGCTTCTTGTAATCGGTAAATCTAAGAAACCGAGGTCTTTTAAGGGGACAAGAGCAGACAATTTACCAGTTGATTATTTCAACCAAAAAAAAAAAGGTTGGATGAACCAGCAGATTTTTCAAGAATAGTTTGAAAACATTTTTGTGCCTCAAGTACGTAAACATCTTGACTCAAAAAATTTACCAAAGAAGGCTGTTTTGTTAATTGACAACGCGCCTTCACATCCAGCTACATGTGTGCTTAAATCTTCTGACGGGCAAATCTTCGCAAAGTTTTTGCCCCCAAATGTTACTGCGCTGATACAACCTATGGACCAGGGAGTCATTGCAACCATGCAGAGAACATACAGAACAAAGTTGTTACTGTCAAAAATCGAAGAAGGCTGCGATCTCAAAGAATTTTGGAAGAATTATACAATTTTGGATAGCATTTACGATATTGCGTCTGCATGGGATTACATCAAACCCTCAACCCTTGTTAAATCATGGAGAAAACTCTTTCCGAGTATCGAAACAAATGTCAACCAAAACATTTGTGAAGAAGAGAATGAAGTCATGCCGACCGCTACACTTGTTGACCTAGCGACATCCGTTCCGGGAGGTGAGAATGTCGACAAAGAGAACATAGAAGAGTGGGTGGAATGCGACGCAAGTGAGCCGGGGTTTGAACGACTGACTGATGTACAGATAACGAACAAAGCAATGGGAGTGAACGTGAACTAAGAAGAACAAAGTGAAAGTGAAGAAGACGAGGCGCCTGCGCGGATGACACACGAAACTGCTTTGCAGCACGTAGACGGATTGCTTCAATATTTAGAGGAACAAGACGACGACGCACATCTGGCAGAAAAACTCATGTTAAGGAAAGTACAATCTAGAATAAAGAAAAGGTGTTTCCAAAGCAAGAAGCAAAAACGAGTGACTGTTTTTTTAAAAAGGCGTAACTGAACACTTTTTGTTAACAGTACAGTATTGTTTTTTGTTTACTGTTCTTTATTTTAGTGATTTAGACGTAGAGCAAAGGTTTCTGCTGTACTGTACATATTTTAAAAGTTTTACATATTATGTTTTTTGTACAATAAAACATAGTTTTTATGCTGAAATATTTTTTGTGTGTGTTTACACCTCATGTTTAGTCTTTTTTCGGGTTATCCACGATTTTCACTATCCGCGGTGCCCTTGCCACCCAATTCTGCGGATAATCGGGGCTTTACTGTATATCTAATACTTTTTCAAGCTCATCTAGATTTTCTATTTCTTTGGTCATTAGAGTAACCTGCACCTCTCTTGGTAAGTGCTTACTCACGTATCTAACAAATGACTTAAAGGGTATGGGCGGCTCTAAATATTTTGCCTCATTGTACAATTTAGTTACATATATGGTAATGTTGTTGTTATTAGGGTTACGTCCCATGAAATTACCCGCTCCCATAATGCGGCTTCTTAAAGTCTCCTGCTCTTCTTCAGTCCAATATTTACCCTTGAATGCTTTCTCAAAAGTATTATAGCAATCCCATTCTAACCTATGAGCCTCAGCCCATATGACTGAATTGCCCTTAAAACATTTAACTATTTTATTTAATTTCACTTCCCAACTACTACTGCTAAAATAATTGTAATCCCGTGTCTGATTTAGAAAACGCATGGGATGTATTACCCTGTTTTCATGACTAAAATTCTCTAGTTCTATTTCATTATAGAAATCCCTAGTTACTATTACCCTATCATTAATGCTTGAAATATTTTTATTAATTTCTCCCCGTAACTCATTTTTTACACTGGTTAAACTATTTGCAATTATATCATATTTATCATTCACATCCATATTATTTTGTATAGTTAAATCATCAATTTCTTTAATCTTACTTTGTAACAAACTGAATCTACTCTTGGTATTTCTTTCATGTTCTGATATGGTATTATCTATAGTTTCGATACTCTTTGTAATATCTATTACATTTACTCTTCAATTTTCTCTAAATGATTCTGCAAAACATTAGTTTTCAATTCTACTTGGTTACTCACTTCAACATTGGTTTTAACTTCTATTTGACTTTCTACCAAAGTTAAACACTTCTGTTGTATTTCTGTATTTTGTGACTCTAACTGACTTTTAACTGTGTTATTAACTGTGTCATAAATTAGATCAATTTTAGTATCAAAATTACTTATTTTACTACTGAATTTATCATTAACAATTTCTAATGTGGTTTTCTGGATGTTATCACAACGTGTTTCTACAGTGTTAATTCTCTCCTCTAAGTGAAAATTTTGACCTTTAATTTCATTCTTTAATTCATTGAACTTGATATCAAAAGTATCAAATTTTTCACTTTGTTTATCAAATTTGTCATTCAAATTTGTAAATTTGATATTAGAATCACTTTTTTGCTCATCTAATTTGTCACTTAGATTAGTGAATTTTTGATCAAATTTATTCAATAACAGCTGCATCAAAGCAGCTGTACCATCTGGTTTAATTTCTGAACTAGTTGAGATGGAGGTTAAAGGAACTGTGTTTAACTCAGTGACTCTGATTTCACTGATCTGACTAACTGGGGTTAATTCAACATCCATCTCACTCGTAACTGTTTCGTCAGTTATGCTGACTTTTGCATTATTATCTTCATCAGTATTCATTTTGCTTATTTATAATACAGGCATGCATATAATCTTATAACATAACCTCGTAAACTTAGGTTATGTTTACATATTAAAATTTTGGCGTTTATTACCTCAAATAACTTTTCCGCTCTCTTTGTAGGCGTACCCACATAAAATTTTATGTCAGGTCCCTGTTATTACGGGCGACATCTGTAACTATACGTTTATTGCTGATACTAAACATACGATACACGATATAGACACTGTTTTCAAAAGTCGGGCGCCATCTTGATATAAGAATACATATATGTTAATAACCTTGTAATTTTACTTACCATTGTTAGTCACTATAGGGCAGGAATTCGTTACGCGAACTTTTGAGTAGCGGAAATTATTTGAAATAACAAAAATACCAGGTTAAAATTGTTACCAATGATATACCCTGTTTATTTTGCTAGAATTACATCTTACATAATGCTGCATTCAGCGAACTTTAAACCCTCCAAAATCATGAAATATGTAATATCAAAATAATGAATCAAAATAATCAAAACTTTGAATAACATCAAAATATGTAATTATGGAATATTATATCATAGATTATTAAACCTAGAACGCACAACCCAGCACTTAGAAATTATACGACACTCTCTCCCTCTCACTCTCACGCTCTGGTACAATTTCTTATTTTCTTTACTGAGCTCATTTTTAAAATTTTAACATTGAGTGAATTGAGTTGAATTGAATTCATTTTAACAGTGATTGAATTTTTTGTTGGTCATTATGTTGAAATTATGTGTTTTACTTGAAACTTAAAAAAAATATGATGTTGGAACGTTCTCACCCGATATTTTGGATAGGCCTAACCGCACTACTAGGGTCGTCCGGTCGTGCAATCTGTGCCTTCTTTACTCCGTGTTAATGGCCCACACCGTCGTGTATGCCCACGAAAACGCTTTGGGCAGATCCCACACGCACAACTCTTATGGACGATCCATCGGCCGATGACACCTGTTCAAACTTCTTTAACGCCCCAACATTTCCGATATTTTGTACAGTTAATTAACCACTTTTAGTGGTGTAAAAGTTAAAATTCACACTCCGTGAACTGTTTTGCCGGCCGGCTGCGCTCACGCTTTCTGATGAAATGACAAAGATCCTTTGTTTTACATTTTGTAGGTGGGGCGAAACTACGTCATCAAGTTATTGTTCGTCTGTTTACAGCATCGACAACACATTCTTCATCGCTGGCGTCATCAGGGATCGTCGCCTTATCTCAGTATGCGACATACGGTTTTTTGCTGGGTTTCATGTTTTTTGCTATGAAACAGTTAGAATCCTGGCAATTCTCTTCTGCGTTCACAAAACCTTTGTATAGTCCACTCACCGAAACTTTACAGGGATTATTAAATGTTTTATTAATTATGACCAAATTGTTAAAAAATGAAGGAATACAATATTTATGGTTTTTTATACCATGTTTTTGTTAATTCAAGATTGTACCAGGATTGTACCATTACAAATTCTCTATCTAACACTCTCTCATCATAACACCATCTCATATCTTCCATATTACTCCAGACAGAGGGTACAAACTTATACAACAAAAATAAACAATTCAAATCTTCTACTAACACGGTACTCTTGCCCTTCAAAAACAACACTTGTGAACACATTAAATCATCATAAATAAGGGGAACTTTACCCTCTGCCCCCATTCTACCACTATACTATCTTTCCACTCTCTCTCTAACTCATAAACACTCATTAACATTTCATTATTACATTCCACAACTTCATCAATACTCTCACTCTTTATTTTCAACGTATCACTCTCTGATCCTACTTCTTCAAATACATTACTATTCTCAATATTATTTTCATTATTTTCGTCATCATCATCATTTGTTAACTCTTTATCTAGTACCACATTTTTCCACATGTCATTACAATTTTCATTTGTATTACTCTTGTTTGTATTCATCACATGTACTCCCATTCGCTCAATACTCCGTTCTAATTTATTCAAACCATTTTGTATTATTTCATTCGTATTTTTACAATGTCTATTAATTTCTTTAATATCATTTTTTAATTCATTAAATTTGTCATTCTGTATATCTAATTTCTCATTAACACTACTTTTAAATTCTTGAATTTCGTTTTTCTGTTCATCAAATTTGTTATTCTGTATTTCAAATTTAATACTTTGTTGCTCCAAAATTAATTGCAACATGTTCATAACCTTCTCATCTCTATCTATCTGTTGTTTATTTTGGACATGTGTTGATAGACTTTCTATTTTATCGTCAGTGAAGCTGACTTTATTATTTTTACTTTCTCTACTCAATTTTGGGGCTACTTGAACTCCCGAATCATCTGTACTATTTGATTCATTCGTGTTACTTATATTTGTAGTTTTGTCGTCTTGACCTACATTCGGTGTTGAATGTACTGCAAGACTACTCATAACAGCTGATTCATCAAATTCAGCTATTTCGCTTATAACAGTTGAGTCGGACAAACCGACTTCATTCTCTGTATTTTCCATTTTTATAAATTTAATTATTCTATTTTTTATAACTATATTATTGGTTATTATATAACTTATTTATTATCTGAACAAAATCTCATAACTTAACTCTTTAACTGTGTTTTACGTCTTAACCTCTATTCACACTTCTCGTAATTTTGGAATCTTTTTATTACAAAATCCGCCTACTACCACCACCTATTTCATACTTCAGATTAGGCCTAACTCATATGAATTGTTAATTCATCTGAGTTATACTGGCAGCGATCGCCAATTGTTATCTTCTACTCTTTTTACTTACCTTTAACACACCCCACTCTGACTTACTGCGCTCAGAAGATCCCCAACTATTTTTGGTCGCCACGATTTTTTATGGTTCAAAATCGAAACCTTTAATTTACACTTTCTGCCAGGTTCATTAGGCGAAATCTTTCGTACTGGATAGGTGCTGGTAATGTGGCGTAATAATTAACTTAAAACATTGTTACGCTACTAATTCATTTTATTAAATTTCATTTTTTAGTTACATTCTCATTCAGTTCTAAATTTCAAACAACTCTTTACTGCAAATTATTCCTTTAAAAACATTTTAATGAAATTACATGGTTGTTTTCTTGTTTATTCTAATCATGAAAAACTGAGATAATTTTAGCGTTATTTTTCTCCTGTTAAACCTACGCTTACACAATAACAAAAAATAAACGTTTCAACTAAGTTATCCTACAATATTATTTTGATCTATTAAGGCGGCCCAGCAATGCCCACACACAACTCTCATACCAATTTTACAAAACCCCAAATTTATTTGATCAGTTTTATGGCATCATTAAAATTTTGATATGACTACTTTTACTTGCGCAACGGTGTCTCCTCCGACCTCGTCGCATGGCCCGCACCAAGTTCTCGTTTGAATGTCCAACAGTTATGCGTTCATCGTTTACCGTCTTTTCTTTCGACGCACTCACTTCATTCTGATTTAGTTAGTTCACTTTTAAATAATGTTCCGGGTTTTTACCGGCTAGGTCGGCGTATGTAATTACATTTTGTAAAATAAAATTTTAACCAGACCGCAAGCGGTCGGTAGGTGAGACGCACTGGAAAGAGAACTTTTTTTACGATGTTACATCCGGGCGGGCATCACTGCCTTGCCGGCGAACAAATTTCATCGCCGCACACAGCCTTAGTTGTCCAAGTTTTTTAGTGGCTGTACACCTGGCACACAGGATTTACCTACGTCGACGATATTTCACTGCCTTTACTTTCATTTAGCGTGGATTAGGCGCTTCGCAGATGCAGGTGCTTGTGCATTTGTGAGTGGACGTCACACAACCGCAAAGTTCTTAGAATCGTGACACAGTCGACAACATGACATTCCTTTATAAATATTTCATAACAGCTATTGCGTACTGCTCCTTGGTTAGAACTACGCTTTATATTCAAACTGGGGCTGGCCACATATATGAAGTGAACTGTGCAATTTTAACAAAATCAAAACCAAAATTAATAAAATAAAAAAACTTTTTAATTTGCCCCATTACACTATCTTAGTCTACCTCACTGGATATGTACCTGTAAAAGCTATGGTTTCGGTCTTTCTTACTGAAATTGTCAGTCAGAACTCTCTTGCCACTTCTTGTAATTGAAACATAGCTATTTGTAAATCATCCTCATTTTCTTGAATAAGAACTATGTCATCTGCATGTATCAGGGAACCTATACAGATTGATTTATTAAACTGTATTCCCGAAGTCACTCTGGATTTCTGTACTCTCAACATGTCATCAATGTGCATATTAAATACAACTAGAGTCAGCTGCATGGAACTAGTATCGTCAAGGTCACACCGCTTACTTACAGCGTTGCCACTAAGCAACAGTTTCCCTTTCTTCCGAAAAATGCTACACTAGTAAGTAAGCCTACTTAATGTAAAGAATATAACAAAGTGAGAAAGTTTGTAATACATGCATTAGAGTACATTGTTACATTGTCAATAATTCTTAATAATAATTACATCACAATTAATATATTGTTAATAATTAATTAACAATTAATTTCCGTATCTTATACATAACATTCAATTCGACGCGTCAGCTATAGTTTGTTTGAACGAATTTTATATGCATCCTGTGTCTTAAGCTTGCCCCATTTAATTATTGAAGACACCGCACTATTCGTGACTCAGAAAAATATTCTATTTTTATTTCCTGCGCTGCTTATTAATTAAGTAAAAAAATTAGAACTATACTATAAGATGTTACATGCACAAGTAGGATAAAAATAATGGTATGTATAAACGTGAAACGAATTGGATTTCTTAAGAAAATAAGGATAATTTTATAAACAACAAATACAAATGTCTCATGAAATAAATTTAAAATTCCTTATTTATTTATATATATATATATATTTTAACTTAAATCTTTAAATATAGAATTTAAATTTATAATTCTATATTTTATGCATTGTCCTTACTAATTTTATAATTAAAATTTTCCTTATTTTATGAACTATAGAATTCCTTATGACTATTATAAATAAGCAGTATGTTGAAAAACTCACCTTAAATAGGGTTAGTCACACAATTATCACTTTGCAAAGTGATAGCACAGAGCACATTCATAACACTCCTGAAGAAAACACGCACACACGGTTTTTTATGTTTCAATAAAAATAGAAAATACTACGCTTCGCTATAGACACGTTTACCACCTATGTACACTTTTTAACACTCCTGCCTTATTCGTCTTCGGATTCACTGGACTCAGGTTCGCTGTCACTACTCACACGTAAGTGTATGATGAAGGGCTCCACTGTGGTGTCTCTCGTGCACTGCTTTGAGTAATCGGCTTCTTGTAGTGCCTCCGCATGTCTTACGCACTTCTCCCAGTCTTCCTGAGTTATCCTGTCCAAAGCTTCGTGTGCAAGTTGTTCAATATCGGCCAATCTGAAAGTCGTATTCTTGTTTGCAACATACCGTTTAACTTGGGCCCATATCAGCTCGATCGGATTATACTGACAATGATATGGTGGCAGGCGCACTACTGTATGTCCCATTTCATTTGCCAGTTGATCCAATTCGTACGTCTTCTTGGCCGTTCGGATCTCTTCTTTAGAAAGAAGTTCATCCCTGGTTTCAGCTGTGGAAAATGAAATTCTCTTCTTACGCAGCCACTCCATGATATCCGCTTTACGCCAGTTTGAACATGGTGGTTTATCTATTTGTACAGAATGATAGCTGGCATTATCCATCACGATGACAGAGCCTTCTTCCAAGGAGCGCAACATACCAACAAACCAGGTCTTAAAAACTTCAGCATTCATTTCTGTGTGGTAGTCAGATGCAGCTGAATGCTTACTGCCACGAAAGACAAGTTTGGCACCTGCTATGAAACCTGTACTTGCGGATCCAGCATGTGCAATAATCAGCCGGCCACCTCTACCAGTAGGTACTTTCAGCCCACCGTTCCCTCTGGAGTCTTGCCAGATGTATTTATTCGTATGATTCTGTGATATCCAGGTTTCATCCAAATAAATTATAGGCCTGTTGTCCTCCGTACGATGTATATGCATGGTTCTCAAAAACTTCGCTCTCAAGGCAGCAATGTCTCTGCGCTCCATTAAAAATTTTCGTCCATCGTTGCACTTCTTAAATTTAAAACCAAGCACTTTCAGAAGGCGAAGTACGGAGGCTTCTGAACCAGAATAATTGATTTTCTGACAGAGATCAGCTCGAATTTTGCTTGCAGTGGGGTATTCCCCTCGGTCGTAATATTCTAGTACGGTCCTGCGGACTATTTGTTTATTAAAATCGTCCAGTTCAGTGTTTTTGTGTTCCCGTTTATACCCTTTCCTTGGAGAACTGAACACAACACTCACGCCTTGATCATCTGCCGAAGCAACGGTATTGCTAATACGTTGCACCGACTGTTCAGAAATGCCACAAGCTTCCGCTGTCAATTTTCGAACTTGTGCAAAGTTTATGTTCCTCCTGGCTTCTTCATTATACGCAAGATTTTTAAAAAACTTGTAAACGTTTGCTATGATGACTTTACTTTGTTTTCTAATGTCCTCTCGGCCCGCACGTACACCACCACTGCTTGTACTCGAACTAAATGTAGGATACTGTTCCTCAATATCACTCATAATAAATACAAATTATTGAAATAAACTAATACACACACTGTCTATAATAAAGACGTCAACCGTTCACATGAAACGCACAAAATGTCTGTCAACAATACTAAGGACGATAAATATTTTGGATGTTCGTCTCTTCCTCACCTCGTCCACCCAACCTACTTGGAATGGGGTACTGTAACTGAAATGGGATTGGCTTTTGTCACAACAGCGACAATTTTGTTTACAGAAATTGCTCAGTCCTATTTATCTTTGTGCAACGGAAGAAAGGTAGTAGCGCGGGCAGTAAACATACACATTTTTGAGGGGATTATAAAATGACAAAGGCATTCATAAAAGTGTCAGACAGCAATATTTACCGAAAAGACATGCCGACAGGGTATACGCAATGTGCATACCAAATGTGTACATATACCTAACAGAACTTCCGAACCATATGGCTTAGGAATGACCGTGTAGAGAACAAAAACAGATTCATTTACAAAAGGGAAAAGACCGTGAGTATGAAAAAATTAAAGCGACAACAGCAGGCAAGGTCAGCGTTCTCAGACAACTGTCAGTCTGTAGGATAACCGCCCATGAAGAAAACAGTAAAACTTTAATAAGTAAGTGCACTGTACGGAAATCACAAAATAACTGACCTAATGGTACTTCGTAAAGTTAGGGTGTGTATTGCTAAAAGGTTTAGATTCTAACATAAGAAAAACCAGCGCAGTATAAATAGTAGTTTCAGAGAACTGCAAATCGTAACAAAAAAAAGCCAAAGAAACAGAAGAAACGCAAAGATAGAAATTCTGTAGATATTTACGCGACAACAAAAAATATGTTGCCGACTCACACAAATTTTTAGAGCTCAAATACTGGCGCCCAGAATTTAACTGAGTAGTGTTACCCACAACTAATTATTCCTGATAAAACAAATTCATTTACGCGATACGCATAAATAAATTTGAAACGAAGAATATAATGTGGATGTATGAAATTTGTTTTCGTAACACTGCTAAAACGCTACACACTGTACTAGCCGGCAACAATGCTGGGCGAGGGGCGTGGAGGTGACAGGGAGAAGCAGTGAAAGTGAGTGACCTTGACGATACTACTTCCATGCAGCTGACTCTAGTGGTCGCCTAGTGGTCGAAATTCAACCGTAATTCATTAAATTTTTAAGTTTGAACGTTATTGAGGTTCTTTTGTCAAAGAGTATACCTCTATAATCATTGCATATAATTTTTTTTTTTGTTCTATTACGTCAGCTGCGAGCGTGTACAAATACGTCATTAGTGTGTGTTGTTTGCCTTAATTCCCTGCAATACCTACGAAATTTAAAATTTAATGTTAGTAACAGTTGAAAAAAAACACAATTACAGCTTGTATTCGTATTTATTTTTTGATATAATTCATTGTCAGTTTTAATTTTTTCATGTTATTATTGAATCAAATAAACGCTAATAAAAATGAGACTTGACATTCATAGAAGTAGGCCTATAAGATACGTTGTTTTCAATTCCAGTGGATTACATTTCATTTTTGGTAAGGTACAAAATTCGAAAACAGTTTGAAGATTATCTGCTACAAAGCTTATATAATTTTTTAATTTTTTTTTCTATGCATTAATTTTTGAGTTATTTGAAAAATATGAAAGACAGGAAAAATGATGTTTAGCTTGGCTAAGCCATATTTAAAAAGCAATAACACGTTTTTTGACATTTCCTTGGGTTTTTTTTATTGCCATACGGACCAGGTTTTGCCAAGGCTACACAGTTATTTTGCCTATCTTTTTCGAATTATATAAAATTTAAATAAAAAATTAATAAAAAATAAAAATGAAATAAAAAATACGTGCCTTATATTTTTTCATATATTTTTCATTAAATCAAAAAAACCGGGCGGTTAAAAAAATAAATGTTGTCCATTGAACTTAAAATAGTTTGAAAGTGAATTTAATGATTCAGAACTTCTGTGTAAACGATGTTTTTTGTAAAAACTCTTTCATCATTTGCTAAATGCCCTTGGCCATTATATTCGGAAATATAAAATCTCAAACCATCGAATGATCGAACTCTACTTGCTGCGACGTACAATTGACCATGTGTAAAAACTGGCTGCCTCAATAAAATTCCAATTTTTTCGAATGTTTGTCCTTGAGACTTATTTATTGTCATCGCAAATGCAGGTATAATTGGAAATTGAGTTCTTTGAAAGTTAAATGGTAAAACAGTACCGGAATATGTTAAATTTATACGTGGAATCAAAATTCTCTTATTGTGTGCGGTTCCAGTTAAAACTTCGCAATCAATAGCATTACGGTGCATACACTTGATGCGCATTCTTGTTCCATTGACTAATGCTTCCTTTGTATTTAAGTTTCTGATCAGTAAAACGATGCAATTAACTTTCAATACTAACTTATGTGGTGGCAAACCACTAATAGTCAAAGAATTCAAAAACTCTACTGGATAGTTATTGATTTCATTGTCATCATCACAAATTATTTTATCGTAGCTATGATATGTTTTCTGTTCACCTGGTATTCGATTAAGTATATCAGTATTAATAAAAGTACAATCATCATTTTTAGGTGCTAAAATAACTGACTTCAATATGTTATCTGAGAGTATGTTTTCGGAAATATTTCCATACACCTCATTAATAATATTATTTTCATCTCCTATTAATTGCTGAGGTATTTCAATAATATTTTCACCAAACTGAGGGAATTGTGGGGCTTCATCATTACCAATTTTTTTCAAGAATTCGACAAATTCTATTTCACTTGGTAAGGCTCTCATATTTTGAGTAAACGTTACTTTATGAAAATAAACAAATTTATACCAACTCGTGACACATTTTCAATTAAAGTTGCACGTGATCCATGTGGGACAACTGGTAAGATTTGCCGAAAATCACCGCACAGAAGTATCGTTTTCCCTCCAAATGGTTTATGTTTATCATTTTCATCACATAGATCCTGCAATAATCTATCTATGATTTTCAACACTTGCAGTGGGCACATAGAAATTTCATCAATAATTATCAATGATGATGAATTTATGTAACGTCCATAGCTACAGAATTTTCCAAAATGGGTATAGGCAATTTAAACACATTGTGTAAAGTTCTACCTCCAAGTAATAGAGTTGAAGCTATGCCACTGAATGCTGTTGCAATGCAACTAAGATTAAGCGAATTTAATTTGTGAATGATTGCTGTTAGTGTGAATGTTTTTCCACAACCTGCATGAGCGGTTAAAAAAAAAACATTAGATCCTGTATCATGGTGCAAAACTTCACGAATCACACGATCAATTAGATTACGCTGTTCAATATTTGCAGTTTCATAATGCTCAGAAAACAGAAACTCTTGTTCTATTGGATCAATAGCATTTGCTTCGTCTGTTCTCTGCGAATACGTGGGAACTGGTAAACCAAGTTCTTGACATGACAAATTATGAACATTCAAAATATCTTCAATTTCTAATAGAGCTGTATTAAAGGATACTTCTTCGTTGTAATCTCTCAAAAAATCTTCACTAAGATATACTTTAAATTCATTCCATAACGCCAATGCATTGGCTGGCACATTTAATGCACAAATGTAACCAAATAAATTTCGCATTTGTTTTGGTGAATGTAATTCTTTTGCTTCATTTAAACATTCGCGCCATTCATTATCATTTGAAGCAATGCCACGAGCATGGTACGCTTCAACAAAAGAAGTGTGTATAATTCCATTGTATGTTCTAACATCCTCAAATGATTTTGGACCACTGACATGTAATAAAAGCAATCGTAAATGGAAAAGTTCGATGTCTTTTGGTGATACTACATATATGCGTGTAATGATTTTATCACCTCCACGCCTTCTCTTCTTCCATTTTTTTGGGGAATCTTCCCACACATAATGCAAAGGAATTTCAATATACTTATATTCATGCGCTGATGGATCTGATCGATTCAATTCAAAAAATGCTAATAATTTTGTTTGTCTTGCATTTTCAGTTGCTTGACGTTCTTACCCTTCTCGAAAGTAAACATTCTGTCTACGCGGTAAATGAATGTCAAGTCTAACGATGACATGTGATTGAAAATGCATTGGTAATTCATAGATGCGCCATACAGCTTCAGTTGATCCGACATAACGGCCATTTAAAAAAATTTTCTTCATCAATTTGTATTTCTTGACCTGGTTCATTTCTCTCTGAACCTAATTCAACAGATGCACTGTCATAGCCTTTATACACGTATTTATAAATGTATTTAACACTTTTAACTGTAGTGCATACTTCAACATTTATATGGCAATTAAATTTGGCAAGTAAATACGGATTGTATGGTACAACATAACGATTGTCGAGGCAACTACCGCGAACTTCAGCATTAATACCATTATCACGCCTTCTGTATAATGGATATCCATTTAATGATTCACATGTAAATTCATTAAATCGCTTTGGATAATCTGTTGTGGATTTTCCATCTCTCATACATACAGAATTTGGATTAAGTACACCGCATGGACCATGCATCATGTGTTTTACAAGATATTCATGTAATGTAGGATGTGTTTGAATGTTAGGAATCTCCGCAGATACAACTTTATCAATATCGGTAGCGTTAACAATTTTATCTTGCTCATTTAAAGAGAGTAAAATGTGAGCACGAGGCAATCCTCTCTTTTGAAACTCAGTTGTATAAATGAGTGCTTCAACTTTACCGAAGATTTTTTTTAGTGTAAGGCCCTCAATTAATGCTTTCAGTTTGGACTTGAATACACGCACAACAATATCAGGTCGAAAATTAGCTGACTCACCTACACCAATATTGCTAACTATTTCAGGCCAACTTGGATTGCAAGTCATTGTAATAAACAAAGAAGGCTTTCCAAAATGTTGTACAATTGACATTGCATCTAAATAATTCTGATACATATTTCTTGGAGATCCATTGAATGAAGATGGTAAAATTACTCTACAGCCAACATTATTGGCATTGGGGTTCAATTCTAAATAATCTGTTAAATTGTTGTAAACTTCAGACTTAAGAATTGTTTGATTTTGTCGAATGAAATGTAACCTTGTGCCCTCTATTCTCATATACATATCAACTATCCACTGCAGAAATAATTTTTGTGAATGGTGCAACATGCTAAAATCTTCTCTAATTGCAAGTCGATAGGCTGCATACTGAAGCATGGTTAATTTATTTCTGGGCGCTCTTGAATTAGATGTAGTTGGTACATTATGAGAAATATTGATATGCCACCCAGTATCACCATTTGGAAAAAGTAATGGATACGCTAAAGGGTCCAATGATGAATCCAAAACAGAGATATTTTTAATGGTACCATTAACTTTTGAAAACGAAACCATATTTCGTTCAAAGGTTAGCTCACCATCAACTGTACTAAATATTACTGCTACATCAGTTTGAACTGCATCATTATAACGGCGTAGATCTATATCACGATTTACTTTAATGAGCATACAAATTTCTTTATTTTGATTTTCAACTCTCTGACAATGATCGTTCATTGCAATGAATGACCGAACGAAAGGATTAATGCGTTCCAATTCAAGAGAGATTTCGCGCATTATATTGTTATTGCATGTTTGATTATAGTGTTCACGTAATCTATAATTGACAGCAGTGTCAACATCATAAAAATATAATTGCGCATAACATGGTGAGCGACCATATCCAGCAGTCATTGGACCTGATCTGTGATAAAAAACATCATGTATTTTAAAATGATACACTCCACGCGTAACTGTATCCGAAATTTTAGCTTCTGAGCTAACGATAGCAAATGATGAATTGTATTTACAAATGTTTTCAAAATAATTTTTTGACTTTCTTTTTATTCAAGGTTCATTTGAAGTAAGTCAATCACACAATGATTTAAAGTATTCATTTTGACTTAAGGCCGGTAATATTGCTTTACCCTTATGACAACATGAAGTGAATGCAGTCCTTTCACCTAAAGTGACCTCAGATTCGAAATGTTTTGCATTGTAAATGCATTAATCCACAATCAAAAGTATTAAAATTTCTTGGAATGACATTCAGTGCGCATTTAAATGTATCCCTCAAAATAATTTCATCATTTTGTATACTATTTACACTATTTAAATTTGCATTTGGTCTATTATCATTTTGACTTTCACGCGAGTATATATTCCTTCTTCTTTGTCTCTCACTCCGACTCGTCAATGTTATACTATTTACACTATTTAAATTTGCATTGGTCTATTATCATTTTGACTTTCACGCGAATATATATTCCTTCTTCTTTGTCTCTCACTCTGACCCGTCAATGTTCTATGTCGAGGCATAATGGAAGTAGGTGCGAATATCTGAATGTAAAAAAAAAATGTAATGAAATTACTGAAACTAAGATTAGACAGGGTTTAATTTAAAAATAATAAAATATACTCACTTTTTTGAAACCACCAATAATAATTAGGCGAGAGTAAGTCAATTCAAATTGCTGCTACAAAATTTTCCTTTTGCAACTGGTGTATATTAAGCAAGCTGTATTTCACTTTCAACTGCACATTAATATATAAAACACAGATATCTAATATACAAAATATAAAATAAACGCTTTTTTGCCTTGACATACACTCCACAGACTATTGTTGCCTGGCAACAAAATTGTTTTATTTTTAACAATTACCATTGTTTGAAAAAGTTTAAATGAATTTTCAAGTGCAAATGAATGTTTTATTTTATTTTATTTAATGTATTTGTAACACATATAAATTTTAGCTTTCTGCACTCCTCCATATAAACTTTAACTATGCCAAATCTCACACTCCTCCGTGCGCGCAATATGCTTAAAAAGGGGTACAAAGTTTTCTCTTCACGTATTAATATATAGATTGGGGAAACACAGCATTCCTGCCTAACTCGCTTAGTTATTGGATTTTGTTGATTTTTTTTTTTTAGTTTTACATATATTTTAAAGTAAGTTGTTAAGCTAAACTACTTTTTAGACAATTATGTTGAAGTGATTGTGTAAAAAATACCATATATAATCATTGTATTAACAAGTGTTCTATCATTTTTGGTTTGGTCTCCAAGTTGCGTATTTTAATAAATTATATAGACTGGTAATTACCTTTATCTAATTCCTTCCTTGCAACTTTTGATTGTTTGCGTAATGATGCGTTTCAGGAACACAGTCCCATCATCAGGTTATAAAAATGAAATCATGAAACTAATCACTCGTCGTCAAGTTTAAAATAAAACCAATGCACAACATTCGAATTCACGCGAACACACAGCTATGTGCATTCACACACGTGCGCGTCATTGTAAAGTTAAAAGCCGACTGATTTTGTTATCACAAACCTATACAGGCAGTCATCTGCTTTCTTCTTGTATTACTGTGTCGTAGAAGACGGATTTAAATGACAACATATCATTCAATAACTCGTCATGCTGGAATTTACTTGCTTTGTAAATTATAAATTCTTCCATTGCATCCATGAAGCATCCTTTCTTACAGTAATGTAAAGGTTTTAAATTTTGTGCAAAACTGGTATAATTATGATTGTATTCTATTAAGTGCTGCGCGTAACTGGACTTTATATTATTGATATTCTTCTTGGGTAGATGTTCTATATATCTATCTTTAAAACCTCTTCCTGTTTGTCCAATATAGAATTTGTCGCAGTCATCACATACAATTTTATATATGCCGGAACATGTTTCAGGATTTTTGTTTCTTTTTGTTCGTAATACGTTTTGAAAATTATTGTTTGTTTTAAAAGTTACTGTAATGTTATATTTTTTTAATTGATTTTTAATGATTTGTGGTATCAAGTTAGTGTACTCAACGGATATAAATTTATTGTCATGTCTCGGTTTGTTTGTTCCTAGATTCTTTTTGCGTCTGTGTTTATCAATCAACTTGTCGACAATCGTGCTGCTATATCCGTTGGTGAGTGCTATGTTTTTTATGGTGTCTATTTCTTTGATAAAATCCTTCTCTAGGGGTATATTAAGGAGTCTGTGGACGAACGTGTTATAAGCAGCCATTTTTAGTGACCATGGATGGTATGAGTCTGCATGTATGGTCACAAAAAATGGCTGCTTATAACACGTTCATCCAGACTCCTTAATATACCCCTACAGAAGGAGGATTTTATCAAAGAAATAGACACCATAAAAAGCATAGCACTCACCAACGGATATAGCAGCACGATTGTCGACAAATTGATCGATAAACACAGACGCAAAAAGAATCTAGGAACAAACAAACCGAGACATGACAATAAATTTATATCCGTTGAGTACACTAACTTGATACCACAAATCATTAAAAATCAATTAAAAAAAATATAACATTACAGTAACTTTTAAAACAAACAATAATATTCAAAACGTATTACAAATAAAAAGAAACAAAAATCCTGAAACATGTTCCGGCATATATGAAATTGAACGTGATGACTGCGATAAATTCTATATTGGACAAACAGGAAGAGGTTTTAAAGATAGATATATAGAACATCTACCCAAGAAGAATATCAATAATATAAAGTCCAGTTACGCGCAGCACTTAATAGAATACAACCATAATTTTACCAGTTTTGCACAAAATTTAAAACCTTTACATTACTGTAAGAAAGGACGCTTCATGGATGCAATGGAAGAATTTATAATTTACAAAGCAAGTAAATTCCAGCATGTCGAGCTATTGAATGATATGTTGTCATTTAAGTCCAACGTCTTCTACGACACAGTAATACAAGAAGAAAGCAGACGACTGCCTGTATAGGTTTGCGATAACAAAATCAGTCGACTTTTAACTTTACGACGACGCGCACGTGTGTGAATGCACATAGCTATGTGTTCGCGTGAATTCGAATGTTGTGCAGTGGTTTTATTTTAAACTTAACGACGAGTGATTAGTTTCATGATTTCATTTTTATAACCTGATGATGGGACTGTGTTCCTGAAACGCATCGTTACGCAAACAATCAAAAGTTGCAAGGAAGGAATTAGATAAAGGTAATTACCAGTCTATATAATTTATTAAGTGTTCTATCAGTTTGTGGTCTACATTGAAATTGAAAACTTATGATCATTGGTTATGCAGGGTGGGGCAGAGAAATAGGACGTTTTTGAAATAATAACAACATTGTTAGTTTTGCTTGAAAAGAAAATTTATTGGCAGAGAAACATTCGTGATTACATAGCATTTAATGATATTCATTTGTGGAAAATGACATCTTGCAAATGATGTCCATTTTCGTTTTTTGCATCATTTTCGTTTATGCATTGTTGTAAGCGTGTACAGAAATTGGCCTCCACTCTTTCTAGCAGGCGTCTGTCAATTTGGATGATGTTTTCACGAATACTGTCCTTCAATTCTTCTAATGTACGGGGGTTTCTCTTATAGACGCATGACTTGAGGTACCCCATAAAAAAATAATCGCAGATTGATAAATCTGGGGACCGAAGGGGCCATGCAACATCACCAAATCTGGAAACGAGGCGGTTGGGAAACAGAGGGCGAAGAACGTGTGATGTGTGACGTGTGTTGACGCTCGGGATGTGTGAGACGTTGCCCCGTCTTGCTGAAACCATACACTCCGAATAGCAATCCGCCTTCTCCGTAACTCAGGCACAAAAAAGGTGTTTAGCATCTCAATATAACACTCAGCAGTAACAGTTACAGTGACGCCATTTTGTTCAAAAAAGTAAGGACCAATTATGCAATTCTTTCCCAACGCGCACCAAACTGTAACTTTTGGGCTGTGCAGTGGTTTTTGGTGGATTTCTTGGGGATTCTCAGCAGCCCAGTAGCGACAATTCTGTTTGTTGACTGCTCCATTGAGATGAAAATGAGCTTCATCACTCATCAACAACATAATATTTTCATTTTCCTCAAAAAGTGTCAACATTGTTCGTACAAAGTTCAGTCGTTGTGGGCAATCTGTTTCCTTCATCTGCTGCACAACCATTAACTTACGGGTGAAAACGTAATTCGTCATGCAAAATACGCCTTACCGTGCGATTGCTGATTTGAAGTTCCGCAGCATGTCTCCGAACAGAGCGGCGTGGACTTCATAACATTGCTGTTCTACCCTTTCAACATTTTCCGGAGTACGTACCGTACGTGAGGCTCCTGGTGGTTCGGTTTTCATTATTGAGCCTCCTGAACGAAGATTATTAACCCAACGTAAGATTGTGTTACGAGAGGGAACAGAGTCATTTCAGTGGATTTTGAATCTGCGACGAAACTCACGCTGAACCGTGGTTACTGATTCACCACTATGCACAAAGCAGTCGTACGCGAAAACACGGTGTTCTAATGTCTACGGCTCCATGATGCCGACTGAAAGTGAAATGCTATGAACAAAGGAACGGAATGTCCCCACCCGCACTCATCTCCCCCTGCTACAGGCCAAGTACTAGCCATTTCAAAAACATCCTATTTCTCTGCCCCACCCTGTATACTAAAAGAATTGATAACTGGAACAGAATATGACCTAACGACTCCTACATTGAGTGGGCAGAGAAATGGAGGGTCACTGTCAATGCGGCCAAAAGCACAGCCATAGTCTTCCCCAGACACAGAAGGCCTCCCCAACAGACTGTACGTAGGCAATACTCCCCTGCCCTGGTCTCACTATGTTAAATAGCTTGGGCTTCACCTGGATCGTCATCTCACCTGGCAGACACAGCCCGAATAAGTAGCCTAAAAAACTGTCAGTTGTCTTTACAAACTATGTCCCCTACTTTATAGCAACTCCATAACCCGCCACCTAGAGTAACTCATCATCACCACTTATGTGGCGCCAATGGTTGCGCGACCCCTGTATAGGGCTACTTGACCCATAAGTGAAAGCTTCAGTCACTCCTGGACCGAGGATTGCACTGGGCGTGTAAAGCCCCCTACCTGATTTCCAACAAGACCATAAGAGACTCCCTGTGTGTCCATTCCCTGAATGCCACCATACAGACACTTTCTCGAAAGTTTTATCTCCACTGTTCCTACTTTGAGGGTAATCCCTCTAATCAGCACCCTTGGTCACAACCCATCTGTGCCAGGTGAATCTTGGACACAACGAGGGCGATCTCACTCACGCTCAGTTAGTTAACTAACTGAACCCCCATGGCAGGCAGCAGGCCACACCCTTCAATACCTTTTTTTATGGTCTCTGCCGCAGGAGCTCTGTAAGAAGCTCGGAATGCAGCACATGAGCGGGTGACGGGCATGCCCTTCGTCCCGCACAACCCCTTGGGCTGCTTGACCTACCCACTTACAACCAATGCCTCATTGTATTGAATTAAAGTGTGAAAATTGCCCACGACTTCATGTTTAAAAGAAATGACTTAGATTCTATTTAATGATAATAGAATAGATGAAATTGTTTACAAACGGCATACAGCTAGACAGGCCTGGTCAAGTTGTGAAGTTATTAAATTAATATATTTTTTATAATAATAATATATATATTATATCTCCCAACTTACCTTTAAATTTTCCTTCAGCCCAGAGTTACGTCACACGAACGTCGAAATGCAAGTATGATTGTAAAGTTACATGAAAAATGTACGCTACTCGCATTTATGAAAAACAATTAAAATTTTATTCTATTCTTTAAGCCTTCAGATCATGAATTAATCATTTCTCTTTAATTTCGATTATCTTCCAACAATTAATACAAAACAAAAATTTCTTTACATATTATTCAAAACATCTTATATAAATGAAAGTTAGAATAAACACCTTACTTTATAGAAAACAGCCCAGCCTGCTCACACGCAACATTCACACCATTTAAACCCCATTTGTGTTCATTAATTTGTTAAACCCCTTTTAAAAAAATGAACTTATTATGATTGATTACCCAACCGGCGTCACTCCTTTCGCTGCCATGTGCCGCGGGTGTTTAAGTGTCCTAGAGTTTACAATTCACATTTTATTTTGGCCCGTTCACTTCACTGATTTTATCTTGGTATATTAAATCATTTTCAATTTGGGTTACCATCTTTTACATAATAAATTTAGATTTGGTGTGCACACATTATTTCTTCGCTCATGGCCGGGATAACGCGGTTAGTTGAGTGGGAAGAGAGTCACCAACTAATCTCCCACCAGTAGGCATGACGGAAATTACAATGCCTTATGATGTTGAATCGTTCGTCACTGTTCACACAGTATGTGCTATTTAGGTGTGTTTGATGTCGACGAAATTTCACTGCCTTTTGTCTCGTCACTCAATTGGTTGAAGTTTCAATTACGTTTCCGGCTGCTTCCGAGCACATGGCGAACAAATTTTACAAAAAGCCATGTTGGTCGAGGTGTCTAAGCATCGTTAGTGCGCCCCGCTGGTGGTCGCGCGTTTGTGGGCGTCACACACCACTGAAGTTCTTAGAATTATGCTGCGTTGTCGAGATGCATTGGATTCCAACGCCTTAACTACGTTCAAACTTCACATCACTGTCCCTTTGTTCTATTACAATTTTATTTAACATGTGACTGGCCACACAGATGGAAAATAATTTTATGAATTTCAATAAAACAGAAACCCCTCCTTTTAGCCCCGTTACAATACCCCCCCCCCCAATGAGAGATCTTCTGCTGGAACAGAAGAACTCTCATTGCTAACCCCTAAAAGGATCGGAGAGGATATGGTGCCAACAACCCCCATTAATTCTTAACGCATCATGGGTAAACTACCCCCCTAGCTCGGCGACTATGGCTGCACCTGAACGAGATTACTGGACTTCTCTATACGAAATCCCAACACCATAATATCGAACAGCTACGCACCATAATGCACCTAACCTTCTAACATGCCACCCCCCAAAATCCAAACACTTGGCCTTATACCATGCCAGATCCTCAACCGATATGTTCCCCCTTATCATGCACACTGGGCTGCTTTTAGCAAGTACTGGGCGCGTACACATATTCATTAATACATCCTAACAAATTCCTTATCTAAAATTCAGAAAATATTTATCTTTAAATTCAAAAGTTCATTCACGTTCACAATCAAATTGTTATATCTCCATTACTTTCTCAAAATCAAAAAAAAATCTTTTACTTGAATCTATCAACTCTATAAATTTTCTTCACTACTAATAACAATCCTAAAGAAAATAAAACAAATTGAACACCTTATTAAAACATGTATTCACTTACTCTAACATTGGTTTACACATATATTCTAAACAATATAATTCAATAAACACAAGTAACACACATAAACAATAATATACTTGAAACTCAAACATCACCTATATGGCAGGCGGAAATTTTTTTTTTTTTTTTTTCAAAAAAAATTTAAATTTACCAACACCTCTTTTATTAATTTTCCAAAAAAAAAAAAACAAAAATATTTAATTCAATCAAGAAACAAGATGGTATCAATCAATTGCTAGAAACTGGTCTTGTCTCTAACCTCAGTCATCAGCTGATCTCTCTGGGTCAAGTCAACGACCTTGACATACATATGTTATACAAAGCTACATCATAAAATACATGAAACATCTTTAAAATTCTTTACCTTCAAACATAGTACAACATAATAAAATAAGACATTCAAAATTAACATGGTGATTTTTATCTTACACTAAACAATAAAATTTACATTTAAATTGACCAAAAATTACATATTTTATAGCTTCATATTATTCTCCAATTCTATTAAAAATCTGTCACTTGTTTCAATTCTTATTACATTTTGACTATGACTTTCCTTCTTTAATATTTTTATTCTTAATTAGTTTGGGTGACTCAATTATTCACAATAATTTGATTTACTAACTTGGCATTTACATATAGTCTTACCCCCTTTCTGACTCTAACAATCATTAACAGCTTTCACTAGTATGACACCCATCTATCAAAACATCTACCAACCATTCGCTACCTCCAACTTACTATAACAAAATACTCTCTACCCCTTTGTATTCAGGATGTGTGTTCCCTTCTCAATGCTCATCCCCTTATTTGGTTCCTGGACCCTCCCTAGGTAACCCTTTCCGGCGCTAATCGGTTCCCCTCCTGCCACAATGCTTTTCGTTGAGGACTCCTTATCACACCACCCCCCTTACAAAATCACCTATCACTAATTACTCTCCCATTACCTCATTTTCATCTACAAAATATTTCCATTTATTTATTACCTCAATATATCACTCATTACACTACATATTTCCCCATAGCTACTGTGTCACTATTACTTCTCAAATTCTACATTACGTTTATTCGTAACAATCTTACTTTGTTCAACTCCCCTTTTAAGTTAACTTGGACTGATTTAAATGTCTTAACAAAATAATAATCACCCAAATTCTAACATTTACCATATTTTACAATACAGTTACTATTGAAAATTCAAAACTAGCTCAATCCATTTTACCATTTAATTCACAATCTATTAAAGACATTGAAAATCTATTATTCAATCATTAATGATATTCAATTTTAATTATATTCAAATATTTAATTACATTGAAAAAATTCTGCAAACTATTTCTAAGTGACATAGTATGTATATAACATCAGTAATCAACTGATGTTCCTGGTCAGGTGAATGACCTTCTCTGAATCTCTTTCAAGTAATTCTACTGTGTAAAAGACATAACTTATGCTTACAATCCTTACTCTCTAACCTGATAAAATAATAACACAATAACATATTAAACACAATATGATAAACATCTACGCTTTCTCAAATCAAAACAAAATTATCTAGTCAGCTCAGTAGCGAGTCACCATCATTAAGTTACAAAATTTTAATTCGTTACTCCCCTGAGTAACCTCCCTTACCACACACTATGACCCCCCCCCCCTGGACTGTGGCGTCCAGTTGGGTCCACAAGGACTGAAGTTTTGGAGGAATTTTGTCATCTCCTTGTCCTTGCTTCTGCCTTACATTTTTTTTTAAAAGGGTCAGATATCATAATATCTAATTTTACATATTTATACACCCTTAATGCGGGTCTATCACCTGGTAACTGTTCCCACGCGAACAGAGTGATAGCCACTGTTCCATAGTTCCAGGGATTTCCCCTAAGTCACCCCCCACTAATTTTAAATCTATACC
Source organism: Magicicada septendecula (assembly GCA_034769895.1). Classification (NCBI taxonomy): domain Eukaryota; kingdom Metazoa; phylum Arthropoda; class Insecta; order Hemiptera; family Cicadidae; genus Magicicada; species Magicicada septendecula. The sequence goes on along the minus strand of CM068369.1, from coordinate 194,162,434 downwards.
AATTTCAAGCCAACTATGGTCAGGTTTACAATTGCTGCCCACAGCTGGCTGTCATCCAAAACCACGATTAGTGCTGGTAAGGCAGTAATCGCCCGAAAAGGCGGGGAAATCAACTTTCATTTCAGGCATGTTATACTTCATCTTTGTGATACACTGCACGGCAACAAATCAACATATAATATGACATTATATAACAAGTTGTGCAGTGTATTTTACGCCAGTTTGGCCTCCGATGATGGTAACATACCTTGATGTTACCACCAACACTCATCGCTATCTGCAGTAGCACATGCCACCACTGCAATAGCATAACTAATAGCTAAACTTAAATCCTTCTACTGCTGCAGTCTCTACTTTCCATGATTATTTCACTTCGATTAACACCACACAACCCCCCCCCCCAAAATTACCCACACATCTTGTATAATATAACATAATAAACATGCACAATATCATTGCTACATTTAACCAAACAATTCACACTTAAATAATTTTTATAAAAAATTGTCAACATTACAACTTGACCTTTCTATTAGTTCTTTTTATTTATACTCTGAATTATTTAACATTTATTGGACCATTAGATTCTTCCAAAAATTCAAATTTATTATTAACATTCATTTTGCATCATTTCACAATAATATTTTACCCAAGTTAGCTTCTTTCAAACTCATTTAGTGCCATTATAACTCTTTTACTTTACTTCAAGGTCATTATCAAATTCATACTTACATACGATCAATCACTCCCATACTATCATAGACATACAAATATAAACTCCAAACACCAATAACTCCATGTACCTTCTGCAACATTATAACAACCATGTTATTCCACAAACTACACAATTTAACATTTCTTTATTTATTAATTATTATCAAATTTAAATCTCATAAAAATAATTTAAATTCATCATCAAAATTCAATGGTATAACATTTTAAATCAACCAAAAATATTTAAACATCTCAAATTATTTTAATTCCATCAATTATTAACACAACATATTTTAATTACATTACTTCAAAACAATTACATTTCCTTTATTACAAACTCATTATTTATTTAGTCTGCTAAAATATTATTATTATTATTATTATTATTATTACAACAATTTCTACTACATACACATATTGTTTACATTAAATACATCTTACAACATAGACACCATGAATTTCACTATTGATTTATTTACAACCTTTTGTCATCATTTTTCAGTTTACCACACTTCATTTTCTAAGTTAGCAAGGTCAGAACCATAAACTAAAATATTTAAAATGTCCATTCATTGAGTTTATATCTAGCCTCCATCATTGTATAAATATCTAACATATTTAAAACATAAATCATTTTTATCGACCTTCAATTTGTTATTTTGATTATTATAATAACTAGGCCTATCTGTGTTCTCAAATGTTTCCATTATCCAATAACTATGTTTTATAGGCTTCCCCCACATTATTATTATCTCATACAACCTGTCTACATTTGGGATTCTGGTCTTGTCCCCGTCAGTGTTTTTGTTCAACATACAGTAATTTATTTTATCATCATATTCATTTACTATATCAATTACATCAAATAAGCGTTTATCATCTACAACAGTATTATGAAAATAACCATCCATCTCTATTTCACAAGGTAAGTATTTTATATTGTTTATCTTCACCACTTCTAACCTCTCTCTCAACTCTTTTCTCTTTAACTGATATAATATTATCTCTCTATCTGCACACAACTCTCTCTTAAAACATCTTTCATCATCATAACACCTGTCACTACCCCCTTGAACCAACTCATTCCATGCAAAGGGCACAACAAAATTACTATATGTCTTGGGACTTCCAAGACCATCACAAAAAATAAAGGGACCATCTGAAGACACCTCGTCTTCCATACAACTACAGGAGGAAACTCTGTCCTCATAAAATACATGTGAAACCCCTGTTTCACCATAAACTTGGGGAAAATTTGCCCTCTGCCCATCTAAACTTTCATCACACTCTCTCACTAACTGACAAACATTTGTTTCTACTACTTCATTATCACATACTACTTCCACTATATTCTCAGAATTGCAATTCACATCATTATCATCACTACTCAATATTTCATTATCTAACACTACCTCTTCCACTATTTTGTCATCATCAATATTTGTCATAACTATAACATTGTCATCTAACTTCTTATTCAGTATCTGATTTAATTTTCTGTCTAGATTTTTATTCATTTCGTCAATCTTTTCCTCGCAACTGCTACTTATTGATTCTAATATTTGGTCTTTAATTGTATCAAAACATTCATCCATCTCATTTAGACGTTTATTCATATTAACCTCAAACTTAGCATTTTGTGTATTCATTTCGTCAAAACGACTATTTATAACATCAAATTTACTATTCTGTACATCAAAACTACTCTTGACTTCGCTAACGTCACTGCTCAATTTATCAAATTTATTATTCAAACTGCACAGTGTGCTACATAGATATTTCATCATATTATTTTCAGGTTGATTATTTTCCTTAATTCATTTTGGGGTCATCTGAATCCCCGAATCATCTGCACTATCTGTTTCATTCGTACCACTTATATTTACATTTTTATCGTCTTTCCCTACATTGGGTGTTGAATGTACTTCGGGGCTGTTTATAACAGCTGATTCGTCAAAATTAATTATTTCACTTGCAATACTTTCCTCATTTCCTGCCATATTTATAAGTTTACTGATTTAAATTTGCTTACATAAAAAACATCTACCACTCAACTCTTAACACTTGAACAGTGATGTACCATTTTATGTATGCTACGTAATTTTTACGTATTGTTACTCAACCTTTAAATCAAACTTGCTTTCACTTGTAGGTGCGGTCTTTATATATAAATTTTAATTTATAAAAACTGGCCCCTGTTTCGGATGTGCCATTTGTGAAGTTATTAAATTAATATATTTTTTATAATAATAATATATATATTATAGCTCCCACTTACCTTTAAATTTTCCTTCAGCCCAGAGTTACGTCACATGAACGTCGAAATGCAAGTATGATTGTAAGGTTACATGAAAAATGTACGCTACTCGCATTTATGAAAAACAATTAAAATTTTATTCTATTCTTTAAGCCTTCAGATCATGAATTAATAATTTCTCTTTAATTTCAATTATCTTCCAACAATTAATACAAAACAAAAATTTCTTTACATATTATTCAAAACATCTTATATAAATGAAAGTTAGAATAAACACCTTATTTTATAGAAAACAGCCCAGCCTGCTCACACGCAACATTCACACCATTTAAACCCCATTTGTGTTCATTAATTTGTTAAACCCCTTTTAAAAAAATAAACTTATTATGATTGATTACCCAACCGGCGTCACTCCTTTCGCTGCCATGTGCCGCGGGTGTTTTAAGTGTCCTAGAGTTTACAATTCACATTTTATTTGGCCCGTTCACTTCACTGATTTTATCTTGCTATATTAAATCATTTTCAATTTGGGTTACCACCTTTTACATAATAAAAATTTAGATTTGGTGTGCACACATTATTTCTTCACTCATGGCCGGGATAACGCGGTTAGTTGAGTAGGAAGAGAGTCACCAACTAATCTCCTACCAGAAGTTAGGCATGACGGAAATTACAATGCCTTATGATGTTGAATCGTTCGTCACTGTTCACACAGTATGTGCTATTTAGGTGTGTTTGACGTCGACGAAATTTCACTGCCTTTCGTCCCGTCACTCAATTGGTTGAAGTTTCAATTACGTTTCCGGCTGCTTCCGAGCACATGGCAAACAAATTTTACAAAAAGCCATGTTGGTCGAGGTGTCTAAGCGTCGTTAGTGCGCCCCGCTGGTGGTCGCGCATTTGTGGGCATCACACAGCACTGAAGTTCTTAGAATTATGCTGCGTTGTTGGAGACGCATTGCATTCCAACGCCCTAACTACGTTCAAACTTCACATCACTGTCCCTTTGTTCTATTGCAATTTTATTTAACATGTGACTGGCCACACAGATGGAAAATAATTTTATGAATTTCAATAAAACAAAAACCCCTCCTTTTAGCCCCGTTACAAAGTCAGGTGATGAGTTTTTGGAAGAACTAATATAAAAGCATTAAATTATTCTCCATTTGTTTACTGCTAAGAAATATGAAGACTGAGTTTAATACAGGAGTACTGAGTAATTTCAGAGTGCCTCCAGCCTGATGCAGTTGCTGTACATCTGTTTCAAAACACTTCTGTAAATATTTGGAAGATACATTCAAATAAAATTTTAAAAAATGAATTATTTTTAGATGGGTGCACAATAAAAAAAACAAAAAAGCTTCTTCAATCTGTCACCACAGATTTTGGAATTCCAGGTGAATGACATTGTAACGGGACAGATTAGGGGAATAAATAATTTTAATAAGTCTTAATACATACAGTGTTCAACCTTTAGGGAACCTGATTTTTAACAAAGTGCATACAATTTTGTTGTGAAACACCCGTCTGTGTTTGTGTCTGGCGTCAGCCTGACGTGACGAGTTCCCTAATCACCTACAATTCAAGACGTCCGTAAATCATGGAAAATGCGAATGTAACTCACCAATTTCAATCAGGCGGCAAAAAAATTGCAGAATTTGCTGGCCTAGCTTCTAGAACATTTTAAACCAGCCAATCAGAGAAGGCGTTATAAACTCTGCACATTTCGCGGCCAACGCCCGACACCTTGTGCGTATGCAACCCGCGGGAAATAACAGACAGTCGACACTCAACTTCCTGACCGGTCAGTCATACATAACCTAGTGCTCGCGAGCAAGTTACGTCGGCCGACTAAAAAAAAGAATGTTACTTTAATTGTTTTAAATAAGTACAAGAGTGTAATGTGAACTGATATTCAACAACATCAGCATTAAACAGTTCAGAACATATTTCGGAGTGTCCTGTGAAACTAATGAATCTGCAGTGGTGGTGAAATAATTAGACAATGGGTACAGCAAGGATGAGTACCATTTAAAACATTTAAACCTTTAAATACATAAATAAATTAATCAACAGCCTATTAAAATATTTGAAAAACTAAAAGAGCTCAGTAAACGGGGGTTATGAATATGTAAAAGAAAATGAGAATATGTCTTAAGTACTGGCTTGCCTTGTTAACATGTAATCTAGTTGGATAAATAATTTTTTTGTTTTTGATAATTGTTTAATAGTTAACACCTAAAAAGAAAGAGTAAGAGAAAGAAAAGTAAAGGAGAACTAGAAATTTTGAAAGAGCAATAAATGAGGTGATTATTTAATGAAAACCATGTGTAGCATAATTATTTCAAACCCAAATAATCAACTCTGTGACAGTTTCGTCTATAGAACCCTGGCGAGAGTGAGAAGGTAGGTTGTGGAATATAATATTTGTAAATTTATTTCAATCACTTTCTGCTACAGTCCGTTTCTTGATGTATATAATACTATAATACTTATAACTAATTTACCTCAAGATATACTTTTTTCCTTTAGGAACATGTTTCGGGAGATCTTGTTCTCCCATCTTCAGCCTTCGCCATCTTGTTTCTGGTGAAGTATTTGTGTGTTGGCTTCTGGATGTTATTAAGGTAGTTTGTTGGTCTTTGGTCCTTCAAAGTTGCATTATTGTGTGTGGTTGTGGTATCTGTTTTTGTATTTTGTGTATTTTCGATGTTGAGTGCTTTGAATATTGTGTCATGTTTTGTATTGATTTGTATTTGTTCTGGTATTAATTTGTTTTGTGTTTTATGTTTGTAAATCTGTAAATTTTCCCAAATGTTCATTATGGTGACCACACAAAGGCACCATAATGAACATTTGGGAAAATTTACAGATTTACAAACATAAAACACAAAACAAATTAATACCAGAACAAATACAAATCAATACAAAACATGACACAATATTCAAAGCACTCAACATCGAAAATACACAAAATACAAAAACAGATACCACAACCACACACAATAATGCAACTTTGAAGGACCAAAGACCAACAAACTACCTTAATAACATCCAGAAGCCAACACACAAATACTTCACCAGAAACAAGATGGCGAAGGCTGAAGATGGGAGAACAAGATCTCCCGAAACATGTTCCTAAAGGAAAAAAGTATATCTTGAGGTAAATTAGTTATAAGTATTATAGTATTGTAAATTTATATATAGTAAATTGTTAACAACATTTCTTTGCCACATCACTTGACAAGGGTCCATGTGATTTGAGTAAGTGGTAAAGTCACATGACTAGCTTCAACAGCTACTTTACAAAGATCTTAACAATGACCAGACTCACTCCTTTTCAACTTTATGAGTGAAGTGAAGACGATATTCCAACATTTTATTTATTTTACAATGGCAAACTTCAGGGAAGAAAAAATATTAAGAAGATAGCTGTTCCATTGCAACAATAATTATAAAAGCACAAATAAATGAACATGCTTTTATCCCAGTAAATACAGCACAGTTAAAAATTTGTCACAACATTAACAAAATTACTAAAACAGAAGATAATTTAAATCTTAAAAGATTTAAATGGATCCATGGCTTTTATTCAGGGTTTAACATAAAAGGTACCCTCACTATACTCATTCAGATTCTGTGCATCAGTATAAAAAAATTGCTATAGAAAGGTCTAGGAATGTCTTGTTTTCCATCTGGCCATCATTTTATGTTTTTTTTTTTTTAAGAAAAAATTTATGTCTTAAACGAATTTCTATAGAACCCTGGCGAGAGTGAGAAGGTAGGTTGTGGAATATAATATTTGTAAATTTATATATAGTAAATTGTTACAACATTTCTTTGCCACATCACTTGACAAGGGTCCATGTGATTTGAGTAAGTGGTAAAGTCACATGACTAGCTTCAACAGCTACTTTACAAAGATCTTAACAATGACCAGACTCACTCCTTTTCAACTTTATGAGTGAAGTGAAGACGATATTCCAACATTTTATTTATTTTACAATGGCAAACTTCAGGGAAGAAAAAATATTAAGAAGATAGCTGTTCCATTGCAACAATAATTATAAAAGCACAAATAAATGAACATGCTTTTATCCCAGTAAATACAGCACAGTTAAAAATTTGTCACAACATTAACAAAATTACTAAAACAGAAGATAATTTAAATCTTAAAAGATTTAAATGGATCCATGGCTTTTATTCAGGGTTTAACATAAAAGGTACCCTCATTATACTCATTCAGATTCTGTGCATCAGTATAAAAAAATTGCTATAGAAAGGTCTAGGAATGTCTTGTTTTCCATCTGGCCATCATTTTGTGTTTTTTTTTTAAGAAAAAATTTATGTCTTAAACAAATTTGGTACACATATTTACATTAATGTTCTTGAATATATAAAAAATCTCAGTTATTTTGTGATCTAAAATTTGAGAATGGCAAACACTGTAATTTTTTATCACATAGCTTTGTAAATTTAATTTTTTTATGAAATTATGATTTATCAGATAAATTCTTGAACAGTTTTTGTGGATACGACACTTGGTGTATTCAAATCCAACAACAGATAACATATTTTGGAAACTAATATGTATAATTCTGAAATTTTAGAAAAAAAAACTGATTTAATACAACTGATCAAATACACAAAGTTTTAAATAGATACAAAGATGTTGGGGTGGAAACTATATTTTTATTGTGTTGATTTAAAATGGAATGATTCCCTTAACTTAGAAGCTGTTCAGTCTTGTACCTTCAAAGTAGTCCCCTCCACTTCAAGTACAGTGCTCTCAACATTTCTTTCATTCTTCAAAACATTTCTGAAACTCTTCATTCAGGACACGGCACAGTCCAGCTAGTGAACCGTTCTTTATTGAGTCAGTTGACTGATAACATCAGCCTTTCAAATTCATTTTTAATTTAGGTAATAAAAAAAAGTCCTCCAGTAGTGGATCAGGTGAGTAAGGAGGATGTAGAATGACTTTTTTTTACTAACAGCTTAATAGTATGTGAGCACAGATGCGTTATCTGCATGGAGCTTCCATCAGTTTGGCCTCCAAGCATTGGGGCTTTTTTCTGATAACCTTGAACATGATAATATTCAAGATAAGATTCCTTGTCCTAGCCTTGTGGGAGAAATTCATGGTGAACTGTGATCTTAGAATTGGAAAAAAAACTGTCAACATGATTTGAATGTTGACTACACTTGCCTTGCTTTGTTGGGTTGTGGGGGCCCTTTTGACATCCACAGGGATGATTGTGGTTTTCTTTCAATATTGTATCCATCACCCATGTCTCATTTTTGGTAACGATGTTTAATAAACAGTTCTCATCCCTGGGTAGCTCAATTCAGAACCTTTTAACACACATTAATTCCAGAATTGTTTTGCTATCAGTCAAAAGCCAAGACACAAATCTGGCTGCAGTACAACTTGTTCCTAAATTTTGTGTGGTCGTTTTATGATAATTTTTTAAATGCTTACTTTTTCAGCTATCTCGCAAACAATTAAATGACAGTTATAATGAACAATTTTTATAACTTTGGTAACACAGTTTCATCAGTTTTGGATGTTGACAGTCGGCCTGAACAAGAATCATCATCAGTTGAAATCCAGCTTCTTTGAAACGTTTCCACCACTTGTACATTTGAGTCCAGCTTAAAGCCTCATGCCATATACTGTTTATAACATTTCAGAATGATGTTACACTATTATGTGTAAACGATTTTTTCCCAGTTTATCACAAAATTTCATATTAATAGATCATGAAAATCACTCATTTTGAGTGCAGTAAAATCACATGACACATGCAACACTTGTTGGACACAGACAGGCACAGTACAATGACTAAGTAAAATATTATGTTGCGATTTCACTTGGCTACTTCCCACTACTACTGCTAGGTTGCAGCATAATTACACATTCTGTTAGTAACCCTGCCTGACATCCTATTTGCAAAGTTTGGAATTTTACTGACACCTTGTATACTGCACAGACTAATACTGTCTAGGAAGATATGAAACATGCAGTTGATCAGAGTTATAACTTGTATTAAAAAATGTTATAGTACTTTAGCGTGTATCATTTAATGTTGAGGTGAAGGTTTTGTTCATTTCCATGTAAGCAATGCAATTGTGTTGCATATTTCTGTATTTTAACCAACTAGGACTGTATTGTGTAAGTGTCTACTTTGATTATTTATAATTTATTCATATGCATGATAGCATTTTTTAAAAATATGATTTCGTTTCCAGATGTCATTAAGACAGCAGACAATCACAATTCGTGATACCCCATCACCAGCTGTATCAGTCATAACGATATCTGACAGTGAAGATGAAGCTCCTGCAAAATGGTAATTGTTTGTATAGTGTGTGTGTGTGTGTGTGTGTGTGTGTATGTGTATGTGTGTGTGAGAGAGAGAGAGAGAGAGAGAGAGAGAGAGAGAGAGAGAGAGAGAGAGAGAGAGAGAGAGAGAGATGCTGTTGACTCTGCAGTCTCTTGTGTTTACCAGCATGTTTTTGTACACATCATTCTTTCAGTAATATGATGTATTCACTAATTTTTTGTTCAGACAATGTATTCCATGAAGTTAAGTGATTTGTATTGGTCTCATACATATGTATAGATGCATATTGTGTAATAGTATGTACCATTTACAAAAAATTAATCTACTCAACAATTCCCATTATTAACAATTAACAATTCAGAATGGGTTTTCATTCACACAAAATAAAATAGCTTTTGTAATTTAAAATGAAAAATGACTAATCACAACATTAAAAATATTAAGTAAAATTTAGAAAGTGTAGCAATAAAATAATTAAAGAGGTAACTTTTTTGATTGGCTGGTACTAACTAAAACATATTTTTGAATACCCCAGACAAGACCAATTTAAATCATAATTTTTTATATATGGTAGTCATAGACACCCTTTTTCGAAACAGTAGAAAACGTATTTCCAGAACATGAGACCATGGTATATTAAAGTTTTGCTCAACATATACATAGGTGTTAAACAGATTACTTCATATTACATGTTTTTATATGTAACACAGTAAAATTGAAATGAATGTCATACAAGAATTGGAGTATCATAAATTAAATGTAGAATAGACGCAGAACATCTTGCAATGGTTTTTGATTTGTAAATATATTATTTCGTATGTGTGTCTGTCTTAACTTTGTATGTGAGTTAGTATATTATGTGTTTTGTTTTTTATTTATGTAATGTCTGTATGAATAAGTTTGAATTTGAGTAGTAAGCTAGTCTGCTTTCCAGAATCATAACCTTATTCACACAGAAGTATTATTACTGTATTATTAGCTGCACATGTTTTCTTGTCTTTGTACCAACAAGGTTTTATCCCATTGGTGTAGGTATGTTCAAGCATTCTCACTTTCATCCTTTCCCATATTTCCTGCTTTGTGACATCCCCACTATTATTGGTTAAACAGTATGATTTTATACTGTTTTCCTTGTTCTGCTCATTTAGCACTATAATATGGTTTTAGATTTTAATATTTCTTGTCATGTTGAACTCGTCAACTTGTAATTCTGTATCATCTAATCCAAACTAGTTTTTTCCAATAAGTGAATTATTAATATGATGATGTAAATAGTTTCTAACTTCTATATTACATTGTGTCTTATTTTAATGTACTGTTCTAACCTTTATAATTTCTGATTTCTTTGTACAAATTGACATTTTTATTTATGTTGTGTGTTATAATTTATTGTTGTACTAACTTCTGATTCCTTTCTAAATTCCAGAGTGAAGTTGTTTTCTTGGTTGTTTTTTCTATTTTTATTAGACTAAATAATTTTTTGTTATATATAAGTGTGTTATTTCTGAGTTATTTGTGAGTAAAAGCCATTGATAATAAGATTCTAATAATGAAAAATACCTACATTTTACCATATGGTACAAATCGGTGTTCGGGTGTGTAATAAAGACAAACATCATGTCTTTGTTATATTAAAGAGGACCATCATTTTATGCTATCTATAAAAAAAACTTTGACAGTTCAGCATTTGTATATAGGCACCAATGTATTATATAATAGTTAACAAAATTAAAACTTGCTTATGCAAGTTAATCAACAGCAGAGTTTACTCATAAACCGTGGATAATTAGTAAGCTATCCAATTCCTGTGAATAGGAATCATTAATAAAAAAATTAACAAACATGTATTACACTGTTGCCACTTAGAACTTTTTGAATTAAACGGAATAAATCCTATTGTAGTCCCAAGCCACGTGTTTGTTAACCAAATACACTGTACTCACCGTCTATGGCTTTTTTCAACACGCGCCGTACTCTTGCAAGGCACACCGAACATTTTTAAAACAAATTTATGTACATAGTTTAATTGCCGTATTGTGTTTTTAATATTTTGAGAAATGTCATTTTTTATGACATAGATTGATTTTATAAGTTCTGATGATGAGGCAAGTGCCTTGAAACATGTAAACTGGAAAAAACATCACGGAAAAAAGCCATAGACGGTGAGTACAGTGTATTTGGTTAACTTAGAACTTGGTATCATCTGCTCATATACTGTATCTGAGTCAGTAATAGTGTCTCAAATTTGAGATGCCTTTTTTATTAAACATATTTAGAATATGACATTTTGGTTGCATAGTTTTTACCTAAGACTCATTCATTGAACTATTAGTTTTTTTTTCATTCAGCTGTTTTCCCTTTCTGAATGTACTCAAATGTGTACAGAAATCCTGTTTTGATGCAAAATGATGTACCTATGCAGATGTAACAGTGTAGTGGTAGTTACCAGCACTAATTTAGTTTTTTTCTCCCTAACTTGTATACAGAATATGTTGCTGAAGAGATCAGCATATACACTGCTTCGTATTTAAGCGTAATTTTTGTATTACACAGACTGTTAGGTATATTTAAGTGTTGAAAAAAAAATTATAATTTGGAATATGTCCAGAGTGAGGTTGTAGTATCAGAGTGCGTGTTTAACCTACAGAATAAAGAATGACAGGTTTTAGTAAAATTAGATTACTTTTGTAATCTTTCTTGTAAAAATTGTTGAAATGATGCTTGTACTGTTTGTCATACTAATATGGTTCTGTGAAAATGCACATTCAGAATTGTTGGTGCTTTGGTGTATGTACAACTGATAAAATGGATATATCATTTTATATGTCTTTTGCAACCAATACAATGACTTTGATGTAACTAAGTTTTATACTTTTTTATGGTCTGATATCAGCAGACCAAGTTGACACTTGTACGTCATATGGCAAAATATTGTTGTGAATAGAAAAGGTGACATAGTTTTAACGTTTACTTACTTGGTCAGTTGGAATTGAAGTGTAGGATACACTAATGTTGTAAGGAAAATCTTTAATTCTAGGTGTGACTTTTTTTAACTGTTTTTAGTTTCTGACAGTTTCTGAAAGTTTGCTATTAGTTTACTTTGTGATATACAAAAATTTAAGCGTCTCAGTTGAGGATGACTGTTTTCATAGTGTTGGTGAATAAAAAATTATTTGCTCGACTATAACTGCAAATTTTCTAGTAATTTGTGACAAAACTTATATTTATACAGCTAAATCTAAAGACTTAAGTGTGTAGGCTTTGTATACAACACAACAAGAGTCACTATTAAATTATCTCTTACACAGGATGACTTAGATCTCTATTCTGGCTTTAGTAAAGCCACAAGTTTAGCTTTTACAAGAAAGGGAGATAAATGAAGTTCAAACTATGTTATTTTTCTCAGTTGCCATTTTGGTAGTTCCATCGAATCATAGTTGAGATGCTTTGTTTGTCAATTATAGGTATTTCATAATGACAGTAAAATTCAAATGAATTTGCATTGTAGCAGTATAATTAGTTTGTTTTTTATTTTTCTTGTATGTGAAGTGAGGTGCTGCTGAAATTCATATTCTTCTTTGTTTAGTAGTTGAAATATGCATGCCTCTAGAATTTTGTTGTTCACATTTTATGTGAATATGTAAGTTAAAAGAATTTTGAATCATTTTATTTTATCATGAACTATATACGATCAGTTTCATCATTTTTGTAAAATATTTTTATATAACAAGTCCTCATTTTATTTTTTTGAGGTGAATTAAAGTCATAAGAGTAAATACAATAATTGAAGCTACCAATCTTAACATCCTTTTTGATATCGTAGATAGGGTTTAGTTCAGTTAAAACATTAATAATCACATGTCATCATTTTTAAAAGTAGTAAATAATTTTTTAGGTTTCAAAGATAATATTTCATAAAATTTATGTAAAATTTTATCTTTGTTATTAATTATCTGAATTAACAAATAAAACAAACAATAATATTTTTATTGTATTAATATATAGTATACAAAGAAGTTAAGTATACTTTTAAGTTATAAATAATTAGTTTCTGCTACACTAGCAGATACTACATGAGGAATTTTTTATCACTGGTTAGGATGTGATTGATTTTCTTTTTCTCCCTAAAATCTTCTAATGGAAGTTTCACAGAAAGTTATTATTTTTTAGTTAGTCATAAACAGTTCTTTTGATTGTGATTGAGTAAATAAGTAAAAACAAGTTTTTTGCTGGCATGGTTAAAACGTTATTTTAATTGTAATTGCTTTAGTTAAACGAGAAAAAGGAATGAATGTTGACTGTAATGCATGAGTCTGTTACCTGTTGTAGCTGTAAGGATAGGCCGTGCAGTGCCTGCCAAGGCCTGTCAGTGGCATGCGACATTTCTACTGATGGCTCAGGTCCACAGTCTGTTTATCATGACAGGTAAATGACAGTATTCTGTGTACTCCTATGTGCTTTTGTAATGCTTTTGCCACAGTTCGAGCATGCTTGCATTTTATATTTTGTTTTCTTCTGTGTGGAAATTATGAAACAGTGGAATTGATGTATCAGGGGGAAGTGCCTTACATATGTAACAGTACAGTGGTTAAATATATTAGATCTAAATTAGTTTGTGAGCAGTGATGTCAATATTAATATGGTTTCTTTCAGGTTTGATGCACTGTGGCTACTGTCTTGCTGATATCTTGAAATTTAGGTGGAGAGGCTTTATTTTTAATGTCTAAGATGTTAGCAATCAGATTAGTAAAATATTTATTTCCTCTGAGTGTGTGCATGACTGAACCTTTATGAGTTTGTGTTCACATCTGGAAGTGGAGGATGTAGGAATTTATCTAGGCATATTCAGGCATATGTGTGCCTGTTTATAAAGAAGCTTACATGGCGCATTCGTATACTTCTGTTTAGTCACTATTGTAGTGTTCTCCTCCCCCTCCCCCCCCCTCCTCCATGAGTGAGATTTGGCATCCTCAGCAGCATCCTACACCATTCCCTTCTGTTCTCAGCAACAATCTTCCATCCTCTTTCTTGGTCTTCCTCTGGGCCTAGACTCCAAGGGTTTCCATTCTATGATAACTCTTGCATTTCTGGTCTTCTCCATTCTATAAACATTAGTCTTGGGAAAAGCGAGTCAGTGAGCTGTCTCGGAACACGCGGATCAGTTCACTGAACTGTCTCGAGACAGTGTGTCGACTCATGGCACATCGGGACTCGGGAGCTCGGGAGCTCGGGAGTAAGGTTGCCAACAGCTGTTACGCGGCTCAGCGGACGGCACACGATACACGACACTCGCTCGCATTGACTCAACTCACAGTAGTGTTCCGATAATTCGCGCTTAAAAGCTAGTTGTCTATAATCAAACTTCTAATATAAAAGGCATCATAATATAAACCGAAAAATATTTGAAACGTAACTAAAATTGACATATTAGTGAACCTATAAATATCGGAAGCTAATATAGCCTATAAACATAGCAAACCAATAGCAATAGAGTGGCGATAATTATGTGTATCATCAACAAAGGTAGATTGTAAATCATAATTGAAGAAATTTAATTCATATATAATATTCATCATATAAAAGTACTCGCATTATATTAAAGAGTGATATAAGTAATTTGATACGCAGTATTTTAGTTTTACAATAATTTTAGCAAATTTCTCATGCATTAATGGTCGCTTAACTTAAACTCACGTGTATAATATTCATCACACAAAAATATATATATTTTAAAGCAAAAAGCGGTGAAATATTTAATGCAAACCATGATACAGTATTTTAGTTTTACATTAGTTATAGCAAATTACTCCTGCATTAATGGTCGAGAAATTTAATTCTGCATGTTTAATATTCATCACACAAAAATGTACAAATTTTAAAACTTGAAAAGGTGAAACAATTAATGTCACCCATGATACAGTGTTAGTTTTACATTAATTTAACACACTGTATTAAAAGTTTATGATCTCACACATTAATTAACGGTCGCGAAAGTTAAATTCACATTTCAAATACAGTAATCACACAAATATATACATAATTTAAAAAACAGTGAAACAATTAATGTCACCCATGATACAGTGTTTTAGTTTTACATTAATTTAACACACTGTATTAAAAGTTTATGGTCTCACAAATTAATTAATGGTCGCGGAAATTAATTTGCATGCCAAATATTCATCACATAAAATACACATATTTTAAAACTAAAATCGATGAAATAATTAATGTAATCCACGATATTTTAGTTTTGCATTAATTTCAGCAAAAAGTTGATCATACCTTGCCGAAAAACGAACAGGTAACACATTTCACTTAATATACACTAGCATAATTGGTAATCACTTTTTCAAAATGAAGTTCAGAAACATTAGTTTTGACACTTTTTTGCTTGAAAGTTGAGCACGTCTTTCTGTTATAGTTTGTCCTTGTTTTGAAAAAATGCGTTCACATGGCACTGAAGTGGCCATGATGCAAAGGCGTCGTTTCATTAACTTCGAAAGTACTGGGAAAATCTCGCTGTATTCCTTCCACCATAGCAACGGATTCCCGGCTCTCGGAAGAAGTGGCATGTTCAAGAATTTATCCACCTCAACAATGCTTGCTGTTCGAGGGTTGCTAATTTCTGGTTGAAGAAGATCGCCCACGGCAACGTCGAAATCTTGCCAAACGGAACTCGTACAAGGTTGAACGGCTGTCTCCTGAGCAGTTTGGACAGTGTTGATTTTCTCTTGTCCCCTTGCCGCACAACACTTGTTTATGATGGCTTCCTTCGTTTGCTTAAAGCGCTGGTCATCTTTAGAAAACCATGATACTTAAATCTCGCATCTAATAGTGTCGCTTCCCAAACGATTGCCAAGTCCCCGTATTTCCTTATAAGTCGGCGCAAAACTTCATCAGCCAACCTAGCTGTTAACGCCTCAACAGTTTTATTAGTGTCTTTCAAGCGCAGAGAGTGGCTATACAATCCTTTACTGAGCAACATCAGTTTAGATAGACTCACACTCCTTTCACTGCTGACTTCGTTAGTTACTTCTTCAAAACTCACAAGGGCTTCTGTGCACTTTTCAATAAGATGCCAGTCTTCATTAGATAACTTCTGAACCATCTCGGAATTCAGGATGGCCATGGCACTTTGAAGAGGCTCTTTCATGGATAGGAGTCTCTGAAACATTTCAAATGTAGAATTCCAGCGAGTTGGACATTCTTGTTTGGGCGTTAAGATACTGTACCCCATCTGCCTCTGTATGTTGTGCAGTTTTTCTAAAGCCTGTGGACTACGTTTGAAGTGTTCAACAACTGATCTTGCCTTTGATCGTGTTTCTGCAATTAATTCCAGGCTGTTTTGCATGACTAGATTTAGACTATGTGCAAAGCAAGGCACATGCCACCAGTTGCAGAGCTGCACGGCCTTCACCATATTTGCAGCATTGTCAGTGGTGCAAGCTACAATGTTGTGCTGTATGTCCCAGACCTTAGCTATGTTCCTTAGTTCTTGGGCAATGTTTTCTGCTGTATGCTGGCCACTGAATTTGAAACACGATAGTAAGTACGATTTCAGGCAGTAATTCCTATCTATGAAATGTGGAAATGTGCTGTTACAACGAAGAAGCTTTCATGTTTTTTTTATGTCCATCCGTCAGTCGTTAAGGAGATGACAGAAGCATTGGTTGCAATATCATTTCGGACCTCACTCAAGGTCCGGTCAAACACTTTCGATAGCAAACTATTAGAGAGCGTTTTCCTACTTGGCGTATCGTAATTATGATTGAGGAGGTAGCAAAACCTTTTAAATTCAGGGCATTCTACCATGTTGAACGCATGGTAACCCTTAATTATGAATGTTAGAAGTTGCTCATCTATCTTCTCACGCTTTACAGCCGACATTGGTTTGACCGCGAACGCACTAATAGTAGATTGTTTCGTATTTCTTTGCATTGTGGCTGTTGAAGCTGAAGCTGAAGATGAAGCCTGGGGAGCGACCTCATCAGCAATAGGAAGTGACCTGTTGAAACTCTACGAATTACATTACAAAATTATAATTATATTTATCTCTTACCTTCGGTTTTTTTACTCCAAGGGTCGTTCAGACGAAACTGCTGCAAAAAGGATTATTTGGATTTGATATAGGCAAAGATCAAATACACCGTTTGTGCTAAAACAAATTGCCTCTGATTTATTATTCAAAATAACTACTTCGTCTCTCTTTCATGACATTTAGATTAAATATTTGTAGAATGAGCAACAATTTGTGAAATCAAACATAGTAACAAAATATTTCCTAATTAGCTAGCTTATGACAACTATGGTATACCACAACTATTTATTATTTGTAATGAACCAATACGTGATTTAACTACACACTCGCACACATTCGTTCTTTGATTTTGTCGTTCTATTTAAACCCCACTTCGAGATCTCTGATTTACATTTTAGATTTATAATTTATTTATGTTGAATTATACTCTGGGGAAAAAGGTAAAATAATCTTGGTTAAAACTCAGTTAATACTTAACGTCTGAAGAACTCCGCTGTTTTGCACCTCTGCTGTGAATGCACTGTTTAACACACCATGATTTAGTTTTGACACTGTTTACCCGCGGTACTGTTATTGACTATTTCATATTAGTTTGATGCACCACTATTACTTTAATACACTTTAAAATAGCATTCCGTGTTGTTTTGTCGACCGACATATATTTTCGAACACTTAGCTCGCTTAGGTTGGCCGCGCGTTATACAGTTTTTTGTATTAGTTTTAGTATTTTCAAAGATAGGCCTACTCTTAACTGCGGCCTATCTTACACCCGAGGCCACTATGTAATTTTTATCTGCACTGTATGCTGCTTATTACCACTCTCTCTGATGACACACAGCAGACTGGAGACTGTCACAAGGCTGCTGCTATGTGATTGCGCAATGCGTCTGGCAATTGTTTTGACTGACAGTATGTATGTTGCATTGCTGTACTGGAGGCTCCTTACAGGTGAAAGTCTGGCAATTTGGAAAGTGCTTAAAATGATGATTTGAATTAATATGAAATTAAACTGGGGTGGCTCACAAATCCGTACCGTTACAATACCCCCCCAATAAGAGGTTGAAGGCCGGGGCGTTCAAACTCTTATTGCCTAAACCTAAGAGGATCAGTGAGGACATGGCACCGCAACCCCCCTGAACACTACTAAATCATGGGTTCTTACCCCCCTAGTCGGGCGACTGCGACAGCACCCATCCGATCTTACTGGACTTCTCTATTCGAGATCCCAACACCGAAAAACCGAACAGATACCCGTCCCAGTATCGCCTGACTTTTAAAACATTCAATAAAAAAATCAACAAACGGCCTTCCATCACTCCATATCCCACATCTGATTTGTTTCCTCTTAGCCGTACTGGTTCATTGACAACGTACTGGCTCATTTTATATTATAGACCCTAAAGAATAATATTAATAAAACAATATTGGTTTACAATGATACACATAAATTCCAGTTAAATTGAATAATATTCCCCATACAATGTTGCCCTCCAGAATGATACATAGATTATACAAGGTATCCTTAACTACTATATATGTATAGGATAAAAAATTCATAACATAGGAAAAATCTATATGGACAGTAATATACACATCTTATTTTCCAGACACTATCTCATCCTGAACATTTTCCATCAGTTGTCAGTGTTAAATAAATGTTTTAATCATTATTGACATCAATTAGCATTTAATTTATAATTCCAATTTGAATTTAAATGAAAAGTTAAGTTAAATTTAAAAGTTAAGTTCATTGTTAAAAATCATTGTTTCTATTCATTTTATTACTAAATTAATTTAATGGTGTTTAATTTCTCAAACTATTAGTTACAATAATTACCTCATTATTATTTTAACAAAAATTTACTTTAATTCTTTTCTATCACAATAAGATACTGATTCAGCAGACTACAACATTTTTTGTTATTGTCACCAAGCGTGACTCCAGACATTAGTCTCAACATACCACACCTGTTTATATAAACACTAGTCTGCAAGACTCACATAGTATAAACATTCTGGTTACATCATGTACTGGCATATATACTTCCTGCAAAAATTTTCCTTTCTATAAATCTTTTTATTAACATATGTGTCAAGGTCTATTTGTTGCAATTCGAACCAAATATAATTTTAATTCACCTTTCAATTACTATTTCTCTTTTAATTACAATTTCTATTTAATGCTATTATCTCAATTCATATTATTGAATCAACATTTTTTCACACCTGTAAGCATTTTATTCTATCTGATTAGTATTATGGACTTTATACTTACAATCCACTTATTGACATGAATACAAAATACACACCACACACACACACACACACACACACCAATATCTCCGTGTAACCTCTGAAACATTTAACAACAATGTTATTTCATACAAACCATTCAACATTTTATAATACATACAATTAATTTCACTACACATGTATTTACAACTCTTCAGCAATAATTATTCAGTTACATCACACTTCAATGTCAAAATTCAGCTAGGTCATTACCATATATTAACATATTCAAAATGTTCATTTATGAATTTCAACCTCCATCGTCAAAAATTAATCGGGGTTTCAAATAACAATTTTCAATTTTATTTACATTCTGTATACGGTTATCTTGTATATAGTAACCATAAAATTTCTGTTTGTTCATTTTACCATAATAATCATATACCAGGTCAACATCGAGTACATCGGTTAAGTCTCCATCAGTAATATTCATTATCAAGTCAGTTATTTTTTCATCATAAGGTAAATTATTATTGTTTGAACATGTATCATCAAAATAATCTTCATTCTCTATTTTAACAGGTAAGTATGTCGTCTCTAACATCTCTCTCAACTCATTATAGTCTCTCTTTACTTTGTATAACTCTGTCTCTCTTTCACTACACCATTCTATATTTAAACTTCTCTCATCATAACACCATATCATACTTTCTCTCTCATTCCATGCAGAGGGTACAAAATTATTCAACAAAAATAAACAACTCAGATCTTTCACTAATAAGGGTCTCTTGCCCTCCAATACTAACAATTTTGAACACTCTGGTTCATCACAAATAAGGGGAAAATTTACTCTCTGCCCTACACATTCATCTACTCTTTCTTTCCATTCTTTTTCCACTTCAACAACACTAATTATTACTTCATTACAACTTATCATTTTCTCACTCTCACTTACTGTTTCACTATCTATTTTCAGCATATCACTCTCTGATACCGCCCTTTCAATCACATTACCATTTTCAATATCATTGTTAACATTTGTTAATTTCTTACTTTTAATCTGTTCTGCTACTGACTCTACTATTTGTTCTTTCAATGTATTGAAACATTCATTCGTCTCATTTAAACGTTTCTTAATATTGTCTTCTAACTTAACACTCTGTTTATTTATTTCATCAAAACAACAATCAAATTTATTATTCATTGACTCAAATTTGTTATTTACTTCATCGTGTTGTTTCTCTGAATTTTCTTTCATACTGCATATCAAACTGTACAAATCTTTTAACATACTACTGTCGTCAACTTTTTTATTTTGATTTGCTACAATAGGTGTTGAATGAATTGCAACTTCATTCATCATTTTCGATTCGTCTATATTACTTTCACTCGTTAATAGTGACTCTGTTTGAATACCTGAATCGCCCTTATTGGCCGACTCATTTGACATATTTTCATTCTCCATTATAAAATTACTTTATTTACCCTCACCCTCACTTCCAAATAACCCGTTCTGCAGCTTATTTAGGTCTGGCGGATATAGGTTGTAACCTATACTCGCGTCGCTGTACGGGGGCCAATGAAACTCTACGAATTAATTACAAAATTATAATTATATTTATCTCTTACCTTCGGGTTTTTTACTCCAAGGGTCGTTCAGACGAAAACAGCTGCAAAAAGGATTATTTGGATTTGATATAGGCAAAGATCAAATACACCGTTTGTGCTAAAACAAATTGCCTCTGATTTATTATTCAAAATAACTACTTCGTCTCTCTTTCATGACATTTAGATTAAATATTTGTAGAATGAGCAACAATTTGTGAAATCAAACATAGTAACAAAATATTTCCTAATTAGCTAGCTTATGACAACTATGGTATACCACAACTATTTATTATTTGTAATGAACCAATACGTGATTTAACTACACACTCGCACACATTCGTTCTTTGATTTTGTCGTTCTATTTAAACCCCACTTCGAGATCTCTGATTTACATTTTAGATTTATAATTTATTTATGTTGAATTATACTCTGGGGAAAAAGGTAAAATAATCTTGGTTAAAACTCAGTTAATACTTAACGTCTGAAGAACTCCGCTGTTTTGCACCTCTGCTGTGAATGCACTGTTTAACACACCATGATTTAGTTTTGACACTGTTTACCCGCGGTACTGTTATTGACTATTTCATATTAGTTTGATGCACCACTATTACTTTAATACACTTTAAAATAGCATTCCGTGTTGTTTTGTCGACCGACATATATTTTCGAACACTTAGCTCGCTTAGGTTGGCCGTGCGTTATACAGTTTTTTGTATTAGTTTTAGTATTTTCAAAGATAGGCCTACTCTTAACTGCGGCCTATCTTACACCCGAGGCCACTATGTAATTTTTATCTGCACTGTATGCTGCTTATTACCACTCTCTCTGATGACACACAGCAGACTGGAGACTGTCACAAGGCTGCTGCTATGTGATTGCGCAATGCGTCTGGCAATTGTTTTGACTGACAGTATGTATGTTGCATTGCTGTACTGGAGGCTCCTTACAGGTGAAAGTCTGGCAATTTGGAAAGTGCTTAAAATGATGATTTGAATTAATATGAAATTAAACTGGGGTGGCTCACAAATCCGTACCGTTACACTGTTTATGTCCATACGAGCGGCATTGGTGACCTCTTCTTCAATTACAGCTGATGGCCTGGAGCGACTTTCTTTTAAATTTAAAGTTGGATGCTTAAGTCGAAAATGTCTGTTCATATTTGATGTTGATGAATCCCGTGCAGAAAGAACAGCTGAACACACGTTACATTTTACTTTATCTGAAGATGTCCGGATAAAATAATCCCACACAGTACTTTTTAACGCCATCACAATTATGCAAGATCTTAGCGTTTTACACGCGACACTGATAACATTTAGATCATACACTCAACACGTAGTACGCACTGCGAGAACTGACACGTTACTGATCGTAGTTGAACCCAGAGGAAGTACCCTTCGGTCTTCAAAATTGTCATAAATCTGCCTCGATCTGATAGGTAACATTAGTTGTACATTACAAACGAAGCCGGCTTCCCCAACAATGACTCGTCCGTCACATCACACACTGCCGACGAACGGTAAGCCGCTCGCCATTTCTCTTGCAATGCACTTCCGTCCACCAAAGCGTGGCTACTACCTGCTGAACCTTTATTTTAATCCTCTGTACTTCATGCCCGGACACGTAGGTACCCAAGTTTATTATTTGTAAGGTGTGACGAAGAGGAAATTGTTTTCAGTTTTGTTAATATTCTTTTTAAATAATTGCGCCAATTTTTCATGTTCAATCATTATTTTTTGAAATTTATTAACAAGTAGCATACCGTATTGATAATATGAAAACTATATAGATATTATTAAGACATCTTTTTGAAGAGGGGTGCATATTAAACACTGTGCCTAGGGACACAAACAATTTAATCCGCCACTGAGTGTAGTTTGGATCTACTTACATGTGTGAGCAGTTTCTTCATTAATGAAACACTGTAATCCTGGTCACAGAAGCCCATCATCTGATAGCAATTTGAAATGTCGTCTTTGGCTTTGTACAAGATAATTATTCCAAATATTGAAAGAATTAGGGGGAAAAGGATACAATAATCTCGACGTCTCATAAGAAATTTTAACTATGTTAAATAAAGTACCAGTAAATGAGTAGCAGAAGAGCTAAGAAATATAATGCTAATCTACTGTATTAAGCACACTGTGGAATATAATATAAAAAGTTTCTAATATTAGAAATCGTACAACTGTGCCGCCACTGCCTTTGACTGATGCTTTAAGGGGGCAAAACTGTCAAGGTCATCAGCCCCTCACCGCTGTCTTTCTTTTTGCCCGGGTTGAATTTCTTATAACACCACTTCGAGACGCACGGGATCCAGTGTTAAAGGGTATGGAAGTTACAGCATATTTTGTGACTTTTGTAATCGTAACTAAATACAAAAAGCTAATATCTTGCAATATTGGCGCAGAGTCATTGTTAACTAGATACAGCTTTGATATTGGGTTGACGCGACAGCAATTACGACTGGGATAACAATTAAATACATGCTGGAAGTGAGCGGAGAACGTTATCATAATTTTGCGCCTTACTTTGTTCTGGGAAATTATTGTACGAAACAAGGTGTTGATATGTAGCTTCTAGCTTGCTTTATTTTTTTATTTTCCCTCGTATAATTAAAATCAGCACCACTTCTAGACAGGGACCTAGCCAGAAATCTGAAATGGGGAGAGCTCTGAAGTATTTACATGTAATAATAATAATAATAATAATAATAATAATAATGACACTTAACTATCGTAGCTTGTTAACTGAGGAAATCCATTTGTCTTCTTAAATGCAGGGGAAATATGTTAATGATATCAAGTGAATTTTTTTATTGTTTAATTGCCGTTTTACAACAGTGTAGTAAACCGCAATTACAATAAACCTAAACATATTTCCTTCGGAAATGTTCTTAAAATCCTATTACTAAAACAAACCTTATTACTAAAAACAAGATTTTGATTCCTCTGCGTTTGTGTCTGGGTCGAAAGTTTAAAAAATATGTATCATGCCGCGTGAGCGTCCTCCCACCTTAGACTAATGTATTAGTTAGTAAGAATGAAGTTAGTAATACTACCACGCGGGAAGTGTTTCATGAGTCCTAGTTCACTCTCGGCTCGCAATGATTCTGTTCCGTCGGCCACAGCTGAGTCGGCCGCAGTTCAGTGTGCCGCTTTGTCAGATGTCTCGTGTGTCGACTCACTGAGGTCGTGGTGACTAGAGACACTCGGCACAGCGAGTGAGTCGATACACTGTCTCGAGACACTCACTCACTAGCCAAGACTAATAAACATGTCCTAGCCATCGATTTCTCTGTGACTTAATAAACTTTAAAATGTTTTCGCTGTTTATTAATGTATCAAGTTTATTTCATGGGGATCCGCCATGTTGCACTACTGGCCCAAAAATTTAAGCATTTTCCTCTCAAATAGTTTAAGATCTTCTTTATCTTTCTTCCGCATGGTCCATGTCTCAGCCTTAAGTCACTACTGGTCTTATAAGGCTTTTATAAATTTTCAGTTTAGAATTATGACTTAGGATCCTAGAGCACAATAGTGTCTTGTTTGCAAAATACACTCTATTTCCCTTTGCTATCTTTGATTTGATTTCCTTGCTGTTCACATTGTCCTCATTTAGCAGTGATTCCAGGTAGGTAAAATTATCCACTTGCACAAAGCTATAGCCTCCAACATCCAACGTATTTCTTTCATTATGTCTTGATCTTGAAACATACAAATATTTTGTTTTGTCCTGGTTTATTGACAACCCAGCCTTCTTTAGCTGTTCTTCCAGTTCTATGAATGTTTCTCTTACTGTTTTTTTGTTACGGCCAAGTACAGGGTCCGCCAGTGAAGCGGGAAATTTTGAAAGTCCAATAGTTCATTTTCTGCTCACGAGAGGGTGTGGAGGTTTTCGATTGTTGTTTTACATTTAATGCCATTTAGTAAACATGGAGCAGTGGTCCGGTGCACAGCGTGCTTTCTGCGTAAAATCGTTTTATAAGAATGGTGACTGTGTGACTCTGTACAACGATCGTTTCGTAATCATTTCAATATTCCACGACATGGAAGAGTGCCATCCGCTCATGCAATTATGTCATGGGTGAAAAAGTTCCACATTAAACTTGAAGCGTAGAGGAGCAACAAGGTCTGTAAGAACAGAGGAAAACATTGAAAGAGTTCGAGTAGCATTGATGCGTAGTCCACAACGTTCTGCAATGAAACATGCATCCGCACTAAACATTAGTGACACATTGTTACGACGAATTTTGCATAAAGACTTATCTTTTCATCCTTACAAAATTCAAGTAATCCAGGAGTTGAAAGATGGCGATATGGTGGCTCGCAGGATTTTCAGCGAAGAAATATTGCAACGTGTAAATGATGATGAAAACTTTATTCACCGCATGTTTATGTCTGATGAAGCACATTTTCATTTGAATGGATATGTAAACAAACAAAATAGTTGGTATTGGAATGATGAAAACCCAGGTGAGTTGCATGAAAAGCCATTACATAGTCCGAAAGTTACGGTGTGGTGTGCAGTTTCATCATCTGGCATTATTGGGCCATATTTTTTCCAAGACGATAGAGGAAACACCACAACTGTCAATGCAGACCGCTACACACACATGGTCAGAACATTTTTGATGCAACAGCTCCTTAGGTTACCGGAAATTAATTTTTTCCAGCAGGATGGGGCCACAAGTCATACTGCTCATGTGTCCATGGCTGCTTTAAGAGAACTCTTCCCGGACAGACTCATATCCAGATATGGCGACATCTCGTGGCCTGCAAGATCCCCAGATTTGTCCGCATGCGCTTTTTTCTTTTGGGATTTCTGAAGAGCAGGGTGTACATTGATAGACCGCACATCATACCGGAATTAAAAACGAATATCAGACAAGAAATTGCACGGATTCAACCTGACCTGCTTCGTCGAGTGATGGAAAATGTTCGGTCAAGATTAGAAGAATGCTTATACAGAAATGGCTCTCACTTGAGCGGCGTTATTTTTAAAAAGTAAAATAATGGCATACTTTACTCAACTCAAATCTGTAAAAAAAATTCTGATAACAAATGTTTCATGAAAAAATTGGGTACTTTTAATTTTCCCGCTTCACTGGCTGACCCTGTATAACTGTCATCAGCATATGAAATAATTTGCCTGCCTGCTTTTAGTAATTAAATTTCCATGGGCATTCACTTCAGAAACAGCTGCATGAAGTATGAGATTGAAAATGTGTATTGATAATCCATCACCCTGCCTTACACTACAACCAATTTCAAAGTTGTCAGTTCTTATTCTTTGAATGAAATTGCCGCTTTAGAGCCATATAATGTTACTTGTACTAGCTTAATCAGCTTACTAGGGATACCCAACAGTTTTAGGCTTTGAAGCAACTTTTTTTCTGTCCACAGTATCAAAGGCCTCTTTGAAGTCAATGAACAAGGTATGATGCTAATACCGTACTCATAACCTTTCCGTACTCACCAAGGGTTTCCTCCACATATACATTCAGTCTCTTAGGTAATAAAGAAGGGAACACCTTGTTTGTTACGATTAATAACATAATATCCCTCTATAATTTTGCATAAACCTGTTTATATTCTTTTTTGTCTATAGGCCCCATTTCCACTCTTCAGGCATAGTTTCTTTATGCCAAATTAGTTCTAAAAGTTTGTGAATTTGCTTCCATAGATTCTGTCCTCCATGCTTTAAAAGCTCTGCAGTTATTGTGTCGGATCCAGGTGCTTTATTATTTTTTAATGATTTTATTATATCTACAACTTCCTCTAGTGATGGTCCTTCCAGCAGTGGTTCTACAGTTATATGCTTTTCATCACCATGTTCTTCATTACTTTCATTATTCAGTAACTCATAAAAGTAATCCTGCCATCTCTTACGTATATCTGACCATTAACTAATACATTACCTTCCGTATCTTTACACAAATTGCTCTAAATTCTTTGAATTGCTGTTGTTTAGCATCTCTGTAGAACTTTCTATGCATACGATTGTTATTACTTTCTTCAATTTACTTGATGATATTATTATAATGCTTCTTTTTTCTGTCTACAAAGTTTGGTAGCCATTCTTCTTTTATTGCAATATTCATCCCATCCCATATTATATTGCTTCTTGTATCCCACTGCAAGTACTTACTTCTGGCTTCATCCTTATCTCTCACTACCTTTCTCCACTCATCATTAAACCATTCAGAATTATGTTGCCTGCAAACTTCCCCCACTGGTTCTGCTAATCTTAGCACACCATTTTTAATTTGTTCCTATTCCTGTTGTACATCATCAACAGTATCTCACTTGGGCAATGTGATTCTATTACTTCTTGGCACCTTCTTAGTTGATTCTCATTTGCTAACTTATCGGTGTCCTAGGTGTCCTATTTCTTTTGCTTATATCCTTTGACCTTTTGGATTATTACTAATCTTTTGTTTTACAAGAGCTACAACCAAGATGTGATCAGAATCACAATTCACTCCTCTATATGACCGAACATCATGTACAGAGGAAGCCCATCGTTTGAATACAAACACATGATCAATTGTAACTTTCTTTTATTATTTACTTTTTATTATCGATAATTTTGTAATTGAAATTTTCATCGGGCGCCGTGTTGCAAACTGAAATATAACAAAATATGTATACTTACTTAAGGTCAGAATTCGTGTTAGCGAACCAGTACTTGTGGAATGTATTACCTGAAATAACTCACTCTGGCTTATATTGTTTACCAGTGACATTACCTTTTATTATCAAAAAGACTCTACGTACATATGAAAATGACTCTACTGAACTATGTGCCAAACGCACGTTACTATGCCTCGGGGCGTAGTCCCATTTATTTTGTAAACATAATATCCCTTAAACATTTTATAAGCCCTCCAAAATAACATGTTTTATACTTATTACATAATAAACATAATATATAGTGATTAAAAAATATGACTTCACAACCCAGCACTTGTTAATTGTTGTAATGAAATATCCTCTCTCTCACTCGCACTCTCATTCGTGGTACAAAGTTTTAGTTAATTGACTTCCCCAAAATTGAGCTCATTTTAATGAATCGAATTTTAATGAATAGAAAAGATTATCTAAACCCTTAGTTGGACATTTTGGACCCCCCCATTTTTATGACTTAGCTGGAAATTCTTCGAAGATGTCCCATTGTTGATCTCACACTCTCGATGTTGTCGTAACCCAAAATTTGGGGTTTACGTCGAACTGTTATTTTTTTTTTTAAATACTGCACTTTCACATATTTAACAAACTCTTGGTTGTGTAAAATTTAGATATAAGTAGCTTTTTTGAGAATTGCCGGCCAGCGCGCTACTCTGATGAGACGAGACTGCTAGCGGTTAGTAGTCTTTGCAATGTGGAGGTGGGGCAAACTGTGTCACTAGTCCTTTGTTCGAAACGGCCAAACCCTGTTGTTTACAAATGTATTTATTGCGTATTGCATTCCTGTAGCTGATGTCATCATGGGTTAGACTTGTTTACGCTTTAATATGACGAACTGTTTTTTGCTATTACTGTGACTTTCCCCTGACCTCGACACAAATCCTGTCCGCTCAATATTACGTCGTTGAAAACTTTTGGACAACTTTACGCTGTTTTCTTTATAGGGCTTTAAAAACAGTTCTAACAATTATACTTTATAACAATTATTTCCCAAAATATTATAGGACCAGAATTGTACCGTTACAAAACCCCCTCAATAAAAGATTTTATGCCGAAGCATAAAAACTCTCATTGACACATTCGTACTTCCTAAAGGGATCAGCTAGGATATGTTGCCACAACCCCCTTACTATTTATATGAAAAGAATACAATAACTCACCCGTGGTCCGATGATGGTGACAGTACCTGCATGACCTTACTGGACTTCTCCTAAGAGATCCCAACACCATAAGGCCAATCAGGCTCTTTACGCTCCTGCTCTGACGCGCTGGCCAGCTCAGGACCACCGTCACGACATCACCAAACACTGAAACAATAAATCAAAAATATCAAAATAGTGGCTTGGTATAATGCTATATCCCTAACTGATCTGTTTCCCCTTAGCTATGTGCTGGTTTGTGTTAAGAAGCACTGGGTTTGCTTCAACTCAACAAGAATTATATAGAAGTGCCATTCTCTTCATTGACTACCCTTAACATTATAAAATTTTTTTTGATTCCCATCGATAATAATTAACCCTTTTTTGTTTTCATAATTAATATAATTATAGAAGAAACACAAATCTTTATACTACAATTGAAACATATAATCCAAAATTTTTGGATACAATTACCAAAATTTCCCTCTTTCTAAAACATTTTATAAAAAAAAAAATTTACTATTATTATTATTATTATTATTATTATCATTAACAGTAAGTAATCCGGCGCTGTTAACAATATTTACCCCTCTTTCTCCTCCACACATACTATTCCCCCCCTGAACTGTTGCGTTCAGTTGCCTCCACAAGGACTGAGGCAGAAGAAGTGAGCACTTTTTTCTTTTCTCTCTCTCCCATCCTTGCTTTGGCGTTACAGAAACTTCAAGGTCAATACCCCTACTTATTATTTTATTACATGCCCCTAAGGTCTACCACCCATATTTAGGTGAAAATAGCCTATGCAAACAAACAAATAACAAATAAACTTAGATTCCCCTGAATCTCCCATTAAATTTCTAAGTTGAACCAATATCATAGGCAACCAACTATGGTCAGGTTTTACAAGTTCTGCCCACAGCTGGTTGTCGTCCAAAACCACGATTAGTGCTGGTAAGACAGTAATCGCCCGAAATATGGGGAATCGCAATAGTTTGACACGTTGTGTTATATGCAGTTACATTTGTAACTACCCTAAAACTAACAATTTATACATACATATAATTCATGTTCAAATTCCTATGCTAATAAACATAATACATAATAATACACTCATAATTAACATTGCAAGTATTACATTAAAACAAACAACTCACATTTAAGCTTGATTAAAATTTACACACCCTACATCTTTAAATTTGCGTATAAAAATTATAAACATTACATTTTAATTAATTAATACTTTTAATTATTAAACTTTTATTAATTAGCCCTCAATTATTCATCATTTACTACCATTTAATTCTTCACAATATCAAATTTATTATTAATATTCATATTATATTATTATTATTATTATTATTTCATTTCATTTCTTATTACCTTTCTACTATGAATTTTCTTCTTAACCTTTCACATTTTTATCATTGATTAGTCTGGGTGATTCCTGTCCGGTATTCTTTGACTTATTATATAGGCACTAACATTTATAATCCTACTCACCTTTCTTCTAACTAACAACCACTATTAACCAGATTTACATATTATGACACCAATTTCTCAATTATAAACACCTTCACTAATTCCATTTAAATCCTCTGGCACCGCTCGTCTTTGTACTAGGATGTGTGTTCCCTACCTGGCCATATACATACCTAACCATTTGCCCTCCAAAATATCGGCAAACACTCTCTTAAACTGCGCTATTACCTGCCACAACGCTATACGTTGGCCACTCCTTACACCACTACCCTTACTACAAAATATCATCATCAACAAATATATTTACCCTTCACATTACTCACCTCTCTACATATAATCACTACTACTGTGTCCCTAAAATATCTAACACTCTCTTTGTGGGTGACTGGTATTTCAAAATTCTTATTTATCTAACTCCCATTAACTTTGATTGACTAACTCAAATGCCTTTATTTTAATAATTATCACCCAATCTCTATCCCTTTTTAAACACTTTACATTTCTGTGATCATTAACAATAATTGCATTAGAAAATTCATCCCTCACCTACTCATAACAATACATCTCAATATCCAAATATTACATGCTTAATCATTTAACTTCATTATCAAAATTTTCTGTTGTACCACCTTAATTAAGTAATTAATCTTCAATTATTTAATTCAATTATTTAAAACTTCACCATTACTTTCACTTGTTTAGTCAAAACAAAAACATGTTAATTGTTATTATTAAATCAATTAAACTATAATTTACTGTTACATACATGGTGTACATAAAATTTACCTGTAATACACAACATCAAAAATACACAAATACATTGACATTAATACACAAAAGAAAATATACAATCCAACTTATTATTTTATCATTTACCAAAATCAGCTCATAAGCAGTCCATTTCAAAACCACTGTTCACATATATTGTAACATCACAAGATGTCACCTAACCTAAGTGTATGTTATTAGATTTCATAAAACAGAATAACCATGTAAATAGGTATAGAGTAGTCAAAATAAACAAGAAAGAAGAAACCAAGAGAGAAGAATAAAGCAGAAGTGCCATGGGAAACAGTAACCCAATAGCTGTTTGACACTACAACTAGACTGAGACTAAAACGAACTAATGGACAGAATAGATTTAAATTCAACTGTCAATTCAGTAAATGGTTAATGTAAACCGAATGTCATTTATAAACAAAAAACAAACGAATTAGCAGTTAAATACTGTGAAAGCAAAATCAGCATTTTTCTGATAATAAATGTGACTATGAACAGTAGATAATGAATGCCAAAACCAATGTTAACAATGGCTATATTGTAGGAACTAAGATGTATTTCTGCATCAAATATACCTGTCAGAAAAGAGAGCTAACTATATAAGAGAATCTTATACCAATAAGATGTCTCTGTAATTTACCGGATTGAGAACCCATAGGCATTATAAAGGCCAAATTTCAGTGTAGGCGATATTCTACACTTAACAAACTTAGACCAAACATTAGTCAATAAAATGACTATCAATAATTATCACCAGTGCAAAATAAAATGCACCAGAACAATGGTTATGCATTAACTTAACGAAAAATGATATTAAAACGATAGGTTTAGCCACGATTTTATTTGTAAATAGTAGCTCAAAACTAACTAACAATAAACAAAATGTCATTAGTCAGTAGGATCATTTATTACTATGTATAGAATTAAGGTGTAAAAGTAAAATTCAGTGAAAAAAACGTCAGTACAGTATTAATGGAGTCCGCACATAAACATTTGTTTAATAAAATGTTATGTGGATACGAGAAAGGTTAACTAAAAAGTGTAAAATCGGCGACTCATAAAGAGCAGACGACAGTAAGAATAGTGTACCCGAACATTGATTTTCTAACAATGTCGGTTAAGGTGAAGATAATCCGAGATCGAGTGATATCAATTTAAAGGAAACAAAACAATCTTTAATTTGATAATAATATCAACTCAATCGTGACGGTATTAAGTGTATGACAACTGTTAGCATCATTTTATAAATGCATATCAGGAATCTGTGTACCAATAATAATAACAATGACAGCAGAAGCGACCTGTCAATCATCTCAACATTCGACGGTTAGAAAAACCGTTACCAACCGCCAAAAAGTGATACGTCATCTTCGTCTCACCTGTCTGGACCAATAGGAAAATTAGTTATAAAATGATAATTTTACCTAAGCCCAATCCAAAAGGTGGGTATAAAAAGACAGACCGGCGAATTTTGAGAAGAGACCTTTATCATCTAACGAGCTGAACAGACGTACGCTCGTCTCCGTCACGTTTCATCTTATAACACATAGCGTCAGTTACCTTGTACTCTGGAACCAATAGTTAACAACGAGAAACTTTACTTCAAGTGCATCATCAATCAACTACAGTGTTCTAGTGCAGTTTATTTTAATATTGTGCGGGAATAACGAACAGAAAATAATTTATTGTCAGTATTCATGATCCATTTTTATCAGAAGAGGATCGAATTTCTGTTCTTGTGCGAATTAGTGTTGAAAGAAAGTAATCTCTATAATCCGATTACTTAAGTGATAAAAGGTTTTAATTAAAATAATTAAAACCACGAAGGTAAAAGTGCAATCATTATTATTCTTGATCTGAGCGCAATAACTTGTATTTTGCTACCATAACCTGTACTGACGCAAAACACAAAAACAGTATTTACGATTACACCACGTTTCGATTTTATTATTCAAATTTGTTATTAGTAAGTAAGCTATATGTTAGTTGTAAGGGTCCTCAATTGAATAATATTGTCATTAGAAAAGCAAGCGTTAATGAAACGTACGATCTTACAATAGATCGTTTTTTTTTATTTTAATTACTTGGTCATAGTAACTTCAAATTTTTTGATCAATTGTATCATTGGATACTGTGTAGGCGTAATTGTTTTCTTTCGTGTCTCAAAGAATTCACAACTGAGATAATAATAACGATAATAATAACAATAATACTAATAGTAATGATTGTAATAATTTTATATTACAATAAATAGTATCTGGACTTAACCAGATTTATAACTCATGTTCTGAGCAAGCCGTATGAGGCATATAATAATTAAGTTTTCATTGTACAACTTTATATGTTACATTATGTGTATTTTTTGAATTCTCTAGAAGGGTGCAAATAAACCCATTATTAACAGCATCACCTGATTTGATTTATTTTATTTTTTCTGAATAATTAAATAGTTTCTTTTATTAAACTTAAACAACCT